>BMAO01020761.1:0-26959 GCA_019973975.1 Trichonephila clavata | reverse complement strand
AGCACTTTTTTCTTTTGCATTTGAGAACGTTTTTTCTTTATTTTTTCATTCAGTTAATCCAATAACGCCATGAAATATTCATTATTAATTGTTTTGCTTTTTTCAAGGTAGTAAATAAAAATTATATGTTCATCCGAAAACACGGACGCCATAACCTTGCCGGCTGACGTTTGAGTTTTGGGTCAATTTGGACGGCTTTCACCGGCTGCTGTCCACTCAGCTGACGAAATTTTTGATTCAAGTGTGTAGTAATGGATCCATGTTTCATCCATTGACACATATCTACGTAAAAAAATCCTGTTTATTTCGCTTAAAAAGCTTCACACAACGCTCTGAATTGTTGACGTGTTATTGTTTTTGATCAACAGTGAGCAAATGCGGTACCCCCTTTGAACATAGCTTTTTCATTGACAAATAATCATGCAAAATAATGAATACACTGCTTTCTGATATCTTTAAATACTCTGCTATCTCAAGCAACTTCAATTAACGATCGACTAAAGCGATTTTTTGGACATTTTGATGTTTTCTGGAACAACTGCACAATGTGAGCGACTTGAACGTTTAGTGTTGGTTGTGTTTGGGAGACCACGTTTTAAGTCTGTATACTATCTCTTAACCATTGTTGGCGATTGAGCAGATTCCAGATAACACTTATAAAGCTATTGCTTTGCTTGAACAGCGTTTTTCCTCATCAAAAAGCAATGCTTGATCAATACATGAAATTCTTTTTTATCCGTGGTTTCTAAGCAAACAAAAGTTGCTTCACTAAAGCCACACTGTAACTTTTCAACTAAACAAGATAATATCACGAAATTTTGACACTTGCCCTTTGAAAGTTAGTACTACTAGGTTAGACTTAGGGAAGTTAGAAGGTAGCGGCTATCTATATGTTAGGCTTGGAACTTATTGAGTGATGTGTTAGCTTCGAAAAAAAACATTTTTATCAGTAAAAATATTATTTAAATTTTTTAACAGAAGTAATAATAAGGGCAGTATTATTTTAAAAATTCAAAAATTATCTTTTGTCTGATATATTTGGAAACAAGGTGCAGCCAAGGCTTCGAACCGGAACTGAACCGAGAAAAAATATCGGTTTACTTCAGTTCGACATGTCTTGAGTCATTTTGATACTGTAACCACAACTTATTTATATTTTCTTATTCAATTTAATTTATCAATGACAACTTCCTGTTTTTACTCTTTTACAAAGCCTTTTTAACCTCTTACGGTAATCTTCGCCTTGTATCTCTCTTATCACCTTTAGTTACCAGCCTTCTAATCTTCTAGCTTTATATTATCTATCTTTCATCACTTTCTAACTCACTAACTCCCTTTAACTCGCGAACGAGAACTTTATATAATCAACTTAATTTGCATATCACGCCTTCTTCTTAGGAGAAGATTGATGAATTTTTCTAGCCACAAAGAATTCCCAATAGGATTAGTTGAAGGAAACGTACAGATCCGGCACAACCCTACGTGTACAGGGGACCGATGCCTGTTAAATATATCGTGGGTCAAACGTCCTTCTGTTGGTGTGGAAGTTAAGAGAGATAAGTGCCAACTCAGGTGTCGTTCTCGTTACTTGATCATGGTTCAAAATTACGAGGTCCATCGCTAAAAGGTCTAGAGTAGCTAAATAATGCGATGTTAATATTCAACCACTCACTCCATTTCTGCAATGTATTTACAGCCCAGAAAATATGAAGCTCATAGAAGCAAATACCAAAAAAAACTTTTTTTCTAAAGCTAGATTTGAGTTTCAGAAGAGGTATATTAGTGAATACTACTGATGATCAGAGATTTTGGATCTCGTGATCCAGTTTGAATTTGCCAGAACACATGCTTCTTTTGTTGAACAGAGATACGCCAAGCAGGAGGTTCACAGAAATAGACTTCCAAGGGGAGGAGATAGTTGGGCGTTATAGGTAAATATTCTTCAGTTTTAGAATTCAAGTCTTGTCCTTTTAATTCAAGAGGCGAGGGCTAGGCGAATATTTTTTTAACATAATCGAAAGCTTAATCCTAGGATTTAGATATCAATAAATTAAAAAAAAACAATATATAGTCAGTCACCCAACATAATAAAATACCTATTGAAGTGAGTAGGTAATGGCTAATTACACATATATGTTGACATTGTGACGGATCTATACGCGTCCTTTCACTAACCCTCTTGGGAAATCTTTGGGGATATGAAAAATAACAACATTCTCTTAAGAAGAAAACATGATATACAAATTAAGTTTATTATATATAGATCAGGTTCGCTTGCTAGAGAGTTAGAAAGTTAGTTAACTAAAGGTAACAAAGTCAGATATGCGTAGAAGAAATGCGGAATAGGGTTAGAAAGCCTGTGTGAGAGAATACAGACAGGAAGGTGATATTTATGAAGAAATTGAAGGATTAAGCCTTAATAGTTTGAAAGATTGCCTACAGTTCAGGGATTAGTCACATTTATAATACGTTTGATATTTTAATTATTAAAGAGGCTGTGACGGATCTATACGCGTCCTCTTACTAACTCCTTGGGGATTCCTTTAGGGCAAGAATTCTTTCAATCAACTTTCACCGAAGACAAGAAAATGTGATTATGAAAATTAAGTTTATATATATATTCTATATTCGCGAGTTTTAAAAGATTTAGTGAAGTGAGAATCAAAAAGTTAGTGAAGTGAGAATTGAAGATTACTGAAGTGAGGATAACTCGGATGTGTAGTGAATTAATGAGAAGCGAGAAATCCGGTAGTAGTAAGTAAACAGTGTACGACGCGTGAAGTTGGAACCTCTGAAAAGTACTGAAGTCAACTATTAGTGTTCAAGGCTACGTCGAGTAGTTAAAGAATTGCAAGAGTTCAGGTACTGTGCTCCTATTTTAAGTAGAAGTTAGAGAGTTAAATTATTAGCGCGCTATCAAAGTAAAAAATGAGCTTTGTATAAGTTATCGTAGGAATATATTTGAATGGTCGTATATATTGTCCCCACGTGATCTGGTCTCACCTTAGTCTTCTAGTTGTTGATCAAATTTATCTTAATTGGATTATTATTGTGTCTGTGTTGAATATTGTGACAAATAAACAATTTAAATGCATCATGTCGTCTGATCAATTAGTTCCTCTCACACATCTAGTCGAGTTAGAGGGAAGAAGGAACAATAATTCCTTACAAGGTTTAATTGGCAATTAGTTACATATCTACCGTGAAAAGCAATATTAAGATAGAAGATTGATTAATAAAAAGTGGCTAATTTATTAAATGTATTCTCCAAAAACGCGACTCTCGTCCCTCCCTCAGTTGACTACTCTGAAACATCCTAATTATTGTGATTAATTGAATTGTTTTTGAGTTAATTTAAACCCTGATTAAATAATTTTAAATTATCATGTCGAATCATCCTTCACTTCCTTCTACACCTTTAGCCGGATCTCAGGGGTGACAGGGGGGGGGTTTACAACACTCTTATTTTGATTTCATGTCACCCATACTTTTTTTTATAAAAGGTGTCCCAAAAATAGTGCTGAAATTCTGAACATCTAGATTCTGTGCTGGGAATATATAAAAAATGCATAAAGATCTGTACATGTACGATCCATAGTTTACGAGAAAAATACGAAAAGCAAAGTATGACGTCACAGTCGGTGCAATTAAAAAACACCGTATTGGACATATCAACAGCAGTATATGAAAATATTTATAAAAGGCAGATGTTCAAAGTGTCTGCCGTGCATATCGAAGCAGGCTTGAGCATTCATTGGAATGGATGAGTGCGCAAGTCACCGCAGCGAAGTCACCATCGAAGTACTAGCAGCAAGCAGACGAGCAATTAAATCCATTTGTGTAGTCACTACGTTTTGATACACCAATTCCTTGAGAATGTTCATAAGAAAAAAAAAATCCAACGGTGGTAGATCTGGTGATCGTGATGGCCATAGAACCGAACTCCCACTGTTATCCAGTAACCGGGATATGCCATATCTAGTCAATCACGCACAGAAGAAGCATAGAAATGCATCATCATCATTTCCTCATCAAGTACCGTATTTTTCTAGTAAATGGATACTACAGGACAGTTCTTTGGGCATTTTTTATGTACTTCCTACGAGGAGCCTGACTATTCAGAGTTTGGGCATTATTTTGGGGACAATCTGTATATGTATAATAAAAAGAATCGAAGTATTTTATAACAGTCTATCATTTTTTTATTAACACGCTTTTCTAAGTTTCACTTGCATGTAACGGAATTTTGGAACTCTATTTTTACCCACTTTAAAAGGTCAGATGAATTCGAAATTTTGCACAAGAAAATTAATGTCATTGTGGTAAAAGCGTAGGGGGAGGCTTTGTTCTACATTTTTACACTAACTCAGCATTTCGGAATAGAAGGAAGAAATTATATAACAATTGATATCGAGCACCCCACGCTTTTACTACAATGACATTAATTCTCTTGTTAATCATTTTATTCCTAAATTAAGAATTATTTTTTTTATTTCTTAGTTTGTTCCAGTATAAAAGCGTGTTTTTTTTTTAGTTTTTTAAAACTATAATTTTTTTTTAAATATGCAGACGAAATATAATGCACAAAAATTTCCCAATCTGATTCCCTACAATTTTTTTAAGAAAAAAAAGTCGCTGAACTTTATTATCATTTCAAACACACACACTTCGTCATTCAGCTATATATAGACACATACAGAACAATGCAAAATACGGAATTCGAAATATTTTTAACTTCTTTTCGTCATGCTGAGTTCCTCTTGGATATTTTTAATATTTTACGTCACGTCATTAATTACATCATTCCGAAACAGCCATTTTTTTCATACTATTGACGTAGCCAGTACCCATACCCTCCGCGGACGCTTACGTAACAGTTCTTTTCAATGACCTTCAATTTATGTGACACTTTGGAACAATGCCTTCTTTTTTTATTGCTATTGTGGCATTTCGTAAAAATGCGAGAGTTTTTCGTCGTCTGACAAATCGAACAGCGTGGGTTTACAGGATCTAGATCTGAATATTTCGTTTTGTCCTAGACATTTTAGACGTAATTTGTTCCATATGAAAGCACACACTTTTCTCCTTTTTCTCTCTCAGATTTCATAACATTGTATAATCGTATATTACAGTTCCGGGAGAAAAGTCTCAAGTGTTTATGGTTCAGTATACGCCAAAACAAAAATAAATATTTGTAATCTTTTTCTGATAATGTGAGTGATTAAAATTCCTTTGATTGAAAAAGTATCCAAATGACAGGTTTTTCTTGTCTCATTATTGTTTAATTTAATTAAATTCCATACATACTTTCTTGAAAATTAATAAAGAAATATGTATTGGTTTAATTTAAAATTTTTATCAATGTATTAACATTTAATGAAAGTAAGAACAAGAGAGAAAAAAACCTGACATTAGAGAAATTTGAGTAGTGAACATTTATTGTATGCAATATATTTGCAATATACTATTTTATTCCAAGTTGTTCAATTCCAGAAGTTGCAAATTTTTTTTCGATCATTTTATTAACAAACAAAATCCAAGTATAGAGCAATTATTAAAACAACAATATAAAATCAGACGATAACGTTACATACAGCAGTCGATTAAATAAAAATAAATCAGAGCAAGAATTACTGTTGCCACTTTCACAAACGAAAACCTTAAACTTCGTCTTTAATGGGCTAAATTCATATGACGTCATAGTAACGGGATAAATACAATCACGTGTTTCTAGTCAGTCAGTTCATGCACTTCACTGACCAGTTTTTTTTTGTTTTTTTGTGGAGACTTTCTTATAAAAAGTCCACATTTGTCAATAATTTACATAGAAAAACAAAATGCTTCTAAAAAAAAGTGCATAATATTATATTTTTTTAATTTTGAAAAACGTTTCGAAGAATTTTAACACTTGAACATCTTTGCCCAACAATCAAATTTGAAATGTTATCTTAATTTTACAAGGAGAACAACAGGTACAAGTCTGATGCCACTTTTTGTTTTGAATTCAGTACAAAACACGTATTTAGTCCACTGTTTGAATTTCCCCATCGAATAGGGAAGATGCACTTAAAATTCCCTTTCGTAAGGATTGCAAAGAATCCGTGACAGAGTTGCCACTATTCTATCTTACAATTAGAAAGAAACATGAAGTAGCAAAAGGAAATGTTAATGAAAAATTGTTAGAAAAAAATTTACGATGTGTAATATTTACATAAAACATTTGTAAGAGTTTAAAAAATGTAAATTATTATTAATTAATACGTTCGCTGCCAGTAAAATTGATATACCCATCCTCAGAAGCCGAATTACAAAATAGTGTTTTAATGATTAAAAACATTCCTTATATTTTGTAGAAAAATCAGAAAAACGAAAAAATCTTCTATTTTCATGTTTAGGGAAAACATTTTTTTTTTTGGTAATATTTTGGCATCAGTCAATTTTTTATTTACTTTCCTTTTCTTAGGCTGTGAAAGCCCTGTGATACTTGCAATGACCCCCATTTTTAAAAACGAATATAAAAAAATTTGAACACAAAATTTAAAAACCCAACACATAAAATATAATGATTCTCTTAATAAGAGATTTTTATGTTACATGTTTTTATAACCATTTTCATGCATTGTCATCCACTTCTGAGCTATAGTCCAAAGTTCAAGTTACAAGTCCATCGGGAAGTTAGTTTAAAATCAATTACAAAATTCCACTCAGACAGACATATAAGAAAGCGAGTTTATAAAAAACATGGTAGCTTGGGGGCTCCTCTTTGCCCCCAGACAAACGAAATTGAATACGTAGACGCAACTTGACTGGTGCTATCGACAAGTGGTCTTTGTTTGTGTAAATTCGTGTAAGTTCTGGAGTTACGAGGCCCTTTGTTGAAATCGGTGCCCGCCTCTTCTGGGGCCCGGGTTCGAGACTAGAATTTTTTTCTTCTCATTTTCATGCATTGTCATCCACTTCTGAGTTATGGGCCAAATTTCAAGTCTCTAGCTCATCGGGAAGTTATCAATTACAAAATTCCACCCGGAAACGACATACAAGCCTCTTTGGGAAACCGGGTTTGTGACCAGAACTTCTTTTTTTTACATTTTCCTGCATTGTCATCCACTTCTTAGCTTTGGTCGAAATTTAAAGTCTCTAGTCTATCGAGAAGTTAGTTTAAAATCAATTACAAAATTCCACCCGGACAGACAAGAAAGCGAGTTAATAAAAACATGGTAAAAACAATGCTTCACTAACATGCCTCAAAAACCTCTCCGTTCAACCTCCGAAGCCGAACTAAAAATAAAGCATAACTTATCATAGCCGAACGTATGCGAGGCATGCGGAATACTGACTAAAGATTAGATCAGACAGATTCACACAACGGTGATGGGAGAGAGCCGGGGTTATATGAAATGTTGCGATGTACTTTATACTATCACTGCTCATTTTTCAATAGTCATTGCTTTGATAGTAAAGAGATATAGTGTAGAAAAAGAAGTTTATTTTGTGTCTAAAATCATCTAACCTATATTAAGACTTTTTCAATTTTTTTGAAAAATTCAACCCTTTTGTTGCAATATTAAATTTTGAAATTATTATTTTTTAAATTATTTTTCTTGAAATCTCCATTCCATGGAACATCTTTTCCGCAAAGGTAGGTTCTGATTAAAAATATTTTTTTCCCCTCTTACTACCGCGATCCGTTCTAAGTATATTTACTTTCACTTTCTGTACTACATTTGTATCGAAATCTCTACATGTGTGAGATATACATATAATTATAAAGCTTTCAAGACATTTTGAAAGCATAAAAACTGATAATCAATGTTTTATATACATATCCCCCCCCCCGAACTAAGTGAAAAGAAAAAGCGAGGGAATTTTCGCCCTTCTTTTTACGACTTGTACTGCGAATTGTCTTTTTAATTACCTTTTGACGTAGTGTTGTTGTGGTACGCGACAAGACTGTTCTATTGACGTATATTCTCATTCGAAGTCTCTAGTAAAAATAGAACGATAAAAAAGGAGAAAAAAGATTCTTACGAATGACTCACAAAAAACTATTCCCCAGTCGGTTTTAGAGTTCTTTATAGTCGCCGACATTGTTCTGTTTTTTATTATATTTTTTAGCTTAAAAATGGGGAAAAAACGCACGAATATATTAGTCACGTGAATTGAACTTGAAACCCATACAATGCGCATATAAATTCACTGCATTTGAAACATTTTTTTTCTGTAAATTCTCATTTTTGCGGACTTAGATGTCAGAGCTCTCGTGTCTGTTGGAAACGTTCTTACCTTCCATTAGTGATTAGTTCTTCCAGACAGCAACTCAGAGGTAAGTTTAAATGAATTTAAGACTAATATCCTATCGATGGCGAATCAAGCATGACTTCGATTTTTGAAGTTCCATGAAGTAATTAGAAATTGTAATTAGCTCTAAGAATTTGGTGACTTTGAGAGCACGAGAGTTGAAGAAAATGTTATTTTTAGCAACCAGATTTAGGATTCACAGCTATAAGGCATAATTGATATTTAATTTTATTTATTTATATTTGATTTTTGTAAATTGTTTGTTGGAGATTTTAATCCGAAATTCTCCCTAAGGTGTAATTCTGGTCAATTATTCAGCCAGGGAATTACAAATTTTAGGTGAGGTAGATAATTCATTGGTAAATTAGCAGAAACTCTTTAGTGATAAGTTTAATTTTAAATATTTTTACACTGCTTCCGCCTTTGTAAACAACAACAACAAAAAAGATATATCAAAAAACTAAATAGCTGTGGTGATCTGGAACGTTTTAAGATTCCCTTAGCAAAAGTACGCCCCATCTGCCACTTGCGTCCCTTTTAGGCAGACAGTACGGGTCGGCAACCTATGGTACGCGTGCCACATGTGGCATTCGTTACAATTTTTAGTGGCACTTGACACTATTGCACAAATTGGTCAATTTTGAGTGGATGGAAGTAGATAAATTTGTAATGGACCTTGTTTCACAAACATTTTCAGAAGTAAGGATTTTTCAGGAATTACGTAAGAATCTAAAGATAAATTTACTGCTATTTTGTAAATTATCGAACGTCATTGCTGGAGAGATTTAATTGTTTGAAGAGAGAAAACTGCATGTAGCCTGCTTTTCGCGTTTGATTCTACATTAAGTAAAAAATCTTTCCTCATAGTAAAATATCTCGAGTTCACAAAGAAGTTGTTTGACAACCAAATATTCAGTATTGTGTCAAATTGAAAATCACAAATTATACCCTTGATATTGCGGTATGAAAATAGAAGTGTGCAAGCACTAGATTTGCATTAAAATTTTTATTTACCTTTTTATTTACTATAATGAAGGGGAATACTTATATTTTATGTTGTCTAATTCTTATTTTGATGAATATGTTTAAAAATACTCAATATATGTACAATTTTAATTTTTTTATTTTTGTTGAAGAAATAGTTGTATTTTATTCTGTTTATTTTTATTTTCAGAAATATCTTTAATTGATGCAAAATTAATATATAATGAAACTGTATATATATATCTACATTACTGACCTATATTCTCTAACTCTGTATTTATTGTCGCGGGAATCAATTATTTCAAAAATGCCCTTTTGTTTGACACACTGTGAATCCTACTGATAGATTGGTTTGGCACGCCACAGCTAAAAAGCTGTCGTGGCATACGTTGTCAAATACCCGAAACAAACAAATGTGCTTGACTTACTATTTCATAAACCTAGGCATAAACCAGTTCGACCACGCGATTGCGGCCTGTCAACTGAATTAATTATGAGGCAAGGTGGTAGACCTAGGTCTAGACATGAACGAAGGTCATCACTTTATAATACACTCTTTCCAGTTGGCGCATTGTTCGGAATTCCCAGTTTTCGGAAAATATGATCGGAATAGCTTTGACCATTTATGTCATTCGAATCATGATCTTATGGAGGTTGAGTCGGGAAAGAGATGAGACCCCTACCTGGGGCCGAGGCCCTGGGCCTAAGCCTAGCTGTCCCATGCCTTAACACGGCCCTGATGCTGATATAAAATATATTTCAGCTTAAAGTTAATATAATATTTTGATTCTTTATTAATATATTCTGTTTTTCTTGCATGTGTTTACCAGGGTGAACCGCAATTATGGGGAGGGGAAAAATATTATTAATCAGAACCTATCTATGAGAAAAAGGTTTTCTATAGTATAGAGATAAGGTGTACAAAGAGTTAAAAAAATTATTTCAAAATTTAATATTGCCAATAAAGGGTTGAATTTGAAAACAAAAATAGAAAAAAAGACTTAATATATTGGTTAGATCAGAAGTTCCCAAACCTTTTTGTCTCATAGGCCCCGTACTGTGTTTTTCGGTTTTGACAGACCCCTACTTACCTAATATTGAATTTTTTCAAATTTATCAACTTAAATGTCTTTTGAAATCTGGTATAGAAACTCTTACTTAAAAGATTAAATTTCAACCCTTCAATATTATACTTTAAATTTAATGTGAACACATGTTAATTAATAAAATTAAAATTTAATTGATTCACAAATAACTGAACGATAAACAAATGCTTTTAATGCGAGTGATGAATCTGGTGCTTCAATAACAAATTTTCAGAAATTAGCATAAATCTTGTCAAGTTTAACCCAAAATCTCCTCGGTTAATAGTATCCAGTCTTTTTTACTCCTTTCTCTTTTTGTTCTGCGCAAATGCGCTGAAATTCCTTCTCACTAAGAAAAGCAATTAAAAACTTTTTTGCAATATTCCATAACTCAGGATAAATAACAGGTATACCGTTTTAAAGCCAAAATTGCTGACATCCGCTTCTAAATTTTATCATAAGATCTTCGTCAGTGCCTAACATCGATCAGTTCCTCTTGTAATCTGATACTTGTTAAGTATTTTTCAATGGGACCATATGAATTCATTTCCTACAGTGGTATTACCATAGTTAAAGAATTCTCCAACCTAGTATCAAAATCTGTATAAAGGGCATTTAAATGTTGAAAATATAGGTTAAAACGCCTTTTTCTTCGCCGATTGTCTGTGACCAATTGAGAAACTGGGAAAATTCATTTCGTTCAATTTCTCCTTTAGTTTAATTCTGGCAAAAACGCTGAAAGGATTTTTTTTAAAAAAAATTTCTTTAATTAATTTTTTTGGGGGGATAAGAAAAATGATGAAAATTCTTATTGAAATCCAAAAAGGGAAAATGATCGAGGATATAATGAAAGAACGGTTTTTTTCCTACGTTGATCTCTGAATTATTTATTGGATGTGCAGTGAACGATGACTTCATAACCATTTTATTCTACGAAAGAAACAACTACTGATATTATAGAATGTAAGAAAATGAAAACTGTAGTTTTGTCTGCAATAACTGACAGTAATTGCATAGATTATCTGCGACCCAAGTATTCTTCCTTTCAAAAGCTATTGCGGGTAGTAGCCTGGTGTATACAGCTTGTCAACAACCTCAGAAGCTTATCCCGTGTACCAACTAGGTTTCTTTATGCTGCACAGCTGAATTAAGCTCATTCCTTCATAATTGCGCATGTACAACGAGAGATGTTTTTTGATGAAATCCAATTGGAAAGGAAAGGTCAAGTGAGTTCTCAGAAAAAACTCATAATGTTGCATCCATTTTTAGATGATGAAAGGATTCTGAAGGTTGGTGGAGGGCTGAGAAATGCGAATTTACCTAAAAGTACAAGACATTCAATTATTTTTCATAAATCGCATTACATTACTGAACTAATAGTGAGACATTATCACCACACAAATATCTTCATGGTGGTTCGGAATTGATACTTCCAGCCTTAAGGATGCAGTACTGGATCATTTGCTCAAATGGTTGTACGCAAAATTCTACGAAATATGTCACCTGTTTTAGACACAAAAATGTGTTCTCACAGCAGCTGAGGGGAGATCTTCTTGTATCTAGAGTGTATCCAGAGATGCGAATATGAGTTGTTGGTGAGGTATTGTGAGATGCTTTTAATTGTAAATAAAGTTATTTTTTTATTGAACTGAGGAGGTTTTATTGTAGTTAGTAGCGTCGTCAGTACAGATGGTTCTTAGTTTAATAAAATTTATGCTGTCGCCTTGTAACTGAAAATGAACCTAATTAAACCAACAAACTGTTCACAAAAACTAATCTGTTAAATAGGAATATATGGTTTCCACTTGATTGAATTTTCTTTTAAAATTAAAGTCACGATCGAGCTTTATGAGAGCCACTATCGTAGACCCCAATTTACACCTAATGGACCCCGAAATTATTTTTTCCCTGACGTGAATCCCTTACAGGTCGTCATAGACCTCTGGGGGTCGATATGGATCACTTTGAAAATCAGTGGGTTAGATGATTTTAGACTAAAAAAAAATTATTTTCCTGCTATATAAATAACCCAAAGCAATGATTATTGCTGAGTACTCAGAAGAGAATAGAACAGTGTACATTGGAACATTTCATAGAGGGCTTCGAACGATAATTCATTCCGGTTCAACTGATAAAAAATATGTCGGTTAAGTTCTGGTTTTAGCTCCACCAAAAATAACGGTTTTCGGTTCAGTTCCGAATGAGTAATTTTGTTTTATGTATATTTTTATTTGTACAATAAATGTAATTCTGTCATGAACAAAAAATGGAATTGTATCAAAATTTAAACGATTTTATTCTCTTTTTAACTGGCATACTATATATGAATTCATACAATTAACCAGCTTGAACGATACAAGAAGTGACCAGAGAACGGCGAGCATTGGCATTGTTATCCGTTAACAAAATTGTTTTCGGCAACTAGGTTGATGATTATGGTTTGTCTATTTAAAGAATCTATACAAACATCAATGGATCGCATTCTGAGATGCGAAAAATATAACTTAGACTGAGACTTTAAAAAAAAAATCATTTATACTAGTTTATTCAACCGAATCAAATTTTCCTTCTACAAGTAGTTTCATGCGAAACTGAAACAGATAAGTATTAGTGAAAATTAAAGTAGGAAATTGAGAAGCAATGTACAAGTAATGATGATAATTATAGGGTTGACGTTAAATTATCGATAAGTTGGTTAGAGTAACAAAATGATCGAAAATATATCGAACCGAAGTAAACCGATATTTTTTCCCGTTCAGTTCCGGTTTTCGTTCCGACCAAAATAACGGTTTTCGGCTCAGTTCCGGTTCGAAGAGCCTTGATTTTATAACTCCAATAACCCCAACACCTTGGGATGAGTCCGATTCTAAGCTTTTGTTTGTGTTCCGCTTTATCATGCACCGCAATTTCGACTGTAGTTTTTTCTTTTCTTAATAAAAACTTTAATACTAACTGAAATCTTGTTTCTTGCATGAGTCCTCTCATTGCAATTAATGTCCAAAAATACTAAAATGCCTGTTTTCTTTAACAAAATTTACTTATTTTTATATTGAAAAAGTTTAAATACTTAAACTTCATCCCCCTTTTGTGGCATTATAAAAAGGTTTTTATTTAAATTTTATTTTTTCCCTCAACTATATACCACACACAGAACATCTTTTCCGCATAGAAAGATTTTGAAATTCTGAAAAAGTTTTCTTTTTATTCATGCTGGTGTTTACTCTGTTCACCACTAATAACAACATTTTCATAAAATTAATAATTCTGCAAGTTGTGTGCTTTTTTATAGACAGGACACAAAATACATTTTTTAAGTAACCTTTTCCTTTTTCAATGTGTTTTTATTTTCCACACAACAGTAAATGTACGAATTATATAATATGTTTGCTGCAAGTTTTTTTTATGAAAATGATTTTGCTCCATTTGTCGCATCACATACATATATCAAAGAGCTTAAATACGATGAAATTTTATAAAACAATTCACAGTGCATTGAAGTGAATTCACTCTGGCAACAAAGATTATAAATCTTCTCTCTCATAGAGTGGTCATTGATTATTATATAAAACAAAGTGTAAAGTCTTTTCCCCTTTAAGAGTCTCATAAATTGCCACTAGATCATTTCAATGTATTATAATAATTATAAAAATTCTATTTATGAAATGCAATCGTATCATATCAATCGTTATAATTTACATCAAGTCTATGCACTGAATCAGATTCACAGGAGAACACAACATCTTTCCATTTATTGTTTGCAAAGTTCCTATGTTCTCAATTCCATTGTAACAATTTAATGACTCGCAATTATCTGGACTTCTGGAATAACACCACTTCCAAGAAGCCTTCTGCAAATTATTTGCCTGGATTTTACTGTTACTTTTTTTGCATCAAGATCGGACAACACTTTTCATCCGATATGTGTCGCAGTTAACCTCTTAAACGATCAATTTTTTTGCTCAAATTGTTCCAAAATAAAGCACATTTTTTATTGCATATATGTAACTAAGTATAATACTTAACAGAATGCGAAAATGGAAGAATTTTATTTTAATTTTCAATTTTAAAGTTTTCGCACTATTTTTTATTTTATAAATGTGGAACACAAAACCCCCTAAATGTTTGTTTTTTATAAGTACACTCTGCATGTAATGAAGAATGTTTCAAATACCTTAAAGAATTTCTCTTCTACTTTTATTTCGTATTTGTACCTCTTTTTCAAACGATTGAAGATTTTGTGTGTGGGTGCATATATAAATACACACACACAATTTGAAGCATGGTGTAAAACTAAATCTCACATTGCAATGGGGACAGAGATAATATCGGCTTTTTTGAATTATTTTTCCACATTTTCATTTCTTCTCAAGCAACAAATTGCACCTTGCCTTGCCAATCCCTGTTCCTTATCGAATATTTTCAAGAATCTAAATTCTTACTATTATTATTGAACTCAGTTTTTAGAGGTGTCCCCCCCCCCCCAATCTATGTCCCATCTTATTACAACTGATCTAATAAGGAAGTGCTTATCTACCCATATCCAACACGTTTCATTCATTTATCACTGTTGCCATCCAAAAATAAGCAAATTACGACAATTGCTATGTTATATATGTTAGTGAGTTTTACACATAAATGGAAATAAAGCTGGAAAAATTTTTCCTTTGGAAAAGTAAGATAAGTTTTTGAGTTCTTCATCTGTGTATGTAGTGAAGGTAACTTTAAGTAGGTACTGAAAAAGTTGTTTAATTCAGTACAGACGAGTTCATGAAGCTTTAAAAATCCATGGAAGTGGGACAACTGGTTCTTCGTGAGTCCGTGACTATAAAATGAAAATATAATTTTTATTATGTACATGGAAATATTTAATACAAAATCATTTTAAAACTATTCATTCAATTTATTTTTAAGGACATATACATTTCAATATGAAAAGTATTATTTAAAATTTTGATTAAAGATTATAATTAATGTGACGTACATTGGATTCTAAAAACTAATTTTATACGTTTAAATCGCACACAATTTTCAAATTGAAATATTCAAAGGAAAAAGTTATTCCTTAGAACTGTCATGCAATAGAAACGGATGTATGATATATACATTTGACAACTTAATTGAAAAAAAAAAGAATACAACGGAAATGTATGTTGCTTGTTTTTATGGTATCTTATATTTTTTTAAATGTTCGTTTTGTGTTTTATTTCAATTAAGAAAAGAACTGAAGCACAAAAGACGTAACAAACGCAAATATTTAATCTTTAATTGAGAATTCATTAATGATTTTAATAATATATTTTACTGCTTCTATTGTGTTTCAGCAATTTAAATGCATTGTTATGTAACCATCGTGCATGAAGTTATAATAATGGCTTAATTATAAGTTCGGATTTATTTGGCTTCTGAAGTTTTCAAAGTATTGAGAAATAACGCTTTGGCCGGTAAACAATTTTTTTCTCTTATGTTATTTCATAAGGGAAATGAGAGATCTATAAAAACATATTTCTCTCTCAATTAAATTAATAGTATTATAAATAAGTTGTTAATTATCTTTATTCATTATATAAGAGAAGATAATTACGGTTGTTGTTGTTACTAATGCCACCTGTTCGGCGAAGGCCAGATAGAGTCCTACGAAATTCCCATGGCAAAGGGCTACGGCTGTCGTTACCGTAGCTTTGAGCACCATACATGTGACAGTACGATTTAGCTTATTTTTCACCCCAATTTTGAGGGAGAACATCTTGAGGATCGTCAGGCGCCTCTCTTCCCCTTCCATCAACCTCACGAAAGGATTTGCAGCTCGACAGCTATTTACCCCATGCCGCGAAGGCACTAATCTTTTACAAACACCTTTGCCTTCTCTGGGATTCGAACCGAGGTCCTGCGGCACAGCAGTTAACGTCGCTAACCACTATACCAGATGAGCGACAGATAATTATGGCAAGGTTTGTAAGGACACGGAACAATTAACACAGATCCCTCAAAATATAGTAAGAATTACATTAGAACAGCGTTTCTCAAACTGTGAGGCGACCCCCTTGGGGGGGCGTGATAATCCTACCGGGGGCCCCGAGATATATCGAGGTCCAAAATAAAAGATTTTAAAAAGTATTAACTGAAAGGATTCACACACACACACACACACTACACACACCACACACACACACACACACACACACACACACCACACACACCACACACACACACACACACACACACACACACTACTAAAGCTGTCCTGTTCATTGATACAATAGTTATAGTTACATTGTTATACTAAACGGTTATTTTGCAATGAATTTTTATAATCAGGTCAATATTTTCGGTTCACCCTGTATTGCATTGAATTGTTTTTCATTGATTACTACAATAACTCTTTCCATAATCTCGACAGAATTTTTTAAAAATGTCTGATTTTTCATTGTCTGTATTTATATGATTCTATTTCGAATAATTTTAAAGAAAATCTCCTTTTATTGCAGGTGTTACTCTTGCAGTCATATTGCGGATAAATTTCTCTATAACATCTCACTACGCATTGAAAATTAACAGAAGAGTCTGCATCTAAAAGAATTGAAATCAGATACCATCTGTGTTACCATAACCAGAAATTTAACAACTAAACTATCTTAGTTGTTACAACAATGAGACTCATCATTTTTGTTGTCGTCATTTTCATTTTGAAAAAGATCGTCGCTGAAGACGTTCTGAATTCATCTGAAGGTTCCAAACTAAATACCAGTCGTTCTTCGGCAGTTCGTATACTATTGGGACAGCTTGGCTACAAATTGCTTCCTAGAAGGACCAAAAGATCACCTCAGTGGCATCAAAGTTTGTTAGTTCAAGGTTTATCTCAGCCCTTTTGCAATCTTTTCGGTGGCAATTCAGGATGTCAACAATATCCAACGACAGCCAATGCACAGACTGGCCAAACGCAATGCGCAGATGGATACCGATATGATTACACTGCGCAACGATGCAGACAAATGCAGTACGGGAAATGATATTAGTACTAACATGATTTTTCATTGATGTGATATTTTGTTCAGTGTTTTGTAATTTATATTATTTATTTAATTTATACCTATGTGAAAACTGTATTGTAATAAGAAACAAATAATGAATATTCTATTGTAATTATTTTATTTATTCTTAAGTTATTTTTTCTATGTTAAGAATTATTCTTCGTTACGTTATTCTTAGAATTAGGCAATAGTGTCATATCGTTTTTGTAATATATATCGTTCTATTTATTAATAGGAACTCTTTACAGAAAAAAAAGGAATAATAGGTATTTGTAAGGATATTATGTAGATATATGAATATATTGTTTTGTATTTTGATACTTAATAGTTTTAATTTTGAAATTATTTCTTATATCAGAATTATGTTTTTGAAGAAATGTATATATTATTGCAACGTTTGGAGCAACACAAACACAGCAAAAATGATTATGAATAAATTGTAAAGTGTGTATAGTAAAGCCTGTTTATTAAAATAGTTATAGATTTCAATGTTTATATTTGCATTTTATTGAACTATTGTCAATAAACATCAAACTTATTTTGCCTTCAAGTAATTGTTTACTTACTGTGAATTTTCTACAACTAAAAATATGATAGAATCAAATAAATTTAGCTAGTAATTGACTTAATCCACGGTGGCCACATGATAAAGGCATTGAATTCAAAACTGACATTAAACTAATTGTTCTTGTAGTCCTATTAGTAAACTTACAAGGGAAGGGCACGACTATGGAAATTCATTTTTGGACGAAACTTGGTATAATAGTAGTACTCCATTAGGGTGTTCAACCCTCAATGTATTAGTGCCGAATGGTCAGGCAATGTAATTATTTTGTATTTTATAAAGTAAAATAATTACTGTAATTACATAAATATCTAAATTACATTTTAAAAAATATATTTTTATATTAATAAATATTAATAATAAAATGTATAATAAATGTTAAATGATATTTTATATGAAAATTATTTACAAATAGTTTTGTAATGGGAAGTACAATATATTATAAATAAAATATTATATATAATAAAACATAATCTGTAAAATATATTATTATTATTAAAAATTAATTTTATAATTAATATAATAAAAATATAACTCTTTTTTATATATTATTAATTTAATTATTTATAATTAGTTAAAATATTTAATGTCCTTTTTAAACAAATTATTTAATTAAAAAATAATTAAATGAATTAAAAAATAAGTTGACCGCACGCGACTCGAACCCTATTTGCAAATTAAATAAATTTATTTAAAAAGGACTTATTAAATATTTTATATATAATCGTGCCCTCTCCTTGTTTGTTGAAAATTCAAATTTCATAAATCGGTAAAGATGTTCAAATTTTTTGAAAAAAAAAATTCTTCAAAAAGAATTTAAATATAAAATTTTTTTTTTGTTTCATTTGTTTATTTTTAAATAACAGGAATTTTGTTTACCTATCTTCGTTATTATATTTGATTAATTAATGTTTACTTTTTAAGAGAAAATTTCTGCAAAGATGAAATTTGGCAACAACGAAGCATATAAACTCATTAGCTGAAAACACACAATTGTTTTTAACGTGTGACTATGACGTCACATGAGTTTTTGAACTGATTGACTAGAATCACGTGACTATCCTTACTATGTGATTATGACGTCACATGAATTTATACCATTGGGATTAATGTTTTATTAATATACATGTCAAATACATTTTAGAATGTAACTTTTCTGATCCCCAATTTTCAGTTTTTGTTGCTGTTACAAAGTTTTTCCTTTGTAATTTATATTTTTTACACCGGAAAAGAAATAATTTTTATTAATTTTAAGAATAATATTTAATCATCACACTTATTTTAATTTACACTGAGCAATAGAAAATTTATTAAAGCCATCTAAAAACACCTGAAGGGAGATTAGAGCCTGACAAGGCGAAGTACTCCAAACAGTTAACCTCAACAATTTTAGAATGAAGAATATAATTTTTCTGTATAAAAGCTACATTTATGTTATTAGGTTTACCTGCTTTTGAAAATGCTTAGTATTTAAATAATTCGCAAAAATTTGCATTATCAATATGCGAATAGAAACGTCTGCATAGAAGATACAGAATGTGAAGAGATGCGTCGAGAAAAATTTATGCAAAAATTACAACTCAAGACTGTCTGTTGCACAAAAGTGTCGCGGCTACATCCTGGTGTCTATATGATTACATCTCTGTGTCATATATTTATGACCTTCCTGGTGAGGAAGTGTTATTTCCAAATAATCCCATGTATGTGTATTTTCTTTAGACAGTACCTGAAAAAAGTTATTAGAATAAAGGTTAAAAGTGAGAAACTCTTAGCATTAACCCTTAACAAGAGTTTGCCCATACACCGTATGTGTAGGCATTGGCATATTCTTCTCTTTTTAACTTTGATTTTTAATATTTTTAATTCTGATAGTGAGATTATTAGTGATATTGTTTTTAGGACATGCAGTTTGTCCTTGGTACAGAAATGCCTCTCACTCGAAAATTTTTTTATGGTGAAGGGAGAATTTTTGTTTGAAATCAGCAATTTATATTGGCAAGACAATAGACAGTGAAGAAATGAAAATAGAAAGGTAATCCAAAAAAAAGCCGATATATTTTTGTCCCGATTGCAATGAAGATTTTGTTTTACCCCGTGCTTCAAATTGTGCATGTAAATATATATACACAAAACCCTCGACCGTTTGAAAAAGAGGTATGAAGATTAAAATTTTCTTAAGTATGAGAAAAATTCTTTTAAGCCATATGGAACATTCTTCATGGAATGTAGAGTGTATTTACAAAAAGCAAACATTCAGAGTTTTTTTTGTACCACAGTTATAAAATATAAAATACAGTTAGACCTGTTTTTGTACGGTAGATAGGAAGCGCATAAAAAGAAACACACAAAAACATATTCAAAAATTTCATAAATTCTTACATATAACAACCAACTTTGTGGAAATACTATATAAATTTTTTTTATGCGGTGGAAAGGGACCGCATAAAAAAGTCGCACTTAGAAAATACGCCAATTATTTACGAAATTTATAAGAAAGAACTTCCATAACAAAAATAAAAAAAAAACAACATAAAACATTAAACATTTTTAAAACATTTATTTTCTCATTGTATACAGGGAGAAGTTTTCAAATACACATACATAATTCACCTACTCATCGTAATCAAAGCGCTCATCTTCCTTTCGTCACTTGATACAATTTCAATTCATTTATTTTTTGGTCTCATAGAATAAGAGATAAGTTTTCGCGACGAAGGTTTTTTTGGCCAGTTGCTTGTAAATGTCTCGATAACCAGATATGCATCATCAAAGCTTTTTTTTTCACATTTCATACTCCTTTCGGAATTGGTATCTATTTTAAGAAAATGCTCTTCCAATTTGTTTGAAAGCTGTATCCCTGCATATATTTTATCCACTCTCAAAGAATCCAGATCTTGTAAGCCTGCATAATCTATAAAATTTTTTATAATGTTACTGTCATTGAAAATTTCGTTTACAATCAAGCGCGGGCTGTTGGCACGTTGAGAGAAAGCAACTGATTGTGCATTGTCAGGAGACTGTTTATAACAAATGAACAGAGCATCTTGCAGTATATATGTGTACATTATAGTGGCGTAACGTTCACCCGCAACCCCTGCCTTGCGGGGGGGGGGGAGCCTAAGGCCTGACTAATGCCAAGTATGTATTTATCCAATTTATAAAATATTAAAGGCAAGGTCGGACTCTCTTTGCAGGGGGCCCTAACATTCTCCGATCACCACTGGTACATTGATAGAAAACATTATAGTGGCGCCAAAGCCGTTAAAATTCATGTACCGTATTAAAAAAAGATCGCACAGAATAAAATCACACAAAAAAATCGAACAGAAAAAATCGCGCAAATGTAAAAACGTATAAAAAAAGGACCGCACAAAAAAAACAGGCTCTACTGTAGTTTAAAAACTTTAAATTTGAAAATTAAAATAAAATTATTTTATTCTTTCATTCTATTAAATATTATACTTTGATATATTGAATAAAAATTGTGGCTTTAAGAAAAAACATTTTTGGCAAAAAAAATTGACCAGTTAAAGGATTAATATGAATGATTACTTACGTTGCATGGCAAAGCAACAAAAAGGCTGTTTGTGACGGACCTCGTAATTTTGAACCATGATCAGGTGACAAGGACGACATCTGAGCTGGCACCCCGTCTCCTAACTACTACACCCCACCTACGGGAGGAGGGTCTTCAGTAGCACTAGGGTTCAAACTCATGACACGATGACCACGAGTCCTTGACCGTGACCACTGGGCTACTGCGGGTATTAAATTTTAAAATCCGTAATATTTAAGCAATTTTTTTAATCTTCGTACAGATTACGGATAATATTTCTTTACACACGGAAAAAAAGTTTTGTGCAATAATTTTAATAAATAACGAAGT
Source organism: Trichonephila clavata (assembly GCA_019973975.1). Classification (NCBI taxonomy): domain Eukaryota; kingdom Metazoa; phylum Arthropoda; class Arachnida; order Araneae; family Nephilidae; genus Trichonephila; species Trichonephila clavata. The sequence continues at coordinate 5,113 of BMAO01020761.1, read as the reverse complement.
TATTCAATGTCGAATACAAATTTCGAGTAATTTTTAAAAAATCGCAGAAAAAAAGTTTTGTTCATTTTATTTTTTAAATGAATGGATCTAAAAGAGAAAGGCTTGAAGTTAATTAGTGTATAATATCGATTTAATAATACAAAAAGTAATTCATACCCAAAAATTTAGAAAATAATTTTCATAAAAACGCATCAGTTTTAACACTATTTAAAAAAAATTCGAAAATATAGAAAATATCGCTATTTTGCAAAAAAAATTATACCGTATCGTGGCGAAATAAATGATCTTTCTGATTCTGTAATTATTTTTTGTCTGGTTTCAACACCGCAAATTGGATGGCAATTTTAAAATGTTGGAAAACGTCGAATCACCGCTCGGCCGAAACGGAACGGAAGTTCTGACAAGTAAGCAACCGGCAGGAGTAAAACAATTATGCGTTTTAAGGTTTTTAATTAATATCTTTTCAACTAATTACAATATCGTAATATAAATAGGCAATACGGCTTCCCCAGAAAATTCCTGATCTTTTGGTACCTTCCGCGACTTTCTGCGTGGTGCGGTTCGTGAGAAGATAGACGCACATACATACATACATAGATAGATACGTTTGTTTACCTTCGAATTTTAATAGTGTAAGATTTAATATTGTAAGATTAAATACACAATGAAAGAATTTCTGGAAAAAGAGTATTAAATAAAAATGAATTTTTAAACTTAAGGATGAACAAAATGATGATAGGTTTGGTGATCCTAAGATGAAGCTAAGTTGGATTTTTTATAGTCTTTATTTTATGTAATAATTATTTGAAAAAACTAAAATTAATTTTTAATTTTTTTGTGTGAATTAAATCGCAATGACCCTTGAAGATCGATAGCTTTTATGTTGCAAGTAAAAATAATGAATTAGTCGGCTGTGTGGCGTAGATTGTTTGTCACTGGTCTTGTATGCCTATCGTTGTGGGTTCGACACCTAACCCACAAGTCGGTGGATTTTCATAATATAGAAATCGGTAGCATCCATGTCGTAAGATTATGCGGCATGTTGAAATTCCTAGATTGACTGTTTGGCTTGGGTACTCTCAGCAAAATTTAATTTCTAATTCAATTTCACTCGTTAGAGTTCAAGTGTCTTCATCTGGGGAGGAAACTGGCGTCAAAATTAAATTGAGGTGATTGGTTTTCCACCTATACGGTGCCACATTAAAAAGCGTTACCAGTTCCTGGGGAATATACTAGGTCTGCAATGGCAAATACCAATCCCCACAGCTCCATTGGAAATTTTAAAAAAAATGAATTTTATAGTTTTATACACAAAGTATTTTTTGTTTTGTTCTTATGTTAATATTAAACGACATGTTGATTATTTTGTATAATGATAAGAACGTAGAGGGATTTTGAATTGAATCGATTAAGGAATTAAAAATGCTTCTTCGCATGGTGGAGAATTGAAAATTTTTACTTCTTTTGAGATATTGTTAAGGTCGACTCAGCCTTTCATTCCTTCAGAAGGTCGATAAATGAGAACCAAGCTTGGCTTGGGAACGAGACACTGGGGGTTTCGCCTCAGACTGACCACCTGATCGGGACATTAGTTCCCGCACTTTAGAGCCATGTTCATGAAAACTGCGATGGTCACAGCAGGTTTTGGCCCACATGGGCTGTTGTACCATTGAGTTTAATTATAGAGATATTGTTACTAAAAAAAAAGATGAAAATCAAGAACAAGCATTGTGATGACATCTTTTGTTGCCTGGCAACGCGTTGACTAAAAATATTGCAAATATATTTATAGGAATGTGGCAACGATGAAAATTAACCAGTTAACTGTGATTGACGAGTATACTCGTCCTCGAGAAGTCGCAGCATTTTGTATCATGACGAGTATACTCGTCATACATAAAAAGTAGTGCCATTGACTTTTGGTAATTGTAATTTTTGAGAAAAACAAAAAAAATAACCTCAAATTTTAAAATGTTTGGAATATTTTGAGACCAACCCGGAGTGAAACAAGTAAATAAAAAAACGCGAAAAATTTAAGATGAATTCATGCGTCTCCGTACGCACCGGCAGAAACAGCGCATAAGTTATCATAACGAATTTATTTATGTGCGATGATAATGTTTTTAGATGTTATCATAAAATAGGCAAAGGCAAAAGTCGGAAAGTTGATTTATAATAGGGTTCCTTCAGGTATGGTCAGCCATGGGACAAATGCGGGACGTCGACCAGACGCTGAGCCCGTGGGTAGCTGCTGGCCCGGAGTTACCTGGCTATCGAGTGGTGTAAATGCCAATTGTTTGATGTTACAATCACGTGCTGATATTAGAGTAATGGCCCAATGCTGCACTGCCTAGAGCAGGGGTGGGCAGACTTTTCCAGGACATAGTCTACTTTTAATTTTTCAAGGTGTTGCGGTCCATTCAGTGCTAATGGGGTACACAAGGGCGGGGGAGGAGTCCACGGGTCCGGACCCTCCCTCGTTGCCACCTTGATTTTTTTCCCAATTCATAATAATCCCATGTAAATATTACGTGAAAAGTAATTAAGTATTTGTTTTTCGTAATTTTTTTATTAATTAATGTTAATTACTTATTCAGTTCATATGACGACATTGTTCTCTGGGGCTCTAGTACAGCTATACCAGATTTGGAATCAAAACTAAATGACTCTCTGACAGCTTTGTCGAACTTTACAGGAGACTTAAAACTTCATTTTAACCCATCTAAGTCCAATTGCCACCTTTTTCGCTACAAACAAACATCTTTATAATTACCAGCCCAAAACTAAGACTAAATAATCAAGATCTTACGTATGAAAAGCATCCGAAATATTTTGGGTTTATTTTATACCCTGAATTTACAAGTAACAAACACATTGATTATCTAGTTTTGAACAGTAGAAAACGCCTCAACATCTTGAAATACATCGCTGGTAAGAATTGGGGAGCTGATGCGGTTACGCTAAAACTTACTTATTTGACGCTCATTCGCCCGATTCTTGAATATGGATTTCCAATCTATTGTTGTGCCTCTAACTCTGTTCTGAAGAAATTATAGCAAGTCCAACTATGTGCTGCCCATATCATCACTGGTATGAAGCACAGTTGCCCTTCAAACATCGTTCTATTTGAGGCAGATGTACAACCTCTTCTGATTCGTAGACAGACTGCACTGGTCAAATACTTTAACAAACTTTCTAGCTTCGGCCAACAAAACCAAACGTCTAAGTACCTGAATAACTGGGTAAACGGGCAAAGACTAAAGAAAAACAGCCCCTTCAGCCAAGTTGAGTCCAAGAACTTTCTTTCTGGTAAAGTAGAGCTTTTTTTCTACAATGTAGCTTGAATCCTTCGGAGGACTCTCCAGGGTGTATTTCCACTTCAACTTAAGTTTACCCGTCATTAAGAAAAATTTTGACTCTAGCCATCTCAGATATTTGGCACTGGAGATTATTAACAGCATCCCCCATGATGCAATCAAATTTATACTGGTGGTAGTAGAACATCTAACCAAGCCGGTAGTGGTATTATATGGAAACGCCTCAAGAAAAATTGTCCCTGAAGTATCGCAATCCAGATTTTTGCTCAGTTTTCAGAAGTGAGCTAGTAGCCATTGATGTGGGACTTGAGGCCATTCTATCTAAGAAGAATTACGGTGATCTTTGGATTTTACCGATAGCCGTAGTTCACTTCAACACCTTTTCAAATGGTTTATTGTTGGCGACAAAACCAGTGTCTCCATCTTACACAAACTAAACCATATATCGTTACACCATGATATTCATTTTCAATGGATCCCATCTCACGTCGAACTTTATGGCAATGAAATGGCGGACAAACTAGCAAAGGAGGGTTGTCGCCTTCCAACTCCATCTACATCCGCCATTACCTCCCTGGAACTATATTCGTTAAAAAAGTCTCAAAATTTGGTAGAATGGAGAGCGCCTCCCACTCATCATTGGTATGCGTGTAATAGACCCGGATTAGCCCTAGCCCTCAAGTGTGATAGATGCTCCCAGACTACACTTTCTCCTTGCTAGTGGTCACATCAAGTGCCTTTCATTCTCAGCGAACAAGAAGATCTCCATCTGTGCAAGGTGTCAAGATCACCAGGCTTCCCCGGAGCACATAATGCGTTGTATGGATCTCACAAGCAAAGATATTTACACGGATCCTTTCTTGTGCTGGACTTTTTGAGAGTCAACGATTTAAATGATCTTGTCTGACTTCGTCAGACCATGGAGGATTAGCAACAACAACAACATTTATTCAGTAATTTATTTTTTGCTGTTTTTTGTTCCCGTCAATGGGCAAAATAAAAAAAAAATTGTTTGGCTGCGTATTGGGGTATATGATACGAGAATGATAGACCACTTCGACTCCACTCCCCCCCCCTTTTGAAAAATTCTTATGTGCACCACTGCCCAATGTCGTAGGTGTGGTGAGGTAAGGAAAAGGTTATTATTATAACTTAATAATAAATACGGAAAATGTACTTATATACCTACAGAACTAAAATAAAAAACAGCACTTTTAAAAGCGCGTTTAAAGCGAAACGCAAGATGCAACTTTATAGGAAAAGTCACAAATCTAATTATATCAAATGATTTATTTATTATGAAACATTTTAAAATGCATTAAAAAATATAATATTTTCATCTAAAGTTAGTTTGTATTGTTATAGTCAGTAGAAGACTTAGTATGCATACTGTCAGCCAATCTTGAATTTTCCGTATGTAATTACTAACTGCTAAAATCTTCAGGCGGTCACCCCAAAATGTCTTAGTGGTCCACCGGTAGATCGCGATCGACGTAATGCCCATCAGAGCCTAGAGTATAGCTATTTTATTGAGGTGGAAAAGGCAAGGATGCTTTTTTTGCAACGGGACTGTGATCAATCCTACACCAGAACTTTCTTAGGGTCAAGACAGGAACAAGCGACCAAGTTAAATTGCTTTATAGCCTTGTACATAGCCCCCCCCCCGGTACAATAAGTTGGCAAATAAAATTGGCAATTTTATAAAAAAATAAACCCGTCATCGCTCGATTATCGTGACACACACAGTTGCTAGCTCTGATTAATAAATGTATAAAAGAATACATAAATGTTGATAC
>BMAO01020760.1:0-29653 GCA_019973975.1 Trichonephila clavata | reverse complement strand
GAGTGTGACAACTTTGCTGCGTCGAGCGAGTCTGACGACTTTGCTTGCTCTTCTTGCGGTATATGGCGCCACGACACATCGGCAGGTTTGCGTTTTTAACACGCTTTTATAAGTTTCACTGCATGTAACGGAATCTTTGAAATCGATTATTACCCACTTTAGAAGTCGGATTAATTCGAAATTTTGCACACTTGCAAGGACCGATACAATACAAAATTTCAATATTTTCTTCCATTATCCTTATCAGGATCTCAGAATAACGATAGTCAGATTTGGCGACTTATTGCATATACCATTTCAGATTTGGCGACTAAAGATAAGTTGTAACCCTAAAGCGAGTGTTTATTATTTCAGCTAATTATATCAAGTATAAATAACTTGTGGTTAATTGAAGTAAAACAAACAAAAAAAGTGTTCTGTACGTGAAAAAAGTGAGGATGGTGTGTGTAAGCAATTTCTAACCATAATATAAACATTTTTCTGAAAATGAAAATTAAAAAAAAGCTCGTGCATGTGAAAAAAAAGTTATGTTCTAACTGCTAAATATTTTATTTTTATAAAGCAATACGTTTAGAAGTGATGATACGATTGAGACACTTAAATATTACCATGTTTTTATTAACTCGCTTTCTTTAATGTCTGCCGGGTGAAATTTGTATTGATTTTAAACTGTGTGACTTTCCGATTAGCTAGAGACTTGAAATTTGGACCATATCTCAGAAGTGTACGACAATGCATGAAAATGTGAAAAAGGAAGAAATAAAAAACGAAAAAGAGGAATTTTATACTTTTAGTCTTTATAAAAACATGGTACATTAAATTTTTTTTAATTCGAACTTTTTTTCTTAACACATTTTATTTGTTTGACATGTTCTATAGAGACGGAATCTAATATAACGATACGGGACTACCAGGCCCGTAAGCGGAGAGAATAAATGCACTTCAGTCCCTTTAATTAATATCCATTGAAGAGCAAGACTAATTCCAGCTTCAAATATCGAACTGAAGGATAAATCAACAATGAATAAATGATAGTTTAGAATAACTTCATTCCACCAGGATCGCTGCGATCACTTCGAATCAAATGCATCATCTTAAACAACGTATTTACAGAAACAATTAAAAATTGTGTGTGTGTCGAGTTTAAGAAAAAATTTTAAATCGTTAATAATTTTAGATTCTTCTTTTTACTGATGAGTGTACAGATTTTAATATATAATTCACCTGTTCTTTAGCCTACTAACTTTTACTTTGAAATTTTATTTATTTGCTGTTTTGAAAGTTTTTGTTAAGAAATAAAGTGTAGTTCTCTAAAACGTCTCTTGTCGAAAATTCTTTTTAGTCACTCTAAATACTTTCAGTGGGAAAAATTATAATATATATGCAGTTATAACTGTTTATAGTTAGAGCAGTATTCATTACATAAATAGATTTTGTATCATTTTTAAATTTTGCTATATATATGTATAAGACAAACTACATACCAATTCTTCGTTACAATTTCATGTTACATTTTTTTTATAAGACTTTGAAATTCTTTTTCTTTCAGTTGTTGAAGCATTTTCCTTGGAGGTGATGATAAATATTTAGAAGTAGAATTTTCACCGTAGTGTGTCTAAATAATATCTATAATAATGATTTTTATGCTGCTATGTTGTGATATTGACGTGGTGAAGCTTACCTTTTTTTTTCATGTGTATTTTTTATCAAGATTAAAATATCACTCATCCCTTCACTAGAAACTGCTTCGTATAATAATTTAATTTTCTTAGAAAAGGATATATATTTATATAATGGTCGATGTAATATTTGTTAAGAAGTTAAATGAGTATAAACAAAAGAATTGAGTTTTTTAACGATAAGTCTCTTCGTGTTATGCGATCTTTCACGTCATTATAACATGAGAATCATAAATTGCATCGAAGATTTTCTATAATTCATGTACTTTAACTCGTATGCATCTAGATACAAAGATATGAAACTGAACCCCATACAACATCTTATGGTATCATTAATGTTTGATAAATCTGATTGTCATTACTGATATAACTAAAGTAGCGTAACTTCATACATCACCTGAAAAATGGTACTCTTGATCATCAGGATCAGACGATAAATTGCCAAATGTTGCTGCCTGCCGCAGTTAATACTTATTCTTTGTTTGTCTTCATTAAAAGCCCCGTTTAGCTTGATTTGCACCTGCTAACCGAATAGTACAAAATAAAAATCGTGGTCACAGATGTTTTAAAACACTTTTTATTTATACATGAAAAAAGATTCTTATTTATCTACTGAAACATGCTTAAAGATTAAATTACAGCAGGTATACAAGAAAAAGTTTTGGTTTGTAAGTCATATGAAGCATTTAATATCGGAAAATTAATTTTTCTCCTTAATTTATAACAATAACGAACTTAAAAATTCAGGACAGTATGACGATTATTCATTATTGAAAGTAAATGTATTTTAATGTGATGACATTAAATTGAAAAGATATTCCAAAGCATTCAGGAAATTTAAATAAATAAATAAACTGAATCATTTCTCAAACTGCACCAATGCATACACAGAGTGAGAGGGGGTCGAAGTCTCCCCCACCCTCTTCAACATATTTTTAATTGTTAGCATAAAAACTACGCCTTGGTGATTTAGTATGTTTTTTTTTATATATGTAGCACCCCCCTCCAGTAAAAGAAATCTGTGTAAGCCACTGAACTGCACTTCGATAAGTGACTGGTTCCCACAAAGCTGTAGAACTTCTACGTAGAGTATTCCTAAAACTTCATAAATCTTTGTTGTATAATAATTAAATGCTAAGATCTGAAAGAACAGATGTGTAATATTTTTTCAAATGGTCACTTTAAATATTCATTTTAAAGCTTAAGCTAAATGTAAATTATATAAGTTGTCTAATTATAAATATTTTAAAGCAATTGAAAACAAAATATACAAATAATTATTCACATGTATAATTCATCTCAAATAAAAAGAGTTGCAAAATGTATGTTGTCAGATTTATTTTTCGATACTTGTTTTGAAAAATAGTTGTATTTTTTTACTTAGTTAAAAACTGAAATTCCTGTAAAATATACAGTATTAGTGTCACATTGGTTGAATATTGTAAATTTTCCCAATCCATGATTTTGAAATGAGCTATAATATATATATATATACCTTTTAAAAACTAAAATCAATTTTACATATAAATTTTTCAGACATGGACAGCATTTACTACTTTTTCTGTCCGGAAGGAAAAATGCTATAAAGGTACCCTTTTTTAAATTATTTTATTAAGATATTTTTATGAATACACAATTAAAAACTCATCCAAAGTTTTTAATAGGGAATCATCTTTATTATTAAAATTATTCGTAACCATGGGATAAAAACTAGTCACTATGAAATATTTAATTGTTTTTTATTTGAAATTTCTAATTATTATTTTTTCAATTTGAATAAACTATAGTACAGTTATATTAGATTATTCTTATAGTTGTTAGCAAAGTACATGGTGATTTTTTTTTAAATTGACAAAATTCACAACTCGATATAAAAAAAGAAATGGCACCAAACTTGGAATTGTGATAAGTAATAACATGGATGTAGGATTTCGTGAAAAAATTTAGTTTCAAAAATTGCCGATAGGGCTATTTATGGAACTGTACAATTCAAAAATTGTTTTAAAAAAACAAACATAAAAAAATAACTGTGAAAAGTTTTGTTCACTGCATTCACTTTTCTGATGAGAAATTTGACTGCTTCGTTTATTCTCTGTGCAACATTCCCTACGGCCGAATGCAACATGTCACAAGGAATATTCCACACTGTCTGACATGTATGCCAACTATAGGTATTGAAAATTTATACAGAGCACTCGATGTCTGTCGAGATCATAATCTCTTGTCCGTTAGGAATTATTGAGTTGACTTTGTTGTTATAATTTACCCATTTTTTTTTATTATTTGGAGGAAATTTGCTATGAAATTGGAAGTGTTTTTATGTTAAGGAAGAGACTTTGTTTGCGTGTGGTCTGTTGTTTTTCTATATTTTTCTTGTTCACAGTGCGAGCGCCCCGCCGAAGCGATTGTCTCGCCGCAGTGACATTGATTGATTTATTATCGGGTCGGCCGCGGAGGGAACCTTTCGGTTCTTCTCTGCTGCCTTCCCGGGTGAGAGTGACCGCCGAGGCGGTCGTGCTTTGATTTTTTCGTGCGTGAGTTGGTTGTCCAATCAGGAGTCAGCCTCTCGGGGGTGGGGGGGGGGTTAGAAAGTTAAGAGAAAGTTCCCCACTAATTATAATTATAAATCCTGTCTTAACAATAGATCCTTTTCTGTTAAAATAAATAGAACCTTCTCTCAAAGTAAATCTATCAACGCTGGAGTGCCTCAAGGATCAATCCTTGGCCTGTTCTGTTTAATCTTACGTAAACGATATTACAAGGGTATCAAATGAAAAGTACGAAACGACACGTGGTACAAATATAGACTTTATTCAAAATATACACCATAGCCTGACACAACGATCCCACTGATGAACAACCCGCAGATTCCTTGTTCCAGAATTCCTGTGGCTTGACGAGACCCAGTCCTTCACAGTGTCCTTGAGTACGTCGTCCGAGTTGAAGCGCTTTCCTTCAGGTGTTTCTTCAGTGGACCAAACACATGGAAATCGCAGGTGACATGTCCGGACTGTAGGACGGATGTCCAACGTCTCCCATTGAACTTGTCCAGTTCCGTTGTGTGACTCTGGAGACGTGTGGACGCGCGTTATCATGGAGCAGAACCACACCCTCCGTAGCAGCCCCGTCTTTTGTTCTTGATGACCTGCGTAGGCGTCGGAGTGTCTCACAGTACACATCGGATTAATGCTTTTCTGTGCTCGAGTCATTCTGCTCGCATCATTGGACGCCGCTTTTTATAAGAGCCTTTGCTCTCTCCTGCGCATGCGGGCACCCGCGCATGATCCGATCCCAGTCAGTCTCCAATGGCATCCCGAGATGTCTCGCTACATTCTCCCTTGGCGGAATATGCAAATATTTAACTGTTTCATTTTTATGTCGTTTCGTATCTTTTCATTTGATCACCTCTTGTATCAAATGTACTAACACAATAATTTGCATGTATGCAGATGATACGGCCATACTATCACGACACAAAAACCTAAACACACTTACAGAAAATATCAACGAACACATAGCTCATCTTGAGATCTGGTTCTCCTTCTGGAAAATCGCGCTCAATACCTCTAAAACTGAAGCTGTCTTCTTCTCAAATAGAAAACCCCCACCTGAAATTACTCTTCAAAATGAAAGAATTCCCTGGTCTCAGCACACCAAGTACCTTGGTGTCATCATTGATAAAAACCTCACTTTCAGACATGTTGCACACATAAGAGATAAATTTTAAACTGCCGCGCACATCCTATATCCCCTAATTTCGAGAAAGTCTAAATTAAATAGACATAACAAACTGCTTATCTACACTCTGATTCTGAAACCATTACTTACTTATGCCTCCCCAATCTGGGGTCATGCAGCAAAAACCAATATCAATATAATTGAATGTTCGCAAAATGTAATTCTTAGACAAATTCTAGATGCACGCTGGTACATGAGAAATGTTGATCTCAGATCAGTGTGCAGCATCCCCACTATTAGGCAAACTATCCGGAAACTAGCAATTAACTTTTTCAACAATATCGACAATCACGACAACCCATCTATAAAAGATATTATCCCCTACTACTCCCATTTCTCAGTCAGAAGGCCAAGAGTTATCTTGGTCAACCCAGATTTTAATTAATTCATCCTATTTCATTTTCTACTCAATTTTTTCACGCTCAATCCTTTGCTTTCCTTCATCCCAACTCTGTTGGGTTGCAGGTCAGCTCTGATTGGCTATTCCCTACCACTCCCCACTTATACTGTCTCTGCCGAACTCTTGTTCTGACCAATAAGATCGCTTCCTCTTACCTCACGATTTTCGCTCACCTCCGACAGTCTTTTTTTCCGTGCTCTGATCTACGGTTTTTGCTGCATCCCGATTGGCTGGGCTCGCCCCGCCTACTCTCAGATTTTTCTCACGCGCTTTTTCGAGCTCTTTAACGAGCTTTTTCTAATATTTTTATTACTCCTACCTAAATTATTTGTAATCTTAATTTATCTTTAGTATTCATTATTTCCAAATTTCAATAATTTTCTTAAAATGGGCATTGGTAGAATTCTTTACAGTCATCTTAAAAACCCTGAAAGGAGATTAGAGTCCGACAGGACTAGGTGCTCCAATCAACAGTCGCCAACGATATAAGTTAAGAGAAATTCGTTTTAGGTTAGCGGGAAGTTCATGTTCATATGCCAACTATAGTGACCTGTGATCCGTTGATCCAATTGCAGTTGCAACTTCTGTTATCACCTCTTCTGATACTGGTTTACGTCCTCTGCCTGAACGTAATATCTGTCATTCGGGCTCTGAACTCACAAGGAGCAGTGGATGATTAAGATAACGCATTTTTTTACCACCTTACCGCGTTCTGGTAAGGTGAGTCGCATATTCACTTTAGCTGAGATTAGTATTCTTCGGAGCTTCTACATGTTTTTAACACTTTTATTAGCTTCACTTGTATGTAACAGAATCTTTGAACTCTATTTTTACCCACTTTAAAAGGACAGATTATTTCGAAATTTTGCACACTTGTCAAGGACCGATGACAGTACTATAATTTAATAATTTTTTTCCACTGTTAATCCTCATATGGGACGATTTCTCATTTCCAGATTTGGTGACTAATTCCAGATTTGATGAGTAAAAGATTTAATTACAAACCTAAAGCGTAAACGTTCTTGGTTTATTCAAAAATATAGCAAAAAAAAAAAATTAATTCATCAATGAATAAATGATAATTAAAAAAGCCAAAATAAATTGTGGATCGAACGAAAAAAACGAAAAATAAATCATAGTTTTAAAAAACTAAAAAAAAAGCACGCTTTATAGTTAATCGAACTAAAAAGTAAAAATTCTTAATGTAGAATAAAATAATTAGCGATAAAATTAATGCCATTGTTGTAAAAACGTGTGGTGCTCGATATCAATTACAATTTCTTAATAGTTCTATTCCGAAATGCAAAGTTAGTGTAAAAATGTAGTACAAAAAACCCCACGCTTTTGCCACAATGGCATGAATTTTCTCGTTAGCTCTATTTTATTCTTATATTGAAATTTATTTTTACTCTTTAGTTAGAGTAACTATAAACGCGTGCTCTTTAGTTTTGTTTTAAACTATAATTTATTATAGCCTAAACTACTGGCGTGGCTGTCGTATATGAAATCATAAATTCGATTTTGCTTTCACACCCATGTTTCATCCTGATTCTAGGCTTGGTAAGCTACAGCAGCGCCATAAATACGCCTATCGTAGATTTTTGCGACTAATTTTTTTTAAGGAATCTTATTTTCCGTAATTATTATTAACCTAAATTCCATGTTTGGTGCCATTGCTAGTGTTAAATGGCGCTACAGGTGTTTCAAAATAGTAAAGTTTTTAAAAAAAAAATCACCCTGTATCTTGAACTACAATCTTAACAAAGATTGATCAATGAACTGTGCGTAGACTTGAGTTAAACAACAAATGTCTAAGAATAACAGAAATGATTTTCAACTAGAAGCGAATCCAGAAATTAACGGATGTAAAAATGTCCACGCGTTTGCCCGATTTGAAATTGTGCCATCTTTTAACGGTAAAATTAAAGATTGGTTAACTTTGCGAGGGGGGATCTGTTTGGATCCAGTATTCATCATATTTATAAATGTCTGTTTCATGCATTTAGAATCACTTTAGAGAGATATGATATTTAATTACTTCACTATAAATTTTAAAGAATTTGATTGTTATCACTGACACTTACGCGGGTAGAACAAGTCAATATCGTCACAATTCATCCACTACTCAAGATTAAATGAAATTGGACTCTCTCTCTCTTTTGTTACAAAACATCATTAGGTAGGATATAACGCTCTTTCTTCAATTAGTGGCAGATAAAATTGCTATAGGTTGAGAGTTGTGCAAACATAGTTCCATTAGAGATTTGAAAATAAATATCCGATGTTAATGATGTTATAAAATATAAGTCCCAATCGTATATAATGTTTAGTTTTGTATTACTTTTTAAATACGAGATATTTCTTTAAAACTTTTAAGCTGATTTGGATTTTCATAAGGGGGTAGTACAATACTCATATGAAATTTTGTGTCTTCCTCCTTATCCTAAATAATAATTGAAAAATTGAGGAACTAGCGAAGAGTGTTGTGGTCCCAGTATTCTAGTGTCAAGATCACTGAATTTTGGCTAGCGTGTTATGATTTCGAACGTAGTACCGTCGACCATCCACCGTATAGAGGGGCTTCTGCACGTTAAATCTTTAATGGCACACACACAACCTTCCTTTAGTGTGGTGTGGAAGTTAGGACAGCGGGTGCCAGCCTTGGTGTCATTCACGTCACTAGTCCATGGTTCAAAATTATGGAGTCGGACGCCAATAATTCTCGCGACGCTATATAGAGCGATGTTGTTATGACGCTTACTTGCCAGTGTTGGTGGTGTTCACGCTAACTGCAAATCTTAACGACGCAAAATTTATCGTTTCTGGTCCGCGTGTTATTGTATTTGGACAATCATTCCAAACAATTTCTTTGATAAAAATTTATTTCAGTTTCAGTTGAAAGTTGCTTGCTAGACACGATCGGTGTTTTTGTAGGTATTACTGTGCTTAGTTCTGCGTACGAATTTTTAATTCTATTTCGACTGAGAATGTGTCCCAAGGTTTATTGAGAATTTTAAAAGCGAAATCGAATCTCTTTTCGTAAGTAAAGCAAGAAAAAAATATTCTGCTCCCTAAATATTTCATACAATTCTATATAGCAAAAGGTAAAAACATAATAAATATAAGCTGTCGTAACAAATTACACTATAAGAAATGTAAGACTCACTTCCACTGCGAAACAGACAATTAAACAGAGATCGGTTCAGAATTTTGCTTTTGAAAATGTAGATCCAGTTTCGATAATGTAATAAAACAATCTCAGTAATATGTAATATTTTCTTACTTGTGTTTTTACTTTTTCAATTAGTGAAATTTCTTAAACCGTCCTAAATTGAAAAACTTCTTACGGTCGAATAGAGTACTAAATATAATGAAGTTTTATGCTTTATTTCTTCGGCAAAAATGAAAATTGAAGAAGTGAGGTACTGTCAAAGTCGTAATCATTATCATTAGAAAGTAAATAATTTAATATGGTAATTTTTTTATTGCTTGACTGGAACCAATAAAATTTAAAAATTCTAAAATTGAGCTTAGTTTAAAAAAACTGAAAACGTAATTTATTACAATAATTAACAACAAATATTCAATAACTTAAACTATTAATACTTTTAAAAATCGAAAGTATCAACGTTTAATATATAATTCCTCTTTAAAAGAACTCAAAACAGAATATTATTCTAAGATGCTACTGTATACCATATTATATGTTCTTCCGTCAGTTGCAAATATGTGAAGATTTGGGCATTGACGCACCGATCAGGCTACATATAGTTGGCCATGGAAAAAACATTGCTTTTCCAAATGCACCCCTGCTACCTGAAATGTTAGCTTTGTTAATAGCAACAGTAAAACTGGAAATTGAACTTGTTTGAATTGAAACGGTAGGTCAGTGGGGATACTTGGAATTCAAGGTATGATAACACTATATCCCTTTTCATGATATATGTTAAAATATTGGCACCAAGTATATTCTGCATCAGTTTTTTGATCCAAAGCCTCGTTCCTTTACATAGTAGAGGAGCATCGAGATTTTGCATAACTGGTACATTTAGTTTTAATTGAAGTTTATGTGAGGGTACACCCGAAAGTTCAAGTGAATTTAAGAACTCCGTGGGATTTGAAGTACTTTGTTCTTTATCCATGATTGTATTCATTGATTAATATTTCTTCAATTACCCCCTCCCCCACACGTCGGATTTTTTTCAATGTTGATTTTATGGACAATGTCATTGTTAGGCGCCAATATTGATCTTGCGCGCAACCACTGATCCCAATTTAAATTTTGTTGCAAGCCCGGGTAAATTTGAGCAATAAGATTTACATCATTTTCTTCTACATTATAAAATTCTTTGAAAGTAAAATATAATCTCCAGGATTTGCGTCCAAACATTCATAACCGATTTTCAATTGCGTCTCTGCATAATGTTCCGAATCTACGTCATTATGATAAGGCACTCTCATATTCGTTTTCCAATATATAATAAAGCTACGATTATTCCTATAATATCTGTACTATCTCGTAAATCCTGAAGAGTCTGATTTATCCCTTATATAGCTTTCTTGTGAGGCATCGTACTTTCATCCCACACTAAAAGCTTACATTGTGGAAGCATCCAGCCTTGAGAGCTATTGTTTCTGAAATTTCAGATGAGTGAATCTTCAAATGCAAGATTAAGTGAATTTTAAAACGGAATGTGCAGTACGACCGTTGATCAGTAAAATCGCAGCTATACCAGAAAAAGGCATAGCAACTGCTATCTTCTGGGTTTTTCTGATGGTCATTAATAATAAGTTTAGCAAAAACGTTTTTCCGGTTCCTCCAGGGGCGTCGAGGAAAAAGAGTGCACCACTGCCGGATTTTATTTTGCGTAACACTTGAACGTGACTTTGTTCTGGAGTTAATCGAGGGATAAATTCTGTTACTTGATGTTGCAATACTGTAAAATCGTAGTTTAATTCTCAACACGTCTAGGACTAATCGTTCCAAAATCATGTAGCTTCTTCCCAACCATTCTGAAAACCTTTATTGCGTTTCGTTGTAGATGCGTTCATTGAAAGGCATATTTGCCTGTACTTGCTACAATCGTCGCAAAATATCTTCCGCCATGTAGTCTTTGTATTTATTCCAAAAGATTTGAGGATTCGAAAGACCGAAGACGAAATAAGTGTTGCGTAAAGCTCCCTAATTTTATTGGGCGAGTGACATTGTATGGATGCCTCCATAGTATATCTTCAAAGTAATACCTCCATGTAAAATATCTAGATTCAGTATAAGTGAAAAGTTTTGTGCAAAATATGAATATTGTATAATTCGGTTTAAAAAAATTCAAAGTAATAAATATTCGATAAATCAAAACTTTTTATGAAACTGTCGATTAATATTACCATAGAATTTTCAATATCGCGCGCGCGCGCAATTCGCTAAAACTTTATTCCGTTTCCCTCTTTAAAAAGTGGGAGAAAATTTGCATTAAAATATCTGGGATTGTCGGAATAGAGAACTTCTTAGCCAACTTGGCGATATTTCTCAAAGTTTGAGTTTGACAAACGTAACGTAATAAACGTTAGACGTTTAATAAAAAAACCATTTAAAAATCTCTTTTTGTAAAGATGCTAATTTACACTATGTTTCAGTTATTTGTTACAAATGTGAGAAAATTTTTATTAAAATTTCCATTATTCACCGAATGCATAATTTTGCGCCAACTTGGCGGGGAATAAGCAACGTCAACGTTTTACCCGCATAGTTCCCGTAGGAATATGGAGATAAAATATATCTTATGTTACTCGCTGATAATGTAGCTTTCCATTGGTGAAAGAATTTTTAAAATCGGACCAGAAGTTCCCGAGAATAGCCGAAACAAACAGACAGACAGACAAAAATTTTAAAAATTGATTTTTTGATATAAGTACCGTATATATCTTTAAATGCATTTAGTAAAAAGCTGCTAATTTGAAATTACAAACAGGCACTTCAATTTTATTTATTTGTATAGATTCAATAAGTAAAAAATATATTAAAGACAAAGGATAGTTAAATTGGATTTCTAAAGACTGTTACGCCTTTTCTTATGTGATATTTTCACTTAATATTGTGTAATAATTGCCATAAATTATAAATCGAAATTTTTTTAAAACAAATTTCCTTAATTTGCATATTTTTCAATGGTTTGGAATCATGACTACATTATAGATTAAATATTAATGCCTTTACATTTAATATGTTGGAATCATGTCACAAAACAAGGAAAACTTGTATAATAATGTATGTTTATTGAAATGAAAAATTTAATTTAAATTCAAAGTTGCCCACAAGAAGAGAATTAAATTAAGAACTTATGGTAGCGTTGTTATCAATCATAATATATACACTTGTAAAGGAAAAAATACTTTCATATTAACCAATAATCACCAATAATAACATTAGCTGTTATTTTCTAATATTTACATAAAGTTTGCTGTTTGTGAAAATACATTTCAGAGTATTACTATATTAGACGGATATCTAGATTAATATGATATTCATTATTTTATTTGGTTTACATGTGAGATAGAATTTTCAATTTAAATTTAAATAAATATTTTATGCAGCAATATTTTTAAAAATATTTATTACTTTCTATTTTTAAAATGCTGCTAACAAATTCCAATGCACTTAAGAGATGCATTTAAAAAAGAAAATAACATGAAGATTTTTTAAAAAAGAAAAAGGTTTCTTTTATAAAATTTAAACATCAGTAGAGAAAATAGTACATTATCAATAAGTAACTTGCAGTAAGCAAGAATTAACTGAACACATGACAAATAATGAATTTGGCTCCTATAACAATACACACATTGAGAAAATTTTAATAAGTTCAATACACAATTTTCAAGAATTCTAGCTACAGCAACATTTAAGAATAAATATTAAAATGCATTTGAAAATCTAAGCAAATACATGTTATAGACATTTTCAAATAAAATTATTTACATTAATCAGCATTCAGAATAACTTTATTCAAGAATATGAGAAATTTGATATTTACAACAACAGCAAATTTTAACTTTAAGCCCTGAATTTCTACATTATACGGGAAGTTTCAATTATTGACGAATATGTCTTGATTTTGCAAGCCATGTTTACTGGGAATAAAAAATTCAAGAATTTTTTCCAATTTTCACAACTTTCTAAGTTATTGGCCATCTGAGAATGACAATTGAGGAGGAGAAAAAAAAACTTATTGACTCATTAACAGATTTTATATTAAAATCCAAATTTAAGTAAACCCCCTTTCAGTATATAGAAATAATGTTTTAATCGTTTTTATTTTAATTAGTGAAGTACAGGTTAGTCAACCTTTGAATATAAATACCTTTAATGCTGGATTTCAGCTTCCAGCACTGGTCATTATACATGCATGGCTAGGTATATATATTGTTTTTTTCAAATTAATAAAAAGGATGACTTATCTTTATTCCTCAATTTACATATGAATTTTAATATTTTATGAGATTCATTGTTTTTAATTATTTTGAGGGTAACTGTATATTTTAAAAATAATTCTCCAATATGTTCCATGCCATTCTTATAATAGGGCATTTAAACTCTTGTGTTCTTTGAAACTGTCCAATTCTACTTGTTTGCATTCATCTATTATATCTAAAATTAGCATTCTTTAAGATTAAGAGAAGTTTTTCTTCTCATTTTGCAGCATTTGTGACATTTACTGACAGATTTTTCATTGCTAAGTAATAGAATATGATGAAAATTATTGGAATTTCTAAACACCAATTCTTAATTTTTCAACAAATATGTTTTGCCAGAATTTTTAAAAATTTATTTTTAACTTATGCTTTAAAAAATTCATTCAGGTAAATTGTAATCCCAATATGTATATAATTTTGTACAGACAAAATTCCCCTACGAGGGGCTGTTAAAAGTAGAAATCGCTGCAAAGTAGTAAGTTTGGGTGGTTATTATGAGAAGCACAAACTGGATAGTGTCAATGAACCAGTTCTCTGGTGCTGTTAAAGATTATCAATAATATGATTGTAATTAAATTCATTAGTTTTGTAATGCTTGTCTTAGTCCTTTGAATTCTGTCAATGACGGATTCTTTCAAAAAGATTGAGAATGAATTTTACAAACTGGTTAATGAAAGTTTATATGCAAAACAGATGAATAGATTTCTAGATATAAAATGAAATTTCAAAAATTTCAAAACATTTTAAATAAATTTATTTGTGGTCATCTTCATAAAAAAAATAATAATACAAAGATAAATAGACTGTTAATTACAATAAATTGAGATTATCTAATGTTAACTTGCAACCATTTTGAACAGTACAATGATATTAATTGCATGTATTGGAATAGTATATTTTTTTTTATTTGTAAGTATTTGAAATACAAACTGTTTATTAGCTGAGTTTGAATATCCATTTAACATAGCAGACCTTCCCTTTTTGTAGTGAGTAGCCTTCTGTAACCTTGGTCATTGAAAATTTTAAGAAATTGCTTATTTACCATTATTTTGAACTACGCAGTGTTTATTTACAATTTAAGCTACATATTTTTCTATTTGTAATTGTTTGAATTACATATTGTTCATTTGTAATTATTTGAATTACACAGTGCTTATTTTCATATACCTATACTACTAAAGAATTATTTGAGGTATTTTTAATTCAAATAGATGCAATTATAAAATTAATTAACTAATGACACACACACAATTCAAATATGTGCATTCATATTAATTCAAATTGTTAAATATTCCATTCTTTGAGTTAATTAAGACCAAAATAATTGTAACTCAATATAAGAAGCAAAATCTCTTGCATATTATCTTATATTTAATATAATACTAAGTAAAATTCATGTTTAGTACATTTTTTTAATATTTTCACACACACAGAATTTAAAATTAAAAAGAATATAAATTTTCCATAGTATTAAAGGAGTTATCCTGTTAAAATTCCCCTTTAATAAAAATCAGGATACATAACTAAGAAAACAAGAACTGATTGAACTATTAACAGATTCTGAGTTAAAATGAAGATATGAATTAGATGATCTTGAATTTTGGTTAAAAATTTACACAGAATATCTTCACATTTCAGCAAACGCTGTAAAAGGACTTAAATACAACATATTTATGTGAAGTCTTTAATTTGTGTGAAAAGTCTTCAACACAAGTAAAAAAAACACTACACACAAAAATAAATTGGATGATTAACATGAAAAATACACACACATTTACAAATAACAAATAGAACCCGATTGTAATTTTTTTTCTCCTAAACAACTTTGGTATCCAGCTTCAAACTCCATTGGGCTGTCCTAATTCCTTCAATTTATGGAAAAAATTTCTGCAAGAAAAATTATTTAAAAGTAAAATTTCCATAAATATTTATCAGTCAAAAAATTCATAATGCAATTTAAATTTAGAATAGCAATTGATTTGTTTTCAATTTAATCTTCAGTTTAACAAATATGTATGAATTAAATAAATATGTAAATTAGCACAATTACTTGGATTACTTTAAGTTATAAATAAAATTTGAACATACCAAATAAGTGAGCATTCTGCACTTTCCTACATTTCATGTGTATCATATCAGTTCATGAAGCTTGAAGAACCTTGATCTTCCATACAGGAGAATATTCATGGGACATAATCAGGATGCTCCGAGCTCTCTACAAAGCAGTTCAATTCCTATAATAATTGCCAATACTTAATTTATGAGATCTATATTAATAATAGTTGACTATGTACAAGAGCAAAATAAATAGCTCACACAAAGGCTTAGTTAAAATTATCATTTCAATTAAAAAATCATCTCAATCATAAAACGATATATTATAAGTCATAAAACAAAATATTGCACTTATTTTTTAGTACAATGATTCAATGTAACCTTGAAATTTTAAAATTAGTCTAACAAAACTAGTGTATCTAGATAAGTTTTATTTCTATGTTACGTAATTACACCCACTATGCATCGCAAAAAAC
This sequence comes from Trichonephila clavata, assembly GCA_019973975.1. Classification (NCBI taxonomy): domain Eukaryota; kingdom Metazoa; phylum Arthropoda; class Arachnida; order Araneae; family Nephilidae; genus Trichonephila; species Trichonephila clavata. Next base: position 13,838 of record BMAO01020760.1, on the reverse strand, counting down.
AATTGAATTCATACAACAAATATTCGTGTAACAAACAAGTTTTTTTTAATTAACATTTTTTCAAGAATTACAAATATAAGTGATTGTGTAATTAATATAAATAAAAGTAGTCGAAAATTATTTCTGATTGTGTGTTGTGAAAACTGTCGCCAAAATTGCTGCCAAGGTTACCATAAATAAGAATCGAGCAATGTTTGTAACAAATACACGGGATTATTTCGAAAAAGCACAACAAAATTTGAATAATATCATTTAAACACAAACTTGTAATGAAATGCTTATTAAATAACACAGATTTAACTCTCGCTTACCAATTTTTCTGTTGCAAAGTAGCCTCCCATTGTAGCCATGTGGATAGACTCGTAGGACAGCGGTAAATTAAACGCTGATTTAAAAATTCGTAGAGGTTCTCAGAAAAAGATCCACATGTGGAGCAAAGAGCGCATAGTTTACTCTTTCATGCCGGTAATTTTAAAAGGCTAAAAATTCTACTGAAGAAATGCAATAAAAATTTTAATTACTTCTGCTTAAATTTGTATACAAAACAATGTTATTTTGTTGAAACCGGAAGAAGTTGAGGGTTTTAATGACCGCAGCGTCCCCATAGTAAGCTTTACGGTAGAACTTGTCCATATAATTTTTAGGTTTTTATTACCACTTTTTATATACGAGATATTTCTTTAAAACCTTTTAACTGAATTGGTTGTTCGAATGGGATTACTCATAATATAGAGTGAAATATTATGAGTTGTTCTGTTTCCTTAATGATAATTGAAGAAATGTGGAGCTTGCTAGGGTGTTAGCGTGTTATGATATCGAGCCTATTACCGCTGACCACCCACCGTATAGAGGAACGTTATCTTTCATGGCTCAGACGTCCTCCTTTAACTGGAAATCTGATTTCAATTATGGAGTTTACATTCGATGCGATGAATAGGCGGGGAAATTGACTTTTTTGTTTTACGGGAACACACACTTTTTGACGATGCCGAAGAGACTGTTTGGTTGAGTCTCAAGCTTTGGTTTGGCTTGGCAAAAGAGACGGTAACATTGGTCTCAGAGAGGAGAGGATTGGCTCTTACTAGGCGTCGCAGGAATCTGTTGATTAAGCATTCGCCATTGTGTTGGGCGATTTCGATGAGCGCCTTTTGTTTTGGGCGACTTTTGATTTTAATACGGATTCAAAAACCATTAAGATTGTGAGGCCGAGCCCCCATGTAACAGGGAGGGGGTGTCTAGGGGTATGTTGAATAAAAGAGACGGAGATTTAATGAAAGGAGATTTAATGACAAATCTACAGGTTGTTAAACCTGACTAGGCGCGCGCTTCTGGGTAAAGTAAGTGTGCTACTTTTCCCGCTTTCATCCGGTGATACAGAGAGTGGCGCTGGTGTCACCTGAGCGTATACAACATATATTTTAAATACTTAACAATTGAATTCTTTAATTTTTTTTTGTGATCACTATGACACTTACGCGGGTAGCACAAGTCAATATCTTTACAATTCATCCACTACGCAAGGTTAAATTAGACTGGGCTTTTATTACAAAACATCATTAGGTAGGATATAATACTCTTTCTTCAATTAGCGGCAGATTAAATTGAGATAGGTTGAGAGTTGTGCAAACATACTTCCAGTATAGATTTGAAATTAAATATTTGATGTTAATGATGTTATAAAATATAAGTCCCAATCATATATAATGTTTAGTTTTGTATTATCACTTTTTAAATACGAGCAATTTCTTTAAAACTTTAAAATTTATATTTGGATATTCTAATGGGATTACTCTGAATATAGAATGAAATATTCTGAGTTGTTCCAATTCCTTAATGATAATTGAAGAAATAAGGAGCCGGCGCTATAAGGTGTTGTGGTCAAGATCACAGACTTGTGGATAGCGTGTTATGATTTCGAGCCTAGTACCGACCTACCACCCTCCGTATACAATAGATTCTATGCGTTTAAATCTTCCATGGCTCAGACGGTGATCCTTTGGTGTGGTGTGGAAGTTAGGATAGCGGGTGCCAGCCTTGGTGTCATCCATGTCACTTGGCCATGGCTTAAAGTTATGGAGTCGGACGCCAATAGTTCTCGTGGCGCTATAGAGAGTGATGTTATTATGATGCTTACTTGCCAGTGTAGGTGGTGTTCACGTTAACTGCAAATCTTAACAACACAAAATTTGTCGTTACTGGTCTTTGTGTTATTGTACTTGGGTGAGTGAGTGAGTGAGTGATTTTGGGGTTTATTGGCGCAAGAGCCGATTTCGGCTATACTGCTCCAAACATTTGTTTCAATATCTGTGGTCTAGACGGGAAGAGAAAGAATGAATTGAATGACAAGAAAGAGGGTCGAAAATAGAAAAGGACCGCTAGGGTACCCCGGGTTCGTGAAGCCCATGTTTACCAAAGACAGTAAACCCCGTGGGAAAAGGAAAAGATCACTAGGGCACCTCGGGATTGTGACACCCGTACTCACCTAAAGTAGGTGAGCCCCCTGAGGGGGTTATTGTACTTGGACAATCATTCTAAACAATCTCTTCAATAAAAATTGATTTCAGTTTCGGTTGAAAGTTGTTCATTAGACACGATCGGTGTTTTTGTAGATGTTACTATGCTTAGCGCAGCGTAAGAATTTTTAATTGTATTTTGATTGAGGATATAGTTTCTAAAATATTTTCAGCCGTGCCAATAAAAAATTTTGTAAAGTTTCATACAAAAGTAGGTTGATACGGAATAATGAGGTTTTATCGAGAACTTTAAAAGCGAAATCTAATCTCTTTTGAAAATAAAGCATGGGAAGAAATAATATGCCGCTTTTTAAAGGATTTTTACAATTCTACATAACAGAGAGAATAAACAGAAACGATCCTAAAAAATTCCATTGTATGAAATGTAAAAAAAAGAAACGAGCCTTACAGTAGTCGCATACGATGTGTGACATGTTATCGTGGTAAATTCGCAATAGCAACTTAAATCCTAGAGAAAAAAACGAATCGAGTATGATTGGAAATAATTTTCTATGGAATAACTATATCTTTAATGAAAATTTTATTTAATTAACACAAGGAGTAATGCAATTCTTTATCAAAAATAATTATTCTTGTTCAATTTGGGGAAGAGCGGTAATAATAACTTATGATAACTAAAATATGACATATATACTTGTGATTTCAAAGTATTTATAAACCGTTGAAAAATAGCATCAATAACAGTGCCACTGTTCGAAACATTTCGATTTGCGTTCATTTCGAGCTTGAGTTCATCATTCAAAAAAGCTATAAGTGGCTCGGCTTCTAGCAAACTGAAGTTAGCTTTAAAATAACCACTCAAAATTATGGAAAGCGAGTGATATTTTTTTATAAGAGCAAAATCTTCTTCGGTGTATGGTAAAAGTTAAAGATGCAGGAAATCTTTAAATTGTTGAACCGTTTGATTCGGAGAAATCTCGAAAGCGACCACCGAAATCACTGTTTGTCCATTTTCAAATAAGTATTCTGCCGCACATATGTCCCCAATATCTTGAATAACAATACCCAATCCACTTGTTTGACGATAAGTAATATCCATATGAGGAGCCACAACATGTGAGTTGTTCTGTTTGCGATAGATCGCAACACCAGCTGCTCTGTGGCCCGGTCGTTTAAATTGTACGCAGCAATCGAAGTCAGGTATTGAAACATGTTCATCATTATCTAACTACGTGTCTGCCAACATGAAAAACGAACAATTTTGTGAAATAACGTCGAAATCTGTTTGGTGAGCCCTCAGACTTTGACAATTGAGGGTAAGGATTGCAAGTTTATTCTTGGTGAAGTCTAATAAGACTTGCTGGTATGTGCGGATTTAGAGTCAAGCGCAAACAAAACCGAGTTTTTGAATTAGAATCTTTTGAAATGCTAAATTTAACAAAACAAAAAAAGGCTGACGGCTTGATGGCTATTAGAGTTGGACCCCACGTGGATATATCTTTACAAGATCCAGCTAAAGGACTTAGTTTCTTCTCTGATCCTAAAGTGAGAAAACAAAAACAAAGACCCCACGGCCTAGACCGCAGGGTGGAGGGGGGCGGAGCCCCTCCCGAATGAAGGAGAAAAAACAGAACTTCCTGCCGAGGGTAGCGAAGAGACACCACCAAGCGCGCTGATTGGTTAAATTAAATAGCGTGCGCTTCCCCAACTTCCTGTTACGTATTTCCGTCCCTTTTCACGAAATCACTCCCACAAATCTCCAGCAAAAAAAATAAACAAAAAAAATGTCCTCCAGAAAACCATAATCGAGATCGGTTAAGAATTATATGCTTTTGTAAAAGATATATGAAAATGGAAGATCTGTGTGGTGTCTATGATGGAATAATCTCAGTTACATGTAATAATTTCTTAACTTGTGGTACCACTTTTTCTTTAGCTTAGTTTACAAATTTAATTATTTTTGAATTCAGAATGTCTCAAAGTTCATCGAGAATTTCAAAAGGGAAATCAAATCTCATTTTAAAGATAAAGTATGAAAAACGTATTAATGCATTTCTACAGAACAGAAGGCAAAAATAGAAAAAGCAGACGCTTTCATACAAAATTCCATGATATGAAATGTAAAATTCCCTTACTCCACGAAAGTGCTTGTTAAACCCCCGATAACTGATTAGTAACAAAGCACAATTCTCAACCGAGAGGTTGACAATTATGCTTTTGTAAGAGATTTATGAAGATCCGTTGTCGATGTTGTAATAAAAAATAATCTCAATAATATGTAATAATTTCTCACTTGTGGTACTTTTTTTAATTCAAAAAAATTTCTGTAACCGTTCTTAGTTGAAAAACTTCTTACGATAGAATAGAGAACTATATGGAATGAATTTTATGCTCTATTTCTTCGTCAAAAGTGAAAATTGAAGTACTTGTTCAGATATTGTTCACATCACTCGAGCAGAGCTCAAAATCACCACCTCCTGCTACACGCACTGTGAACTTTTTCAATGGGGAAAATTTACAGACGCTTCTGTTCCAATAACAGTGCAATGAAATAAATTGCAGTTTGCTCATCAGGGTGGGGTAATCAATAATTGCCGTGTAGCGAGTTTGATACACGTTAAATCTTTCGATGCTCAGAGTCATCATGTTGATGTGTTGTGTAAGTTCAAAAAGTTGGTAGCCACAGCTCATCTGCCATCCGCGTCACATGACCGCTGTTCAGAATTTCAAGATCCGTAGTGAAAATTCTTAGTATAGCTTCAAATTAACAAACTCTCACTCTCTACGGTGCTGACAAAGTTTTACCATCGCTTTGAAGTAGTGACTAACTAATAAGTGAATCAGAATTTCGGACACATTTCTAAATACATAAGATTGTTTCAAAAATCAATTTAAAATGTATTGGAGTTACTTAAAATGACTCTTTTGCTTGAAAGATAAATCATGTGAATTCTATTTTGATGGCAGTGAAACTAGCCATGTTAAAGCTTGAATGTACATATTTTTGGAGTGAGCATGCGTTTTTATTGATTTATAGGAGTAGGACGTAGCAGCAGCTGTATTAATGATACGGGGCCTCTAAGTTACAAAGGCCTCAAAATGTGTAACATTCTGACAATTTAAAAGAGAGAGAGAGAAAGTGTCTTTATTTTTTTCAAAAGAAGGAGACCCTAAAGAATTTTTATACAGGGCCTACACAGAACTATCTATGCTAGTGTACTGATGTAAAATGTTTTTAGTGTGACACAGTGTATTCGTGTATAACAGCCAAAAAGACTTTTCCTGTGTTGTTCCATAAAATGCAGTCTTTTTCTTTCAGAGTGTTTTATTCCTTGTATCTTTTGTAAAACCCCAACACATTTCGCCCATTCACCCCAGTAGCTGAACCTCCTACTTTGGATGAGTGAGATTAATCAGTGAACTTATAACTATATTTATAGACATTTATGTATTCATTTGAGGATGAATTCTTAGCGTACCACCTAAAAAAGGATTAATGACCTTGTAAGCAATTGTACCGATATTTTGACTTTTTTCTAAAATTTAAGCTTCTTTATAAAAAAGGGTCTCTAAAATCCTTCATATTAAAAGTAACTACTATTATTTCTACGAACGGGAAATGCTAAAGTACAGTTAGATTTTAATGGGAGAAAAAGTGTTCAAATTGTAAACTGATTCCATAGGTATTTACACAAAAAATTTATTACAATTGTGTGAAAAGAGAGATAATGATATAAATATCTAAGAACATATCTGTTCAAGCATCGATCGATCTACTCTGGGTTTGGTTTAACCTTTATGTCCCAAATTATGATATTTTTAGAAAACTTGTGCAATATATATATATTTTATGCTGCAAATTAACTGTAGAATGACACACAAAAATTGAGATTCATTTACAATAATTATTTTTATTGTAATAACACAGAATATTACACGGGACTTTAAAGTCCCGTCGGGATTTAAGGCCGCGGTGGCCGAGTGGTCTAGGCATCGGATCATGGCTAGCGTGTCATGAGTTCGATCCTAGTACCACTAAAGATCCGCCGTGTAGGGGAGCGATGCACGTTAAATCTGTCGAGAGCCCAAACGTCCTCCCGTTGGTGTGGTGTGGTAGTTAGGAGAGGGGGTGCCAGCTCAGGTGTCGTCCACGTCACTTGACCATGGTTCAAAATTACGTGGTCCGTCGCCATAAGCCCTCGTGTTGCTAATCAGTGCGACGTTAATATTCTCTCTCCCCGTCGGATTTATGTTTATTACATTGCCATTACATCCATTAGTACGAAGAAGAAGAAAATATTTAAATATAAATGAAAAGTAATATATTTTTATTCAATTAATTATGGTGTTGATAAAAGCAGTTCTTTTTTTCATTAACACAAAGAAATACTTTGCATAATGTTCACTGAGAATATGGGTCGTGACTCAATTTTTTTCGAAGCACAAAACTCACACCGTCCTCTATTTTTTACAAATACTGGCCAATGTGCACCTTTGTTTTGTTGTCTTATGTCATCAGAAACAGAAAAAATTTGCTGTCTTGCGTTTTTTTGGGGGGGGGGGGTAATTCACTTATCTCTCCAGCATCTTATCTAGGTCTTCCCATATTCTTTGAAGGCACTTTTGACATTGTTAGTAGACATTGTGTAACCCTTCGTTTGTATTGCAGAAGAGGTATTTTGTCTTGTATGTCACAGTAGCAAATTATACAAGTTAACCATTGCAATTTCTATAATACCAAAAAAAAGACGATGCCACACTTTTTGGCCTTTCTATCTCTATCATATAGTGATTTTAGCATGTCACTTTATCCACGCCTCCCATGTGACTGTTATAATATCTTACTATTGTAGGAGCTGGTATATCCATAATTGAACCATCTTTTGTTTTCTTTGAATTTTACAAATTTCAGTTCCATGGTAACTAGAAAAAAAAAAAACACAGCGGTTGTCTTTCCATTTGAAGTATGAAATTCATTGGTCTGTTATGGAGACAGTAAAAATCGCCCTTTTCAAAGCTTTGTCTACTGCAAGAGAAGGTAAACCTTTGCGATTACTTTGTACAGTTCCACATGCATATATACCAACAGATTCAATTTTCACCAGGACCTTTATGACCCAACTGGACATCAAAGTCCCGAAAGAACAATAACAGGTTGTGTTAAAAAATTTTCACTGAATTGGTTATATTTTGAATTAAAATTACGAGAAAGTTCGTAAAGAATGGGTAAAAAAATTATAAAGTACTTACCAATCAATATTCTGTTTTACGAAGCTTGGAAGTACATCAATAGCTTTCTAGCAAAATGGCCATTCAAATTGACCATATGACGAAATTGTTCACCCATATCGATCCGGAACAAATCGTTTATGTAGTGCTGCCATCTGCTGATTATTAGAAGAAGGTATAAATAAAAGAACTTAAAAGTCCCGTTGGAATTCATAGAAGACTTTTAATTTTTATTTGACTTATATTAATTGGGACTTACAAGTCCCGTAGGAGCATAAAGGGTTAAGCAACAAATGTCGAAAAAACAACAAATGATTGTGGTCGTGTCCCATCCTTCGGGGAAAAAAAAGAGAGTTGGCATAGCCTGAGACAGGTTGAATATCTACACGATAGATGGCGACACCACCTATCTCCCCTCCACAATTTAGGCATAACTAGAGGGGAGGGAAATATTCTCCAGAGCACCCGTAGTTTTCTGCTGCAACCGCCCACTGATTTAACGAGCACATACCCTGTGTGCACTCGGATGGTATTTGGTGGGATCCGGGCATTCGAGCCAGCCCTCCGGTTTTGAGTTCGATGCTTTAATTACTAGGCTACCCACGGCCCATAACAAATGATTTAAAACTGGAAACGAACCAGAAATCAAAAGCGAATATCTCCGTTTGCAAGAAATTGAACTGCCATCGTTTTACGGTAATATCAAAGACTGGTTACCTTTGCGAGATCTTTTTGGATCCTGCATTCATCATACTTAAAACTTTCTCTATCATGTAATTTAATATCAATTTGACAAATGTATGACAGTTAATTTCTTTATCAATTTATGTTTTCATGCTTAGTTCTCAGTCTGGCGGCATACTCTACTAGCACAAGACAACAATATCTTCGCAACACACATCCAACTACACATGATTAGTTTTTTTCACAAAACACCATTGCGTGTGCGAGAAGTATAATATTCTTTCTCACTAAGCGGCCGATAAAATCGAGGTCCTCTGAGGATTACGTATTGCACTTTTACGAGAGAGATTTAAAAATAAAGATTTGTTGTTCATATTGTTACAAAATATAAGACGCAATCATACATAACGTTTAGTTTTTTTATTACCACTATTTCAGTTCGAGATATATCTTTAAATGTTTTTAACTGATTTGAATATTCGTAAGAAATTAGTTTATATTATTGAATGAAATATTAATAACTTCTTCCTTACCCTTAATGATAATTGAAGAGCTGAAGAATTAGCTATGGTGGTTTGGCCGCGGTGTTTCTTAGTGGTTAAGATCGCGGACTCGTTGCTGGCGTGTTTTGAGTTCTAGCCTGTGCCACTGACCACTCGGCCGTTGTGACGTATGTGCGTCCCTTTTGAGACATCTGGGACTTGCTTCCCACGGCCGGGTCAGTTTTTAGAAGAATGATGACCACACGTGCAAAGACACCTGCAGTCGCTAATATACTGCGACGGACGTGTCTTAATTAGCCCCTACAACCTTTGACCCGAGGGGAAGCATTTCGCCACCACCGGATGTGGGTGTGAAAGAGGACGAGGTCGGTCGACCGCAGAGGGCCGTGAGAGAGAGTGAACAGCAGAAACTGGCAGTGAACGGACACCAACAAGATCCCTCCCTCACAAAATTATTTTGGACTCTAAAATCATCTCATAGTGAAAACTTGTATATTATTGTAAATAATAGCTGTGACTTAATTAAACTAAATTATTATATTTCAAACACGCTACCATTATTGAATCAAACTTCATAGCGTATAGAGGAGCTGCTGCAAGTTAAATCTTGATGGCTCTAGCGTCCTTCCGTTGGTGTAGAACAGGGTTGGCAACCTTTCAGCTGTGGCGTGCCAAACCAATCTTTCACCATGATTCAGTGTGCCATGCAATAGGAAATATTTGAAACAATTCGATTCGCACGACAATATATGCAGAATTTGGAAATAGAGTTCAAAAATACAAATTTAAGAGTTTTGTGAATTATGGACAACTTACAGATATATTTGTTGACATAAAATATAACTATTACTTCATTATAAATAAAAAATTAAAGCTGTGCGCATAAATATGTATCTTTTAAAATGTTTTTATTAAAATGAGAAGTAAACTTAAAATATGACTATAATCTTCAATATAATTAAAAAATTAAAATTGTACATTTATTATAATTCTTAAAAATAGTTATGAAACATGAAATTAATAACACAAAATATAAGTGTTCATGCAACAAAGTTAAATAAAAAAATTTAATTTTAATGCGAACCTTGTCCCTGCGGAGCTCTATTTAATTTCGCAATATCAAGGGTATATTTTGTCACTTTCAATTTAACACAGGATTCTGAATGTTTAGCAGATAAACAATTTTTTAGTGGACTCAAAATATATTTCATATGAGAAAAAGCTTGTTCACATATAGATATGAGGAGACAAAAGCAGAAAGCAAAGCACATGCTATTTTTTTCAAACAATTAAATCGTCCAGACAATGATATCCAGCAATTTAAAATAGCTGTTGATTTTTATTGCTAAGTTATCTTCCAAATTTTTTCGTAACTCCATAAATTTTGTTTTCCATAATTCTGAAGATATTTTAGTTCAATAAGTTCCATTTCAAAATTATCAATTTCCATCCACAGTTGCTCTTAATATTTAGTTAATAAAAGGGACATCTGTTTATGAAATAAGATTCACTTGCCTAATTAGCCTACAGCGCGTGGGGTTTTTTTTCCAAATTTATTTTCAATCCAAATTAAATATGTTGATACAATATCTATTTTTGTTTATTATATTTCCGCTGTAAAACGTTGTTGAGCAAAATTTTGATTTATACCTAAGACATTTGTTTTTTTCTTCTTTTTCAATCGATGTCCAAACTTTTGGTGGGTAAAGAACAAACTACAACCTTTTTTTTTATTTAATGATCCGTAATGAAGGATTCTTCATCTTACAAGTATTACTCAATTTTTATTTGCGTCGAATACGTAAATGTAATAACAAGTTGCATTTAAACAGAAAATGTTTTCTTTTACATAACGCACATAAACTACAAGCAAGCTAATTCATCGTTTTATGGCAGAGAATCGAAAGTGAAAAATAACGTTTATATAAAAATGTACGATTTATTGAAAGGAGAAACAGAACGATTTAGCTTTAACTTATAATTTTGTAGAGAGTGGTAGCGTGCCACTGAGAATTGCTCCGCGTGCCACATTTGGCACGCGTGCCATAGGTTGCCGACCCCTGGTGTAGAAGAACAGCGGGTGCCAGCCTAGGTATCGACCTCCTCACTTGACCATGGTTCAAAATTACGGAGTCTGTCTCCGATAGCCCGCGTGACGCCTTACGGAGCGATGTTATAAAAACGCTCACTAGTCAGTATAGGTGCTGTTCACACTAATTGCAAATTACAGATTTTAAAGTCACAGAATTCGTCGTCAATAGTCCTCGCTTATAGTTGTGGGGCAATCATTTCAAACAATCTCTTCGATAAAAAATTAATTTCAATTTCTGTTGAAAGTTGTTCGGTAAATACACACACAATCGTTTTTTTTTGCGGAAGGTACTGTGTGCTTAGCGTAGCATAAGAATTTTTATTTCCGTTTGAATTGAAAAGGTCCCAAGGTTTATCGAGAATTTCAAAAAGGAAATAGAATATAATTTTGAAAATAAAGCATGAAAAAAAATAATGTGCCGCTCTCTAAATGTTTCACACAATTCTACATAAGTTAAAAACAGAATAAACAAACTCTCGTATTGAATTCCAAGATATGAAATGCAAAACTCGCTTCCTCCTGCAATAGGCCGGTTGAACAGAGATCGGTTGATAGTTATGCTGTTGCGCTTTTGTAAGATATTTTTAAGTAAATATCCCGTTGCCTATGTTACAATAAACATATCAGAGTAAAATGTGAAAAAAAAATTTCTGGTTGTACCACTTTTTTAATGCCAAAAGTTTCTTTAATACTTTTCTTTTGAATGGGACATAACACGAGGGATTAGTGACACAAAATTGAATGAATTTGTGTAACTTCTCCTTCGTCGAAAAATGCTAATTGAAGATCACCAACTTATGAGTTATTAACACTATTTGACCAGGGCTTAAAATCACATAACTCATCTTGAATGGTCCCCAATGTTGTAGTGTTTCAATCCTTCCAAACAAATCCTTCGATAAAAATCTGATGTTCGAGAGACTCAATCGATAAAATTGTTGAAGGTGGTGCGTTAAGCGGAAAAAAGGATGTACCGTGTCCTGTGTGTTCTCCACATCACTTCATTCGTATTTAAAACTACGAGATCTTGTCGTTAATGGGCCTCGGGTGGCTAAATAGCGTACAGACTTTCCAACCGGCTACTTTGACTTCATATCATTTTAAAATTAGCAAAAAAAATGCATTGTTATTGATTTTCTCTTTAAAGATAAAAATTATTTCATACTTTGAAATGTTTCTTCTTAGCGTGAAGTAAAATTAATTCAGTTTTTTCTTCAGAATTAATTGAAAGTATAATGTTTATTTTTGTTTGAACTCTTAGATGTGTTTGCCCGTCGAATACCAAGCAACGATCAACCAGCAGAATAACACTTGGCGGGGAATAGCTTCTATACCAAAAGCTTATTTCCCACCTGGTGTGAACCGCTTCAATGCATATGCCATACATGGTTCAGGAGATGGAAGACAATATGAAGCATTATTTCCAGTTCCAACTTCTCACTTTACGCATCCAGACTTGTAAGTTGAAAATGATATGTTCAGCAGCTTAGCAAATTAACTTTTTTACAGAAATTATTGATCCGTATATATTTGGAGTAGCCAGTCAATGACCTTCTCTGAAAATTATGATAATTATCCAATCAATTAAGAAGATTCTGAGTACTATATGGAAAACGTTTGAAGCATATTCCTCAGTGGTAAGATGAGTAAATGAAAGTTATCTGTTGATTTGGTGGAACTTTACAGCCCTTGCCTTCTTGAAAAATATACAAACATTGCCTTTTTTCTTTAAAAAAATCAATTTTTTTTCACTTTTAAAAGACATGCTTTTTCTGTGTATTCTTGTACATTTTCATTACCTTTGAAGCTTGCATCGGAAGTGTGCTGTATTTTTTTACACATATTTTTCCTCTGTTAGCTTAGTTATGTCAGATTTGAAACTTAATCTGCTGTAATTTTTTGTAATGTTGATGATATCGCGTCCATGACAAGACGAAATCAGACAACACCATGAGCCCAAATGACTATTCTGGTGATCTGTTCAATTTTTTTTCTCATAGAGGTTTGTTGGTGAAAGCAAGACCCCTATTTCTTGTAGAGCAGCAAGAATAGCTGGACAGCCAAGAAAAAAAATCTTTTTTCATAGTAGTATATGTTATTAATAACGCTTTCCACTAACGGAACTCTTAATTAAAAATTAACATGTTTAAGCTGTTTAAAAGTAAGATTAAAGTTGAAAGTACAAAAAGTAAAATTAATAAAATACCATTTCAATGATGAACTTAGCTTGTTATTCTAGATATCATTTATTACAAATTACATGAAAATATTAGTATTTAGGTAATTTCTCCTTTTTTTTTTTTTAGTCATAGGCTAGAATTCTTCAGGTACATTGCGTTTGACAAGCTTCTGGCAATCGACAGTGCACTTTCAGAAGAATGGAAAAAATGCTTTACAGAATGCAGGTGAGTGCATTTTTTCGTTGGAATATAAAATGTGTTCGAGCAGGAAAATAAAAACATTTAATTTAAAAAAAGTTACTTGGCAGACTAACATATGTAATGTTTGAACGGCATAAAGTAATATCTATTTAAAAGTAATGTGTATGTATATTCAGTTAGAAATAATCTATTTTTATGTTTTTCTTTTCAGGAAAGGAGCTCGCATGCAACGAAGATTGATGTATATTTTCGCTAATAAAAAATCAGAGCGTCAATTATCATTTATTTTGTCTCTATTTTAATTATCTATAAAATTTATAACCTTAACTAGTTTTTGTAAGAGCAAAATTATTTAAGACTTTTAAGGAGCTTCTCGGTCAGTGGCTCTCTTTCTTTTAATTAAGAAAGTACCTCTGCTATTCAGCGAAAATGACAGACCCCTTCCTAGATGAACTTTCCCAGGCACGGAGCCTTG
>BMAO01020759.1:0-27953 GCA_019973975.1 Trichonephila clavata | reverse complement strand
CGACAAGTGTGCCTTGGCCAAAAAAGGTTGGGAAACGCTGGTTTAAAAAACTAAGAAAACATCCTTTTACTATAGATCGAACTAAAAAATGAAAAGTAAATTATTGTTTAAAAAAAACTAAACAAAATATCAATCATTGGCATGCGCAAGTAATTTTAGCGCGTTTTTCACATATTGTATTTTACAATAATTGTTTTTAAAAAACATTTTGCAAACAATAAATTTACTAGGTAAAATTTGAGATAATTTTGTTATAAAATAGCGAAATTCAGGAAAATTTGTAAAAAAATTCGGGAAAACTATGGGAAAATTTAAATATGATTCGGCTCATCTAGGGCACAAATGCGACCCAATGCCGAAAACCCGAGGTCAATTGGTTGCTCATTGGCTGAGAAAAAGGTACGACAAAATATGGAACGAAGACCAAGACGAAATTTGCGTCCTAATAGCGCTTTTGTTCAACTACGTGAAAAACGCGCTAAAACAGTTTAAAACGTAAAGTACTTGGAAAACATAAGTTGAAAACGTAAAGTACACACTTACAGACGTATATGCGGTTTATTGAATTGGAATTTATGGACATGTCAAGTGTTTTTTCTTCAAGTTCTGTAAAAAATCGTAATATTGTAGCCAATTGAAGAAAAAGCTATAAAGAAAATAACATTTTAATTCTCATTATTTGTATTTTCATGGATAAAATGAATACTTACTGTCGATGACAACCGTAATTGTGACTTGAAGAAAGCCGTACCCATTGACTGCTTTACAGGTATAAGTTCCAGCGTGCTGCACACCCACGGATTTAATCTTGAGGGTTCCTCTCTTTGTAATTTCGTAACCGGGTTTCATATAAAGGGACTCATTCTCTCTTTCCCATTCAAAGTACGTTTTCCTCTTTGATTCATCTATTGGACATTTTAGCTCAAGCGTTTTGTTTACGTTTGTAAATATTATCTTTTTGTAATCAGTAATATCTAATAGTCTTGGAACACCTAAAAAGGAATTTTTTTTATCTAAGATGAAATTTGATAATTAATATAAAAATAACTGCTTATCAAAGTAAAACATTGTGCTAATGAATTTATAATAATTTTATCGAATTGTTTTGTCTCAAATTATATATATATATATATAATTAAAACTCACTAATATTAATTCAAACCAAAATATGTAATGTCCTACGAATTCGTTATTTTTTTTAATTTTATTGATTAAAAAAAATTCATTTCAAACGAAGGTTGTATCTTATTTTGTAAGACCAATAAAAATTATGCTCCTCGCAATAAGAACTTTTCATTTTTAATTAATATATTTTGATAAAAAAAAAGAGAAAATACTTCATTCGTTTTATCAGATTTACAGAATTAAATCAAACTTTAGTAAGATGAATGCTTATAACATAGAAAGTGCGCTCTCATATTTTTACATTTTCCTATTGTGAATGATGACGAAGCAGTCGGTTCCGGTGGCTTAGAGGTAGCATGCCCGCTTCGTAAGCCCGAGGTTACAGGTTCGACCCCGGCTGGAGTAGACAGATTTTATGGAGGTGAAAACAATTGCAGTCACGTATGTTACATGATTGTGTGGCATGTAAAAGATCCCATGAGAATCAATTTGGCTGTGGTCCTCTTGGCAAAGTTAAATCACGGCAATATTTAGCAGCCGAGGAGAGAACTGGAATTAAAGACAAATTCTAGCGTCCACATTTAATAGCAAGGTCGCCCCTAGAGGGTGCCACCATGAAATGGCTCTCAAATTATGGGACTTGCCGTGTCTTCAAAGGTTAAGTTGCTAAAATGTAGCTCCATTGAAAAAAGATGATAACGTGGCACGAAGCAAATGTAGTAAAGTAACGCATTCTCAAAAAAAGTTTTCTTATATTAGGCTATGTGGAAAATGAATAATGATTAGGGGTTTCATTTTACTAACTTTAGGTTGAAAATTTATTATAACTAGAAATTAAAGATTTTATGTTTTATTTTTTCACTAAGTGCAAATGTTAATATTGCATAGGATTTTGATAAATATGTTAACATTTTAATCATAATTACTTTAAAATTTACTGTTATTTTGAGGTACAGAAAACTTTTTCTTCCGTATTAAAATGAATCCAGTAGAATGCGGAAGTTTTTCTAATAAAGATGCATAACTTATTAAGATTTCTTTTTTTAAAATAACAAATTACTAAAATATTTTTAAATTTGATTATTGTCATACATTTTCTGCATTAAAGATTAAAAATACGAGTAACTTTTGGAAATATTGTTTCATTGAAACAGTCAAAGCTTAATGCATAAGCATATTACAAAGCTAAATGAGATTATTAGCTAATAATACAATTATTAAATAAGTTTATATTCATTTACAACACCTCAATTCATCACTTACATTATCAGAAATAAAGTTTTATGATTCCGGCTTTGGGATTCTATTTTCTAGATTTTTATTTTTATAAGGATCTTGAGACGGAATTTTTCAAATATTAGAATACAGTTTTGTCTGAATGATCTAAATATTAATTGTATATAACAATGGTTTTTTTTTTTAAAAAACCAATACATTATTTTTTTTTAAAAAAAGCATCTTTAAATGAATGTGTTAAATTAATGTTACTTTTCAATATAAATGAAAAAACTCATTTTTATATAAACGCATTAAAATGTGTTAAAGTTTTTAAAAAATGCATCACTAACCTTCAGATGATACTTGATAGAAATTTTTGGAAATAATCTGGAAAAATAGGATTGATAACAATATTTTTATTTCTATCGAAAGTGTTCTGTAACTCATCTTTCTCTACTTTTTATATACCTAAAAAAACAGCACATAAAATTCAAAATTTTATTGAGACTAAGAGTCCGTAAATGCGAATGTCAGAGACTGTTGAGGAAGCGTTACATACAAATGAAAAAAGAAAATATTTTAATCTAATTAGACATTGTAATTAGACACAGAAAGTAGTACTGTACCTCTCCTCTAAATGTACTACTATTGAGCTGAAAAGAAATAACGACACAAATCTGTATCAGCACTATAAAAAAGCAAAACTAGCGAAATTCAGGAAAATTTGTAGGAAAATTCGGGAAAACTATGGGAAAATTTAAATATGATTCGGCTCATCTAGGGCACAAATGCGACCAAAGGCCAAAAACCCGAGGTCAATTGGTTACTAATTGGCTGAGAAAAAGGTACGACAAAATATGGAACGAAGACGAAGACGAAATTTGTGTCCTAATAGCGCTTTTGTTCCACTACGTGAAAAACGCGCTAAAAACACGCTTTTATAGTGAATCGAACTAAAAAGTTAAAAAATAATTCTTAATATAAGAATAAAGTGATTAACGAGAAAATTAATGTCAATGTGGTAAAAACGTGGGATGCTTTGTACTACATTTTTACACTAACTAAGCATTTTGGAATAGAAGTACGAAATTTTAATAATTGATATAGAGCATCTCACGCTTTTACCCCCAATGACACTAATTTTCTCTTTAATCATTTTATTTTTATATTAAGAATTATTTTTTTACTTTTTAGTTCAATTCACTATAAAAGTGTGTTTTTTTTAGTTTTTTTTTTAAAACTGTAGTTTATTAATTACACTAGTAGCTAAACTTTTACTCGTCCTGCTTTGCACAGAGAAACTAAATTTGATTTAGTGTTTAAAAGTCGAAAAATTCAAATCCGACATTTTGCCGGCCTCATCACCTGAACATGTTCTTTTTCAATAATTCTCTTATCCCACTTAAGGAATTATATACTAAGTTTGTTCTTATTTTTTTTTATTCTAAAAGAAAATTATCAATATATGGTATGTTATTTGCTCTATAAAATCATATTTGAATCAACCAGAGGCCTCTAAATAGCAGAAATCGTAATATTGAACAAGAGTACAGAGACAACGTAAGTTCGAAGAACTTTCTAATTTTCACAACATAAAAACGAGAGTCGTTTTTAGTTCCGACAATATTAATAGACAGAACTTTTGCAAACAACGATTATTTGAAGAATGATATACAGTGTCGTGTCTAACGGTGTGTGGGGGTGCTGGCCTAATCGGCACCCCTCTCTCTCCGCCATCCGCATCTCTAGGTGTGGGGGAAACAAAGCATCACCAACAAACTCCATAATAACAATTAGTTTTATTTATCCTTTGAACACACACTTAAACAATCACAAGTAAAACTACAAGAGGAAACCTAGGAGTGATACCTAAAGCGTTGTCTATTCTTAATACCCAACTTTAAGTAAACCCGACTACGTGAAATAGATAAGGAGAACAAGCGCTAATGAACCGATAACTAATTCTAATTCTACTATCTTAAATCTTCAATCTAATAGTTTAATATAAGCAATTACTTTCTTAACTCAAGCTAGGTTTGTGAATAAAATATCCAATATTCGCTCTTACGTAACAGCTTCAAGGCTCCTTCTATCTTACATCTACAAAACCTAGACTTCATACATTCAAACTAATTTACATATCACGTGTTCTTCTTGAAAGGCTGTGAATTAATGTTAATGCTAGCCCCTAAGTTTTCCCAAGAGGATTAGTAGGAAAAATGTCGCGAATAGACCCGTCACAGGTGTAAAGTTAAAATATTAAAAGTAAAGTTAAAACTTACCTACATTTAAACAAAACTCCCAGGGACTCCCGCGCCTAACCGATGCTTTCACTGCTGTTGGGCATATCAAAAATTTCAACCAACACACACCAAGAACAGAACAGCATGATAACTTTATAGCAAAACTAAATGTATGTACAAAAGCAATGAAAAGCGCCATTCCCACGAAAACCAACTAACTCAATTCAGTTCACTTTTCCCCAACACACGGTTTACAAAACCTTTACTTTGGTGGTTTGACTGCTGCGTCCTGATTCAAAAAAGGATGCAATCAACATTAAAAATTTCACTTTTAAACTTTTGATAACACTGGGTTTATTTAAAGAAATCCACGAAAAAATCAATAAGTCTAGACCAGCAGTTTTCTAATTAATAGGAAGCGAACAAATTATAACTTGAAAAGTCTCATTTCTAATTAAAAAATAATTCTCGAAATTTATTAAGAAACTACACCAGTGCTTCTCAGACTTTCAACGTTTGCGACTCAATTTTCATTCATAATATTCATCACGCTCCTTTCCCCATACGATAACAAGGTATTGAATGCAATAAAATTGTACTTTGCCGTAAAGCTACAATACGTTTTACATTATAAACCATAAAAATTATACAAATTAACAAGTATTTTATTTTGCATATAATGAGCCTAAGGGAGTCACTAATAATTATTAAACTTGTTTTTAATTTAGTATTGATAAATTAATTATTAAAAGCATTGTGCAGTATTTATATATTCATTATGTTAGTGTAAATGTGTATTTAATTTTTATTCGGGCAGAATATGTTTTGTTTTGCCTCCTTTCAGTAAATTAATACTTATTTTAAATTTTTTATTTTTGACTTTTCAATATGCACGCCCCCCCCCTCAGAGATATCACGCCCTCCTGGGGGCGAGCCCCTTAGCTTGAGAAACTCTAAGCTACGCAGATACATTCGATTAAAACGGTTTGCAGAATTCTCCAAAGGGGAGTAAAATCACTTTTACAATATTCACTTTAAATTTGACAAAAGTGGTGAAATATATATATATCACCACAGCTTGTTTCGGATTTCTTTAACTTCCTTCAGATGGCTTTAAAGTTCATTTATATTAGATAAATTTGCTTCAGTTGTAAAAGTTGAATCATTTTTCATACTGAATTCTATGGATGGTTGATGAAATGTGAAGTAAGTTCTAACACAACACATTAAGATTTTAATTAAGTTATATCAGTCAATAGGTAGTTATTTATTAAGAAATATGAATAATCATTTTGTATAAATATGGGACATTATGCATCAAAAACGTTAAGTTATATATGTAAAGTATGTGACAAAAATATGATAATCTTACACTGGGTAAAAACAAAACTCCGAAAATTTATATATATTATTTAAAATATTGACATATTATACAAATTGTTGTTGCTATTTAAGGAACTGCGCAGGTTTAGTGCGTGGGAGAGAAAACAGAGGAAGTGAGAGTAAGAATTTGGTACATGTTGGCGTTTACAAGAAGCTTAGAAAATAAGAGCAATTATTTGTTTTGTTAACAGTACCGTAGGCATTTTTTTTCTAAGTATACAAATGTCTATAAATACTTAAATATGTGTTCCCTGCAGCTATGGCAAAGAAATATGATCATTTATTATGTTGGTGAAAAATAATTTACTACACTCTTTCAAATTACTTTGAGAAATTTTCAGAAAATAATGGATGTGGTTGTACCTCCCTATCTAAAAGAATAAAAAGAAAGAAAACAGATATTAGATTTTAGATCCAGTGATTGAATAGGAGAAAGTTTTAGATTTCAGATTGGTGAAAATTAATTTAAAGTAATGTTGATTCTGTAACCGAAAATGTAAAACAAATGTTCTGATGCAAGAATCAATTTTGTGATCCTGATTTAATCGATTTAGAATATTTCCTGAGTAATAAACACTGCTAAAATTTTTCATAAAATAGAACATTTATTTCCAGTCCAGTTTTTATTTATATTATTATTTTTTTAATTTTAGTTCTGTAACTTCCAAATTTATTTTCCAACATATTATCTGATGAATGCCTTGTTGTTGTTGTCGTGTCCTTCCCGAAGGGAAGAAATGAAAGTTGCCAGAGCCTGTGAGACAGATTGGACTTCTTAACGATAGATGGCGACACCACCTATCTCCACCTTCACAATTTAGGCATAGAAGTGGAGGGGAGGGAAATATTCTCCAGCCCCCTGCACTCGTGGCTTCTGCTGCGACCGTCCACAAGACTTTCGGGCCCACTAATTTTACGAGCACGTACTCCGTGAGTACTTGGAGGGTATTTGGTGGCATCGAGCATTGAACCCAGGCCCTCCGGTTTGGAGTCCGATGCTCTAACCACTAAGCTACCCACGGTCCTAACGATTACTTTAGAAATTAAAAATGAGATAAATTAGAAATAGATAAAAACATTAGTAGGAATTAGTGCTTTATCTTGTTTAAAGTTGATGGATAAAGAAAGAATATGCCACATAAAAATACATTTTAGGAAGACATGGTTATTTATGAAATACCTTTTTTTTTTTTTTTTTTAGAAAAATGCCTTCTATGGGGTTTGCTTTCTTGCGCTTTAACTAAACACTCCAATTTAAAATTATTTTAAATAATGTCAATTATTTATATATAATGTAATATGTTTTCTTTTCTTTTTCCTTAAACCACTGATCTAAACTTGAAAGAATCTGTTTAGATTTAGAAGCTCAAAAATGTGGGTATTTCCCTTTGATTCCAGAAACATATCTGACGGCTTATGAATCGCATACAATATTCGATTACAAGAAATCACAAACACAAAAGATATTTTAAGGTATCCGACTAT
This sequence comes from Trichonephila clavata, assembly GCA_019973975.1. NCBI lineage: Eukaryota > Metazoa > Arthropoda > Arachnida > Araneae > Nephilidae > Trichonephila > Trichonephila clavata. The sequence goes on along the minus strand of BMAO01020759.1, from coordinate 20,499 downwards.
CCTAATAATGTTAATTATACCAAAAATTGACGAATTGTTTTTATGATTTTTCTTTATAGACCATCTTATTAGCTTTATAAAAATTTCAAGTTTATTATTTTCCGTTCACTGAAACAACAACTACAAGTGTTTTTGTAAAAGCAGGTATCATTACTTTAAGCAAGATTTAATACTTTAAAAAGAGTTTTACTCGAAATGTGTTTTTATGAAATTGCTAAAAAAGTTTTGAAAATAATGAACTGAAACTTTTTGTGTAAGTTCTGTATAATAGTAGAAGTGTTTTAACCTTCAGATTTAGTAATCACTGTTTTATTACATAATTTAAAGTCCCTTTTGTGAACATAATCACTGCTATTTTAAACAATTTCATACAATAACTAAGATAAAGTGCTCTAGTTATTGAAAAAATTAAAATATATATATATCTCTTACCCTGAAGGTCGTGTCAAAAATGAATAACATAGCAACATATCAGAATTGAAAAATTGAAACTTTGTTCATGAACTTTTGGTACAGATTGGGCCCCGTTTACGTTATTTTTTTTTTTTTTACTTTTACCAATTTTTTCCCATTTTAATACTAATAATTTATTTTTATCTTCTTAATTTTAGCATATTTTTTCTTAAAATGTACTGAACAAATCTAAAAATCACACCAAAAAAAAATCCTCATGTCTCCATTTTTTTAAAAAAAATGTTGTCGCAAATAGTCGGATACCTAATACATGTTGTACTAAATATCAAAATTACTTGAGGGGGGAATAGATTACCTAGCCAAATGTTTTAACGAATTTATATAATATCAGTCATTTTTAAATGAAGCCTCCAATCTGCTAATCTTGAAGAATTGCATTAATATTTTCAAACAGATGCTTTCCTTAGACAGTCGAGTTGTTAGGATATTAGTAACCTCGGAACCGTTAATATTTTTTTGCGTAACATTCACTGACAGTTCGAGGTATTCACAAGTAATCTACTCCACATCATCTCACTGCAGTTGAGTGCTTAAATAGTAACGTCTTGAATAAATCACGGCTCATTTATTAGGAGAGGATCTCACATCAAACAACACAAAGAAACTCCAGATGTTATTCAAAGGAAACTCGCGTGAGAATTCACTGCCCATGTAACTACCTTCGTTAATTCAGATTGATTGCATGTAAAAACTTGAACGAAATAAAACATGGACAGCCGAATAATAAGGGATTCCTTAATCCTGGATATCTAATTCTATAAATAAGTATCAAGCAGACAGTATTTAAAAAATTAATCAATCCTGCTAAAGGAACTTATTCCTGGAAACATAAATTGAATTGCTTATTTAAGGCTGCAATCATGATATTTTTTATTTCGGTTATGTTTGCAGCATAATACTAAGACGGTAACAGCTAAAGGTTACTGAAGGCGAGTGAAATAAGGAGAAATACATTTCATTTAAATTTCAGACCCTTTAAACTTCTTGTCTAGTCCTAAAAATAATTTAAAAATCCAGTTATACACGAAACAAGCACCAGTGACTTTCTCAGCGCATAGCTCTAGTTGAATCAGCTACAATAGCTTTCAGAAACTTAAGCACCAAGAGTGGAAATGTTTTATGTAATGTAGAAAAACTTTTAAATTTCAAATAACTTTAATAGTTTAAACTTTTAATAGTTCAAACTCAGCAACAGAATGCTTATTACAGTCTAATTACATAAGGAGGACAAACATGTAATTCGAAATGTTACTGCCACAAATAAAAAGGGAGTATTTTAATCAGTTTTTGTTATTTTCAGTTTAAATTCAAAAAACTTCTAACGATTCTATTGAAAAAGTATTAATATTATGACGGATCTATCCGCGACTATGTTAACTCCTTGGGGACTCTTCTGGCGGAAAATAAATTAATTCAACCAACTTTCGCCGACCAAGAAAGCGTGATTATGTAAATGAAGTATATTATGTAAATTCTGTTTTCGCGAGTTTGTGGTTGGCACGTTGGAGTTGGCAAGTAGGAGTTAGCATAGAATTTGCGAGTTAGTTTGTTAGTTGAAGTTTGAAAGATAGTGGAATTATTAAGAGGTCGTGGAGTTGTCCAGGAAAACGGATTACACCAGTGAATCAACGACATTGATTAATCCCGATAAAGATAACCTGCAAGATTCCAGTATAGGATCCAATGCATAAAGAGTACAGATATCGTGAGCTTGATTAATTAGAAGTTAGCTTATTAGTGTACGACGTAGTTATATTTGAGCTTATTTAAGCTATCTTAGATTCAGTTGAGGGTCCGTAGTAGTATCCCCGTGTTATAGAATCTCCCCTCCGCTCTCCATTATTTAATCGCCTCTCTTAATTAGATCGTTATTGTGTCTGATTGATATTTTGGTAACAATAAATTAATTAGATTGAAATCATGTCTGTTCATCATTCAGTTTCTCCCACACACCTAGCCGGGTTTACAGGTAGACAAGGGGTTTCAGAGTCAAGCAGGAACCGACAAGTATTACAATATGTATTTAGATGATGAATTCACAGATTCTTGAAAAATAAACTTCTCTTATTATAATGAAGCAGACGTTTCAATTCAATCTTTATTTTTTAACAAACATAGGCAAGCGAAAAAGATGTATTATTTATCAGCCTCATTTATATTTTGATTAAAAAAACTAGTCAACTCATTCCTTATAAAGTTAAAATGTCTTTGTTGTATAATAGACACCCAAACATCATAAAAATAAATAATTTACTTAATATTCTTTTGATTAAACATGAGTTCACATATTTCAGTAAGTAAATTAAATCGAATACAGTTTCTTTCACAAATGGAAAATATCGGAGAAATAAATTTCGACTCAATTATCAATCAATCAATGTCTATTTTAATTTCCTTTAATCTTAGTACATCAATCTTAGTAATGCCTTCACTTACCGGATGTCTCACATCATTTCACTTCAATAACTCATGAAGGAAAACGAACTGAAATTAAAACAAAATCCAATTTCATAACACGTGAAACTTTTTCTATATTGAGACTAAATTCATCAAGAGGAATTACATGTTTCGGATAGGAATTTAAAAGACGGGCCATGGAGAAGTAGAAAGGAAGGAAAGACAATGTGAGATCTGCATTGCGCGGTCTTATTAATGCCACGTGACACGGTGAGTGCGACTTGTATGGTCGTTAAAAGCAAAATTGATGATTTTCGAGCTAAGTACGAACATTGATCATATCAATAGATAACGTTGGATTGAAGAACTTTTAGCAAATTCCACTTATCTGCTTTCCAGTCTCAAAATATAGTTCTTTACTTGAGATAATTGGAAATCAATGGCACGTTTATTGTACGCCCCGAGTCATTGCAGTCTCGTGCAACACACCTGTCTCACAAATGAAATATTTTTTTTCTTCGCCAGCATGAATGCTATACACAACACGTTATCGTTCAATTTTAAATCTTATATAATGAGGTTGAATTAAACAAGCTGATTCTCACGCATATTATTAGATTCTTTTATTCTGAAGATATTTATTGAGAAAGAGTTTATTATTTTCTTTTGTTTGAGTTACTTTTGGAATTCGTGAGTTATTTCATTATTCTCTTCAGTCTTCTAGGTAGATATAACAATAGCCGAAAATGAGGTTTTTATCTACGTTTTGGAAATTAAAGTTTATGTACTAGTATATAATTAAAACTTTTGAAATTATTGAATTCTAAATTGGTGTACTAAGTAATGACTCTTAATACCATCTTTATTTAAAACTAAAATTATCGCCCAAGTTCAAAATCCATTTTTTAGAGAGAAAATGATTTTCTAAAATTAATTTTATATTCCTCCACACTGTTGTTGTGCACACAGCGGTTCTAACATAAATATTCATTTTTGCTTAAAGCAATCACGTTCTGTAATATTTTTCATATTTATAATTCTCTGTTCTTCAATGGTGAAACTATATTTCATTTTAATGCTATTTTAAAAATTGAGATTCTTATGAAATGTTTTTAAATTAAATACAGAACTTTTTGCTCATAAAATCAAATCAACTTTCTCCACTTCTCTCTAACAATATTTTTAAAACAAAAATATATAGATATCCACATTTTTTGTCTTATTTGGAAAATAAATTTCGAGAATGTCCGCAGACTCCTTCGAAAAAAGAAAAATGTCTCTCTGGAAGAATAGTGAAATTCACATTTATAACGATAAATTCCCCTATAGAAAGTTAGTATTTATAACTTTTTTTAAGTAAGAATCGAACAGAAAAAAAAAACAGAAGCAACAATTCATCCTTGAAACCTTTATAATTTTAGCAATAAATGCTTTGGATCCTCCTTGAATTGAACGAGTGAATCTCTCATACAATAATTCTACTCGACAGCTTCTGCTGAAATCGATTCTAAAGACCAAGATTATTTGTCGAGACTGTACCTAATAATTTTCTACGATATCTATTGCAGGCTTGAAATTTTATGTTTCATGATTGAAAAATTTAGTTTATTGGCAGCGAAGCCTGTAATATATGTTTGATAACTATTTGGAACGATTAATGTGATACAAGTAATTGTCAACATCACTTGATTAATACGATGTAAGTTAACAGTGTAATCAACATGCAAATAAATTCTATTGTCTTTTTTATATATTTGCATAAATTCGTTAATCATAAAGCCTCTAAGCATTAATTTTAATTATTAGTGAGAAATAATGTAGCATATGGTATTCTAAAACATTTTTTTCTCTAAATATCTCTGTAATTAATGATAATATATGAACTAGGTTTCCTACGAAGACATTTTGGTTCATTTCTATGAAAAACCAGATTCCAAATCCAAATAGTTCAATTTCAAGGAATTTAGTACATTCAATTAACTAATTCATTAAACCTTCACTTTTTACCTTTGAACTTTATATCAGCACTGATACCGAAGCTTTCAAACTGGGAAGGGAATTGCAAAATTTGTTAAAAGGTTTCAAATATACTTTAAGAAGATTCTAAAGTTGAACATATGCTGGTTCTTATTGCTCTTCGGATGTTAATTATTGTTCCCTTTTCTAAAAGAAAATTACACTGTAATTTAAATTTAAAACTAAAATAAAAGAAAGCAAAAACGCAACCTTTCTTTGAAGAAAAAAAAGAATATTTTCCCTGTTATTTGTTTTCTTGTTTCCAATTAATCCTGAAACTCATTGCTTAAAATTAATAATACCTTCAGGAGGAGTAAATCTCATGATGGTGAAATTTAACTTCAGCCACCGTTTAACACTGAGTTTGAAAAAAAAAGTCTTACCATGACAAGAAAAAAAAAGAATCGATTTCTAAATCAGTCAATTAATTCCTAACACCATTTATTGGAGGTTTAAATACTAAGAATTATGCTAATGAAAATACAAATCTGTGATAAAGAGACTGAGAATAGATGAAATTAACAAATTCTTTATGCATGCTTAATAAAAGACTAAACTCGTGAGATGTTTCGAATTAAAATGTAATAGTTTCTAATGAAATCATGAGATAAATCATATTTACTGTGTAAAATAACCAAAGAGATTTTCAAAGATAAATAAAGAGAATTTCAATTTAAATAGCTTAATACGTGAGAAGTAGCTGCCATTTTAAAAATTAAAAATACCCACTTATCACCCTCCAGTAGAAAAGATCAAAATCCAAATAACCAATTAAGGAAGGTAAAAAGACAGCAAATCTCTAACTTGGTTATTCAAGGAAAAACAAGATCTCGAATTACCCTCAGAAGTAAAGTAAAACTTTTCCCAAACATTTGCTTCAATGGATGAAGAACATCATTAGTGACAAAAGAAAAGCAACACTTGAAAAGCCATTTTCCAACAAGGAGGATTAGAACTCGAATTCAACCTTCTAGAAACCGATTATAGTATCTTGATCCCACGTTGAGCGTGTGAATGTTAAAGAATGTTTTTAAGTTTTAAACATCCCTTAAAACTCAACTGATCCTCCTTTCTGTGGCACGGGAAAGGGACGAGAATGGGAAGATTCTTTTTCGTCCAAAAGAATGGCAACGGCCCATTAATGATTGCTCGTTCGCGCGGGAAAAATCTCCCGATCAAATTTTCTGTCAGCGAGAATCACTTTTTAAAAGCCTTTTTCACGTCTGGTGGGGATTTATCGAGATCATTTTGGGAAATTGCAAAAGATTCTTTTTTAAAGTTGGAAGACTCGCTTAAGCATAACTAAATTGTTGCTTTCATTTTTGCTGTTACGTGGGATATTGGTGATAAGAAATGGACAAAGGCTTAATTATTTGGAGGTTGAACTTTAAAGGGAGAATTGATTTATCATAATTTTTGAGATAGATTGCGGGTGGAAAATATAAGTTTGTGAAAAGATTTCTTGATGATACTATTTTAAATTTTAAGGGTCATTAAGATGACCGCATATGAATTTAAATTTTTAACATATTCTGTATGTAAATATCTAGATTGTTTTAACATAGCGCATGTTATTGAAACTTTATTGAAGTGTCCTATACAGCAGAATATTTAAAAAATTCTAGTAATGATTGGTAAAGGAAAAATTTTAAACAAAGCTATTTCGAATAACACGGACATATAGTTATAATAGTATTAACAAAAACTGTAAGCTGTACGTTATTAAATTTCGTAAATAAATACTTTATCCTAAACACCAAAGTGGCAATTTTTAAATGGTTAAGATACAGCACTTAAGTTAAATATAATAAAATTTATTTGCTTGGGGTGAAGAATTTCGTAAAAAAAACAAAGATATGAGGAAAATTTAAGAGAATTATAATCTAAGCATATTTTTTATAAATTGAGTTATACTTAATTCTGCTAAATACATTTATTGCTGCTCCCTTATTTTATATATTTGTTACAAATGTAGAATTTAACTTAAAAAATTTAATTTGAAAAATTTTAAAATATTGGAGACAAAAATTCCATGAGATTTAATTTTACACCAGAAACACATTTAATTTTTTTCTTTCATAGTCAATTTTATAATATATGAAATTCAATAAATTTAAAATTGTATACATGGTATAATATTTAACTACTATAGACTCTATTTTAAGTATCATACTTTAAAAAAGCAGTTTTTTTCTGTTGTATAATTTTCAATATATATTACTTAAAATAGTGGAAGCACTTTCTTATGGTTATAAGATAATATTCTAATTTTATCCATTGCTCAGTTTTGATCTTTTCATCCAATTACATTGCAGTAATAGTGTTGACAGCTACGCTTTAATAGTAGTTATGACGTAAGAGTTTACTAAAAAGGAAAAAAAATTACGATACATCAATGATTGTAAAAACTAATGATAGCGGGATTGGAAACATTTTCCAAATTCAAGTCTCTGTTATATTGAAAGAAAATTATTGATCCATATTTTTGTAACTATTTTTCCAGTTTTATTTTAAAATGACAAGAAAATTTTAATTTTGCTAACTTGTGAACTTTACTAATGGCTGAGTAACCATCCGTAAATAAATTTAAAAAAAGCTCCATCAGTTTTGAGCGCATTATCTTTCAAACTAATTAAAGTGTTATTACATCCAAAAATTAAACGTAATTCCAGGAAGCTACAATATTGATCTTTATATAATGATAATTTTTAATAGTATCATCAAGCTAATTTTTTATGAATGTTAGAATTATTTCCCGATAAGTATTTTCATTAATTTAGAAAATGTTAGAAAAAGAAAAGATTTCTTTTATTGTCATTTAATTTAATTGGATAGCGCTTTGAAATCGATGATAGCTTCATTAGAAAATAGCTTAAATACCAATAATGTAAATGAAGCTTTAAATTTAGAAGAGATTTAATTATCATGATTAATATTTTTTTCATAATATATGATTTAGTTTAATTAAGACATTAACTTGATAAGTGTCTGAAATAATACATTTCATATTTTTTTCATAGCATGCGAAACAGAAATAGTTGTTAATGTTTTCAAATCGAGACGAAACAAACTATTTAATTTTTTATCAAAGAGTTATGCCCTTTTTATTACCTTTTAAATGATCATTGGAATTATGAAATCAGTAAAAAAGTTATTAATATTAATGCACATATTGCATTTGATGCTTTACAATTTTTGCAAAATAAGTAAATGCTAAGCATCTTTAAACTGATTTTTACATATTTCTAAATCATGAATACTTTTAAACACATTAATCTTAGTTCAATGAATTCAATGCAAAGTTTAAAAAAACCGTAAAATTGCGGATAATGAAAAATCTATACCACAGAACTAATTTGGAGGCAATAAAAGATTCTGGGCATTTTAATTATAATAAGTAATTTTTTTAAGGATTAATTTGTTTTTTCGTGTTAAAGAACAAAATTGCAATAATTCTGAAAATTTGTCTTCGACATTTCATGATTTTTTTTTGATAAAGAGTTTGATTTTACAAGAGTTTTATCAAATGCCAATACCACACCTAGACATAAATAAAATTTCTCGAAGAATAATTCATATTTTTCCAAAAACATTTTTCATCTGGGTGTAACTTTTTATATTTAAATATGTTACAAAGCTTTTTTTATTATTTATTTTTGTTTCTTAGAAAATGAAGAACGAAAAATATATTTGCATGGAAATGTAAACAAAGATAGAATACATGTTTCATTATTTTTTGATTGAATTATGAATTAATATTAATGATTTGATCGAATTATGAATTAATATAGAATATTAATGAATATTTCTTACATCTTTAGAATATTCAATACCAGTAAGGTACTTCAAAAAACAAAATTAAATTAAATTCTTTAGGAAATTTGTATTTGTTTACTCTGGAAGGCTTTGGATATCTTTGTAATTATTTTAGAAAATTGGATATATTTTCGTTGAAAGAGAATTATAATTTGCTTAGAGATAGCTTGATTACAGAAAATTTTCTTTTTTCCTCTACCTTTCAATGAAGAATATTACTGTCATTTTCTCCAGAAATAAGTTTAAGAAATGTTTTCATTTAAAGTAAACAATTGAATAAACATGAATTACTTGAATACAGGTAATATTGCTCCATATGTCGTGCCATATATAATCTCTTGATGATAATTTTTTCTCAATGTTTGATAATGTCCAACTATCCCAGCTAAATGTATTGATAAATATCTGGGGATCAAGAGTTGGAGAGAATGGAATGGTCTGATTGATATCTGGCACTTAATCTGAGTGAACATCTTTGGGACAACTTTGACAGACAAACGACTTCCTTAATCCCTCTGACAATACTGTTAAATGGACAGAAATAAGTATTATTCCATACATGAGCGTTACTCTCCGTTTCAGTATTGGACAATATAACTGGCCATATAAAAATTTGAGTGCCAATGAATCAAAAGTAGTAGATGATATATCTATTAGTAGGATTCACTTAATTAATTTATTTAGCAAAAAATATAGTTTTTAGTTTCTAAGTTATATTTGATGGAAAATTTTGCAAAACTAAATGTAAAAAAAAAATTTTTTAAAGCATAATTATTTGGAGTTTTGATATTTCAATTCGGATCAATACAGCATCATGATGTGGCAAGTATATATAAAAAAGTCCATTTTTTAAAAAAAATCAACAGAGTAATTGTTTAATTATTGACACATAACTCTGTTATGTTACAAAGGAGACTCCTTCTTTTTCTTTTTCAGCCTACGTAATTTTGAAACGAAGTAATTATGATATATTTTTCGACATATATTTATACAATACATACCAGATCTTTCACACGTGCAATTTAACTCGCTCATTTATTTAGTAATGCAGCAGAATACAGTAAAGACTCTGCGGTTACGCTTGATCAATTTGCGTTAACACTAACCATCCATCTAATCAAGCCTAAGTTACTGAGTGTCAGCTCCTTTTTCTCTGCACCCAAATTTCTCGAGCACTCTGGTGTGGTATGCGGAGTAAGTGCTTCCCGAAGGAATCCCTTTTATTGGAGTGCAAGGTAAATATTTAGGATACCTATTGTAATCATAAAGGTCGAGTTTCATTCGGCTTTGTTCTTTCTTTTCTCCTTTAGAAAACGAGTTCTTTCTCGGAAAAAAGTAAAGCAATAAAAATGGAAGCTTTTGTGTTCGACGGAACACAAAAAGTAAACATTCCGTGTCGCGATGGAGTTGAGTGGAGCAATGTTTCCTCTTTTGACATGGGATTTGAAGCGATCAGTAAAACAAATCTAAAAACACTAACATTTATGACACTCTTTGAACTTGACCTTCTGTATTCCATGAAGGAAAGGCTCCTTTTATTTTTGCGAAAGTGCTTTGTTTCCTTTATGTGCTTTTGTATGCTTCCACACAATACTTCAGCTGAACGGTTTGAAAAGAAAGACAATAGACGAAACTAGAATTTCGACAAGAACTGATTTGTTCTCTGGGCATATTTTTTATTTTTTGCCTCTCTTTGCGGCATTTATTAATTTTTCTCCCAGTGGTCTAAGGAAAATGGATGCTTTCCCAAACATATTCATTCAAATATTTTGATTTTCCTCCTTCGTAGCTTCTTGTTTTTTTTTTTTTTTCACTGGCAGCCGAAATGTTTTTTTTTCGATTGGGAATTTTAGAAATAAAATGAAATACCACTCCGTTATGTATAAGAGAAGAGTTTCAATCTTGACACAAAATTAAATCTTTATTTCGATTTTTTTTAATGATGTTAAGATTTTGTTCACTCTTTTCAATGATTTTGATAATTTTTTCAAATTTCTATTGAATTCACCTTATTGAGGTAACTATATTTCTCGTTATAGTTTCCTCACAAATTAAAATTCTTATAAATGGTCAAATTAATACAAAATACATTTCTAAAATACATTCTAATTTTTTAAATAGTTAATTTAAAAAGCCCTTTTTTTTTCTTTTTTTTTCCAGAAGCATTTGTAAAAAATTATGAAATTCGTTATTTTCAAAATATTTCTGTAAGACTTTTTATTTATAATTATTTAGTTTTTCAAATACAGAAAATTGTGTATTATATATAAATTATACGTGTGTGTTAAAACCTCTTTATTCAGTTATTTTTCTGTACACAGATATTTATAACAATAATAAAAATAATGTAAACAACAGATTTTTTTTAAAAAAATTTATATTTTTCGCTTTAAGTTTCCACATTCGCTTTCTTAATTTCTATTAGTTTCAAAATGTTTATGCAGATGATGCTTAGTCTTTTCGTTCCAAAATTTCCCTTTACTGTTTTACTTTATTTTATTTATTTTATGTATGGTTTTTAGACATCCAAAAATGTAGTTTTATATTCTTTAACTCATCTATTGATTTTTGATTTTATACTTTGCTGCTCTATAATAGCTCCGGTTGGAGAAAAGTAAAGATAACGATGTTTTGGGGTGATATTAGTTGTTTCAAAATTACAACATATTTCCATATATGTTTCATATTTCTTGCATTAGGGTAGTAGATCTACCTATATTGTCCCCCAATATTTCTATCATTGTTTTGCTTCTTAACAAACAATTACAGCGATTTAGTGTGTTTATATTTGATTAATTATATATGTATTTATTGTATGTATATAAGTTGTAGTTATAAAATTATGACCTTATTTTTTTTCTTACTTTTTCTTTTTTTTTTCTCGTTTATATAAGATAAAAATACCGGTTGCTGCTATAATTGATTTTTCTTTTTAAATATAAGAAATAATACTTTCATTATTTTAATTTACTTAAAAATTAATCATTTTGTGCAGAGAAATATGTTAATATACATAATAACATGTGACGAAGATATACGAATCGAAGACAAATTCTAATGGTTCTTCAATTTTCGCGGTAATAAATAGAGAAAAAATATACTGTAGAGTTTCAGTCCTTTTACGAAGTTCAAATTTTAGTCCTTTGAAAAACTCTTCCACCTTTTAAAATCTGAAACTTGTTAAAAACTGCAAAACGCTTTGTAAAATTGCATTTTTGCTATATTTCCAAGCTGACGGTTCTGATTTGACTCTTTTATATTTATTTAGAACATGATAAAACTTTTACAACATAAATCGATATTTATAATTAGTTCCGAAGTTTCGGATTACGAAGATAAACATTTAGTTTTAACTATTTTTCTTTTGAAGTAAGAAGAAATTTCTTTTATTGAATTCCAAAGACGGCCCTGAGAAAATATTATATTTACCCGAAGGTGAATCAAGTCTGCCCCTTAAACATTAGCGATATTAAGCTTCATTTTTAACATTCTTTTAAAGGCATCACTTGTATGTAAAACAATCTTTGAACTCGGTTTTTACCCGCTTTAAAAGGTCAAATTAACTCAAAATTCTGCACACTCGTCAAGGACCGATGACAATACAATAATTTCATAATTTTGTTCCATTGTCCTAAACAGGATTAACTATTTCCAGATTTGGAGAATAAATCCATATACTATTTCTAGATTTGGCTACTTAAAGATTAAGTTACAACCCTAAAAACGAAAATACTCGTGGTTAATACAAATACAACAATCAAACAAAAAAGTGTTCCTTATGTTAGAAAGGGGAGGGGGTGTCAGAAATTTCTTACCATAATATAAACAATTGTTTAGTTATTCTGAAAATGGAAATAAAAAAATACACGTGCAGGTGAATAAAAAATTTATGTTTTAACTGCTAAACTCATACATAAAGCCTGTTTTCCTGAATTCTCTTGCCGAATCTGTGGAATGAAACACCATTAATTGCTTCATTTTTCTAAAAAAGCTGACAATTGATCAAGAGGTAACCTGATTAAATAATTTCTCACAAACTCTTCGATTCAAAACATGTACTTTTATGTCTAATGCTGATGCAAGTTTCAGAGAGTTTATTGAGCTATTTTTAGTGAAAAATATCATTGACTTCAAACCTTCTTCCGTATGAAATACTTCAAACTTAGCTCTTCAAGATTTCCTTCAGTTGGCTAATCCTACGTTTTGCAAACCAGGCCGTATTGGCGCGCTGATAGGATGCTATTGTGTATTCCAAATTCTAAAAAAATGACGCATTTAAGATTAATTCTTCAATGAATAAATGATAGTTTAAAAAACTAAAAATACATGGTTTTATTCTAGATCGAACTAAGAAGAGAAAAATAAATTATAGCTTTAAAAAACTAAGAAAACACTCCTTTATTGTTAATCGAACTAAAAAATAAAGAGTAATTCTGAAAAAAGGACAAAATGATTAACGAGAAAATTAATGTCATTGTAGTAAATGCGCGGGGTGCTTATATTACATTTTTACACTAACTCAGCGTTTCGGAATAGAACTAGTAAGAAATTATAACAATTTATATAGAGCACTCAACGCTTTTACCCCAATGACATTAATTTTCTCGTTAAGGCTAGTCGGTACCTCTTATACCACTGATGTTAAATTGAGCTATTTTATGCACCTTTTCTCAGAAACTGTTAAATATAAAAACTTCAAATTTTCTCTGTGCATTAATTATACTTTTATATCTATACTGAAGTGAGATTTTTTAAATATATTGTTAATTTTTATCAAAATCATTCAACGTAAAAGTATTACTATAATTTTTTTGAAATTTGTCATTTTTTTTTCAGGATAACTGACTTTTACAAAAACATTTTTAGAATATTAGAAAAGGCTCACTTCAGTATATATAGTTATATATCAGTTTTGTTAACTAAAATTTCCATGAGCACCCTTTGAATAGTTTCTGAGAAAAAGGAACACGCATTTTGAAATTTATGATTTTGAGAAAAATGCATTTTTAATATGAAATGTCACTTCATCACAAAAATTATGAATTACAACATGTATTTGTCCCCTTTTATTACACATTAGCTTATCCTATATTTATTTTAAGACTTTTTTGTTTTCTATTTTACTTAAATTGCCCAGAAAATACATGCATAGCATTTTTCAGTTTTCGTTTAACGAGATGTTTTGTAATATTTACATTAGTTTTCACAAAATCTGTATCTATTTTCGAAGAAGTTTTATCTGTGATGAATGACAAACATCAAAGTTGAGAATAAAACATCATGAATGCCTTATAATAATGTACCAAAATGTAAGGTAAGGATTTGGGAATATGTGATTAAGCGACATTTCGAAAGTTTTCACTAATGTTTTGTATATTTACAAGCAAACAGTAATTCTAAAAGTATCAGATCTTAAAAAATTTTCTAAATTTGGTTAAATGATTTCTACAACAGTCAAAATAATTGTGTTTTTATGCTTTTAAACATGAAATTTATGTATTTTTATGTATATAACAAGCTTTACAGCTAACGACAAAAAAAATCACATATCAGATATCTATGTACCTTTTACGGAACAACTTTTTGAAAACTAAAGCTTAAAAACTTGTCTGTACAATAAATAAACATTTATATTTATACTGCAGTTATTCTGTAAATTCTTAGAAAAAGGAACATGTAGTTTTAAAAATAACATTGAAGAAATTGCATTGTTACCATAATATGTCACTTAATCACAAAAATTATGAATTACAATTTGTATTTGTATTGCATTTTTGTCCCATTTTATTAAAAATCAGAATCTTTTCAATTTTATAAATATAATATACTAGCTGGTACCCACCCGCTTCGCTGGGTATTTCATGATGTTTTATAAATTTTTGTTGGTTATATATATGTATAAATTTTTGATATTTAAGTCCTAGCATTAAGAATTCGATTTTATTGAAAAATATGTGCCCCTTACGTTCCTCAACGCCACTTGGGGGTCGATTTTCACGAAACGCATTTTGTGGCGTATCTCTATTCTATGAGAGGAATCTGCTTGCAAAATTTCAACACTGTGCGTCTAATAGTTTAAAAATCGGAATAATTATTTATATCTCCCCTTAACCCCCTGCAACACCCCTTGGAGTCATTTTTCCCAAAACCCATTTTGTAGTGGATATTTACTCCATGAAAGAAACATGTCTACCAATTTTCAAGCAGGTTGGTCAAGTAGTTTAAAAACGAAAATATTTATCTATAACGTCCTTAAACCCCTCCCCTACCCGCAACGCCACTTGGTTACTTTCCCAAAAACCATCTTGTATCTGATCTCTACTCTATCAAAGGAATCTATTTATCAAATTTAAAGACTGTGCGTCTAATATTTTAAAAATGGAAATAATTATCTATAACGCCCCCTAAGCCCCCGCAATGTCACTTGGGGGTTGATTTTCACCAAACTCATTTTGTAGCGTTTCTCTACTCTATGAAAGGAATCTGCTTACCCAATTTCAAGATTGTGCGTTGAGTAGTTTAAAAATGGAAACAATTACTTATAATGCCTATCAACCCCCCGTAACGCCCCTTGAGTTTCGAATTTCGCAAAATCCGTTCTTAGTGGATCTCTACTCCATGGAAGGAACATGTTTACCAAATTTCAAGTCTATAAGTTGAATAGTTTCGGAGATATCGTGATTAGTCAGTCAGTCAGTGAGTGAGTCGCTTTTCTCCTTTATATATATAGATAATTATTTATATCTCTCTTTACCCCCCCCGCAACACCCCTTGGGGGTCAATATTCCCAAAACCCATTTTGTAATGGATATTTACTCCATGAAAGAAACATGCCTACCAATTTTCAAGCTGGTAGGTCAAGTAGTTTAAAAACGAAAATATTTATCTCTCACGCCCCTTAATCCCCCGCAACGCCACTTGGGGGGCTATTTTCCCAAAACCCATCTTGTAGCTTATACCTACTCTATGAAAGGAATATATTTATCAAATATAAAGACTTTGCGTCTCATAGCTTAAAAATGGAAATAATTATCTATAACGGCCCCTAAGCCCACGCAACGCCACTTGGGGGTCAATTTCCACCGAACTCATTTTGCAGGGGATCTCTACTTTATAAAAGGAATCTGTTTACCTAATTTCAAGATTGTACGTCGAGTAGTTTAAAAATGGAAACCCCGTAAGCCCCTTACGATTCGAATTTCGCAAAAACCGTTCTTAGCGGGATCTCTACTCCGTGAAAAGAACATGTCTACCAAATTTCATGTCTGTAGATTGAATAGTTCCGGAGATATCGTGATTAGTCAGTCAGTCAGTCAGTCAGTCGCTTTCTCCTTTATATATATAGATAAAAATATATCAATATAGTTTGGTATGAATTTATGGTTACTTTTTGGTTATACCTGATTTTACGACATTCCGAAAGTTTTCATTGGGTTTTGCTGTTGCAGACAATTTCTAAGTTTTAAATTTTAAAAGTTACTCTAAACTGCATAAATGATTTCTAAAATAGAGATGGTAAAACTGTTTTTGTGTTTTTAAACATGAAATTTGTGTATTTTTCTGTACGTAACAAACTTCTCGCTAAGGCAATAAACATCACATTTGATGTATCATCTCATTTTAAATCATCTTATCATCTCATTATCTTTTTCTCAGAAACTATTAAACATAAAGACTCAAGATTTTGAATATATATTAATTAGACATTTATGTTTATACTGAAGTGATATTATTAATAACATACTTTTACGTAAAATCATTGGGATTTTTTTGAAAATTGTCATTTTCTTGTTATATCTGCTTTCTATTTAAATGATTTAAAAATATTTCAAAACTGTCACTTCAGTATACACAATTATATATAAGGAATATAGAGTACATGCATACAGTATATTTACACAATTTTAAAAATATAAATTTTAGAAAACAGTAATTTTTGTACAAAATCTTACCTTGAGGGAAAAAAGAAAGTATTAGTTATTATCCAAAATGTAATTAAAGTTTAAATAGTCTTGATTCCCCTTCGATTTCCTAGTTTAAAACTGGTTGATACCAATTTTTTTTTAACTATTTTGATGAAAAAGCAAGTTTTTACATTTTCAGTAATTTGACAATTATTACCTGTCCAGTATCTATGGTTGTTCTAATAATAGTACGAGAGCTAGCAACGTCAGAAAAACAAGAATTTTAGAAAAGCTGATTCTTTAATATATCTTTCTCTGCGTCCTTCCGAACAGCGTGCGGGCTATCTGGCTGCCAGTAAACGTTGCGTTTATTAATGCGCATCATACATTTACAGGAAAAAATATTGATTTTTTAAATTATTTTAGAAAGAAATCTTTCTTTTTCACTAAATTTAAAATGTTATTAACAACATGAATTTATTAATGCCAGACATTTTTGGTGTTGAAAATAATGTGCCAGATGCTATTTTTTACTAAAAAAAATAATTAATTTCAAACCATTTTAGAATGTCTGTAACTTTAATATTACTTTATTTATACATAAATAAGTACAAATTTAATTTGCCAGACATTAATTCGGTTGCGTTCTTAATAGCCAGGCCGATTTATTGGTGTAGTATACCGCGGTGTTATGAGAGAGACACTGACAAAGTAGGTAGGCGGAAGACAGACAGGATTACTTTACACTATTTAAAGTATTCGAAAAACTTTATTTTTATGTCTTCGATGATGAGTATAATAAAAAATTAATATTTAAATTATTTAAATAATAATAAATAGTTGATTAAGAGGGTTCACCCATGTGACGTCCTGTTTTTTAAGTATTCTTAGAGAATATTTTTTTTTGACGACCATTAAAAAGATAGAACTTTAAATTTTTCATCATTTATTTATATGTATTTTAAGAGTATGTATATACATGTTTAGCTAAAAATATCCAATAGAACGTGAGTTATAGCACTCTGAACACACCCTCCTCGAAAAAATGAACACTCACTTCCTCCACGATTCCGGCTGATTGACTTATTTTAAATTTAAAAAAACTAACGGCGTTTTAATTTATAAGCTTAAATGCACAGAATGGACTATACTCAATTGAAAATATCAAAAATTGGATTTTTGGTAGAACTCTGAAGAAACAGTTTCGAGTTTCATGGGGTTTTTTTGTTATGTTTTTATTTTAAAAAATAGAAATATTTTGAATTTTGGAATGATCGTAGTCCATTTAGTACGTATATATGTGCTGAGTCTACCCTATAAATTTGAAGTTTTTCGGTCAAACCGTTCTTGAGATATGATGGAGGAAAGTTTGAAAAACACAGCTTTGAGAAAAACGTGTTTAAAGTTTCAAGTGTGATTAAAACACAATGAAAATTTTAGCTTATCGCTAGGAGCAGCTGCTTTCTCATAACACCTGCTTCTTTAAATTAGTAACTATTTTAAATATTTTATTTTGGACTTTTCGATGTGCTCGCGCCTCCCACGTAGGGTTATGATGCCCCCCCCCCCAATAGGCACACTCCACAGATTGAGAAACGCTGGGTTAGAACATAAATATTTTTTTCACATGCACGTGTCTTTTTTTTTTTAATTTCCATTTTCAGAAAACTAGACAATTGTTTATATTATGGTAAGATATCTCCGACGCAACGATTTCGCTTTTATAGGTTTGTAAATTAATATTTTCGTCGTCAAATCTAGAAATGGGATCTGGAATTAGTTGCCAAATCTGGAAATGCTATATGGAATTAGTCACCAAATCTGGAATAGGTATATAGTCTAACTGTGTGATTATTTTAATCTTCGTGAGAGCATCATAATGGCTAATAAAATGAAATGTGTTTTTTGCAATGGCCAAAATGAAAAAATAATAACTTTTGTAGAAGAAAAGTTGAAAAAATGTAAAGAAGTTTTATGTGTACGTGTTAATTTTAACTTAAAATATAACAACATTAAGTTACCGGAGGAAATTAATACTACCGATGGATATCACAGACGATGTTACATTTCTTTTACAGCCTTAATGGCTAAATAACGTAATATATGTGACAATAATTCTATTTCATTAACAAATCTTCCTATTTCATCGAGTTCTACGCCGTTATTGCCAGATACTCCAGTGGCTGAACGTGCGACAGTGTTTCATAGCGTTGAAACTTCCAATTTATCAATTACAGACCTTCCTAGTGCATCTAGTTCTACAATGTTATTGCCAAATTCTCGAGTAGGTGTGAGTGAAACAGTCGTATTTGATTATGGGAGCTCAAGTTTAGCAGAAGACATTCCTAGCACATCAAATTCTACTGCGCTGTTACCAAATGCTCTAATTGATGTGAGTGTGAGTGAAGATCGCGAATCAAGAAACACAAGTGTTGATAACAAAAGAATTTGCTTTTTCTGTGGAAAAGATCGAAAGCAAATTAAAGGTAGACAACAAAGTTTACATTCTTCCAATGATGCCAAAGTATATGACAAAATAACAGAATGGGTTACAAAATTCCAAAATCAAGAGTTATTTCAAACAATTAATAATCTAAAAAACTCAAATGCTCCAATTTTTTATCACCATTCGTGTGAAGTGGGATATTTCAATGACTACAAAAAAAATTACTGCTGATACTGCATGCACTTCCTGGCATAGTGTACGAGATATTCATAAGAATATTTTTGATAAAATTGTGTCAATTATTGAAGAAGATGTAGTTAAAAAAAGAAATTATTTGTTATTAGCTTCCCTTTGTGACATATATAATAGTGAATTACAAGAAGAGTTAATACATCCACCTCAAGCAGATGTAAGTTTAATGACAAATCATCATCTTGAAAAAAAAATAGTAAAACAATTCAAGCAAATTAAGATTGTAATGGAAAAGAAAAGAAAAGTTATTATGCATAAAAATAGTAACCTATTGGAACAAGAAGATCTGACAACACTTGAAGAGGATGATCTTATTGATAAAGTTGCGCTCATTCTACGAAGTACTATTTTAAAAATGGATAAAATAACATTACCTGCCGTAATGAAGATGGAAGATTTGATTAATGGTGAGTGTACCATTCCAGAAAAACTAGATCGCTTTTTCAAAGCATTAATTGGAGGTAAAGATTTTCGTCTCAGAGATGGAGTCAAATGTCATAGATTAAGCAACTCATTGGCTTCTGATGCTATTTATTGTGTAAGTAATGGTATTGTTAAGCCATAAAAGCACATAACTCTGGGTATGACCGTGAAAAGTCTTACAAGTAGTCGAAAAATAATTAATATTTTAAATCGACTTGGACATTGTTGTAACTACAATACGCTGGAAGAACTGGAAACTGAAGCTACGATCTCATCTGTAAACCGTTCTCAAATTTGCCCTCCTGACATCATTCAGAGTCCGTCATTATGCACAGGTGTAGCATTCGATAATTTTGATAGATACGTTGATACTTTAACTGGAAAGGACACTTAATATGACACGTAGGAATAATTTACCAAAATGTAAGTGATGACTATGATATTGAATTAAATTCAACTAATATAAGTGGAAATCTTGATATACCGCTACACCAACAAAAAGAGACGGACTTTTAACGAGGAAACTCCAGAAATACCGTCGTTTAGTCATCGATTGCAGATGTTAGAAAATTTAACACCAGCTGAAGTTAATGAACCAACTCTACCTGCAAATTTACCTTTTATAGAAACAATAGATCTGCTATATTTACTTTCACACTTCTTGCATGTTTCAAATACTCCAATGTGGACAGGTTTTAATTCTAAAATCATTAAAGATACTAGTCCCAAACAAAAAGTATCTTATCTTACACCTATTAATTTTTCACCAAC
>BMAO01020758.1:0-269463 GCA_019973975.1 Trichonephila clavata | reverse complement strand
CAAACATCATTCTATGCTTCAATTTTAGAGATTTTTAGAAAATACAAATTAGATGAGTTCTGCCCTTTTTTTTTATCAACAGGTGACAGTTACAGGTATAAGTATATTTTTCAATTCAATCGAATTCTTAATGCTAAGACTTAGATATCAATAATTTATACACATATATATAAGCAGTAAAATTTATAAAACATCATGAAATACCAGCGAAGCGGGCGGGTAACAGCTAGTATCATATAAATTGTGTAATGACGTTATAAGTTGATAGTAAAAAAGTTTTAAAGGAAAAGTTATTTTATTCTTTTTAGCGCATTTAAACAAAAGCTTGTTCTTAAAAAAGTTTTTTTACATTTAATTTATTTTTTACTTTTTAGTTATCGCTGGAGAGGTTTCTCAGCCTGTTCAACTCATTGAACGTTGGTTCGCCATCCCTGGTTTAGCTGAATTAATTCTCGCAAAATGGGGTATTAGACTAAAAACACAATTTTTTTAAATCCGTAATTTTTAAGCAATTTTTTCAATCTTCATGCAGATTTTGGCTAACATTGTTCTACACACGAAAAAAAAAAGGTTTAGTGAGATTATCTTCATAAATGACAAAGTTATTAAATGTTTAATTAAAATTTTGACTATTTTTGAAAAACTTAAAGAATATTTTATTTATTTGAAATATTTTGAAGATAAGGGATGTATTTCTCTAACATATTAGAAGAAAACTTTAATTGTTTATTAAAAACTTCAAAAGGCATTTAAATATTTGTATTAATCAATAAAATGCTTAAGACTAAAAACGCATTTTGTAATCAAAAAAGAAAGTTTTATCAAATAATGATAATTTTTTGCTGGACATTGAGTATCTTCTACGTAAGAATCTAGTTTTTTTTAATTGCTCAGATCATCTTTAGAAACTTGATTTTGAAAAAATCAATAATTAAGTTCAAATAAAATTAACAGATTCTATTTGTAATTAAATTTAAGGACACATGTCATAGTGTGTGTTTAGATTACTGGTGATAAAATGAGGTATCTTTAAATTACTCGTAGGCTTAAAATTAGAAAATTTCTTTAAAAAATTACTTCATTTTATTGTAAAATTATTTTTTTTAATCGAAAATATATTGCATTTCTAGATAATATTTTTCTCTTATTGTTTTCCTAGCGGATTCCTTTTTGATGGGTAAGATACATTAAAAAAATGATCTTTCCGATTCTGTAATTATTTTTTGTCTGAGTTTCATAGATTAAAGTTAGATAAATTATTTAAAGAATTTCTTCAATACTCCATCTCAGTTTAACTTGGCAGCGTTGAGAAAGGTATACACAATGTACCAATCTACTTGAAAAATAGCTCTACTTTTTTGTTTTGAATTTAAATCCAAGGAAATAGATAGAAATTTGTAAAAAAATTGCATACGTTGTAGAAATTAGATTGTTTTTACGTTGTAGAAATGTAATTATTTTTTAGACAAAGTTAATTAATACTGTCAATAGCGCAACGTTATGAAATTCCAGTTTGGCTGAAAACCGATTTTCGACGCCAACTTTTGTCATTGCTGTAACAATAAAATTATTACAACAATGCAGATATATCCAAGTTGGCGCCCAAAACTAGTTTAACGTTTTAATTAATATCTTTTTAATTAATTGCAATATCGGAATACAAATGGTCAAAACATGCATTGTCATCCAAACTAAACGTGTATACAAAATTTCAGCTCAATGGGAGGAAGATATCAGCTTCAAAATTGAGTTGCAAGATTCCACCCGAACAAATTACATACATACATACATACATACATACATACATACATACATACATACATACATACATACATACATACATACATACATACATACATACATACATACATACATACATACATACATACATACATTGTAAGTTAAATAAAAGCTTTTAATTAATAAAAATATGCATGTTTTATTGATAAACTATAGATACATATTCAATGACTTTTGGCAGAAAATTGTTCCATATTCAATGCATCGCTAAAAATTATTCAACATTTCTTAAACCTTAAAATGAATTAAATAATAGCAGTGTCTGTTTTATTAATTAAAAAACAACAAAAATGAAAATTACAGTCATTTTAAAATTAATTTAACATTGAAATTTAATAACATGGGTTTTTTTGGCAGCAGACTTCAAATTTATATGCAGTCACACCTTAGCTAGAACGTTTAATTTGAATTCTATTCACTACCATACATCTTTCGAAAAATTTGAGATGCCGTTTCTTATATTAAGTCGCGCTTGCAGAATTTCACAAAGTGGATTCTTGGTAAAACCAGGAATTGAACCCATGATTAATCTTCTAGACTGCGATCCATTAAAAAAGATAAAAATTGTAGAAATACCTAATACGAAGTAAAAATAGACGCGAAAACTAAATACTACTTAGAATTTTCTTTTAGAATATAAATTTTTATAAGTAGGTCTTTACTGTGGAAATCTATCACGAACTGATAAAAGAAAGTAGAAATGAAAACGACAGATTTTAAAGAATTAAAAAAAAAAAAAAAAAAAAAAAAAACTAAACTTTATTTTAAAAAAAGATTTCTTTCGATGGAAAATAAATTAACTGATTTAAACATACCAAATTGTATCAAAATTTTTAAAATTTCATATGAATTTTATTAAATTTACTAATAATTTTATTTTACATAATTATTCCACTTAACAAATGGTTAGAAATTTGTATTGTTTTTAATATAGCAATTATAAATCAAATAATAAATGGAATGTTTTCAGTATCAGAATGTTTACTTAATTAAACCAATCCTTAAATCAACTTAATGAATTTATTAGTATTAAATTCTAAAACGATGTAAGCAAAATACAAATTTTACCTCCAAGATGTATACACAATATATGTAGAGAGAGTGAGACCTTATCGCTCCCTGTAACGTGCCATATTAAATAAGTATTAATTATATATAATTCAACCTTGCATTTATTTTAACTAGATAGTTTTGTACAAGGAAATTTTTAGATACTTCCATTCCTTAACGATATAATTACTTAATGTTTTATATAAAAATGACACCTTTAAATTGAGGAAAGTTTAGTTTCACAGAAAACGGGACGACTATCTAAGGACTGAAGAGTAATAATATCCAGAATAGGGAAATAAATATGTTTCTTTTGTCAGTAAAATTTTTAAAAAATAAACGATATGCAATGATAAAAGAAGGATTTTTTCAACAACATAATATTTGAAAGAAACATATTTACTATTTAATGTGATATAGGTGCTGGTAGAGACGTTCTCTTTCTCCTTTGTTCGTTTTCCCTCTAGTTATTACTCTTTCACTCTTTGCCGAAAAATGTATTTAAATATCACAAATTTTTTTAACCTAGTTCGTTTTAAACTCATCTTCAGGAGTGAAAAAATACAGGTAATGGGCTTAGAGAGAAAGAGAGCTAGAAAAAGAGAACAGAGTCACGTTAAAACTTTTACGTACCTTTTGAAATTGTTTAACTAATTAAGAAATACATCTTTGTAGGATTTAGGTATTAAATAAGTGGAATTAATTTATTGAATTAGAATTTCGCGTTGTATTGCAAAAGATGCTGCGAAATAATTTAGAGCTCACATCAATAGACCGCGGCGAATGTTATGATTGTTAATAAATCGAATGACAAAAAATGAAAGCGGATTTATTATTTTCAAGATACATTAAGTACATTTTATAAAGATATTCATGTTCTTTATGATCTGGGAATTTTGTTAATTAAAAATTTTTCAATATGATTGATTGCATAATATAAAACACCTGAATTTGTTTGTAATAGTTTGCATAATAAAGGCTTGTATTGAAAACTCAAATCAAAGACGCAATAGCTCATGAGAGCCAAGGCCTATGGTGCCCGTATTAATTTTTCTGGTCTTGGGCACTGAGGTGCATGAGTAGATGTTCCGTTTAGGTGGTTAGTCTGACGCAAAACCCCCAGTGTTAAATTCCCGTGCAAGCTTGGTACTCATTTATCGACCCACTGAAGGGATGAAAGTCGGGTCGACCTTGTCAGCCCAGGGTTTGAGCCCCGGACCTGTGTCGCTGAAAGGTGATGCACTGCCACTCGGCCACTGGGCTACGATTATATTGATAACTTCTGTATAATATGCTCTGTATTAATTTATAAAACAGAAATGTACAAATAGAAGCCTTAGTTTACCATAGCAATTATTCAATAGAAGCGATTTTCAAAATTTTATTCCTTGAATTATCGTTTTTGCATGCATTATCTATTTTCTAAAAATGATATTACCTCAAAAAACTAAAAAAAAAAAAAAAATAGTGTGACTGGCTCAAAATTACTTTCAAATATGAATTTTTATTTATATAAGCGATAGATCTCTTAATTCTGACCTGTAGTTTAGTAACAAGGATGATACCAGAGCTCGTATATATATACGAGTATACTTCACATATTTGATATGAACTATCTTCGATGAAATCAAAACTGGCACGATTGGAAGCCCGCTGTTTGTGATCACATCACTAGACTTCCATAACCCAAATATCAATTCTAGTGCAAACATAAAAATTAAAATAAAAAGCATTGGATATTTCTAATTTTTTAGTGAAAAAAAATACAAAATAAATTTTTTTGTAAAAAGTCATTGATTTAAAATCTAATATAATTTCGTATTTTCATATCAAGCCATTTATTCAATAGAAATCAATTCATTTTTGTAATACTTGATTATCTAATGAAAATTAGTCATTTTCATTTTTCAACTTTCTTTTAGATTAAAAAAACTGCATTTCATGATAGGTTTCTGTTATATAATCGTAGATATAAAAATCTGTATTATGAGGAATAATTCTACTTAATTAGTAGATTTTCTATTTTATATTAAAATATTTTATATAGCTTTTATTTTTTAGCCAATATTATATTCTGATTATTAGGTGCGTCGAGGCTCAAATCTTGATTTGATCAAAGGTTCATCATGTGAAATTCAGCAAGTATAAATTATTACATGAAACAAAAACAAAGAAAGAGGAATTCAACTCATAAAACTTTTTTCTGAATAGGTGAAAAATATACTATTTAATTTTAACTGTAATAAATTTCAGCAAATTTAAATTTCTTACAAATTAAGAGAAATACAGGATTGTTTCAGAGTTAATTATAGTCTCTTTTATTAGTTTTACTAATTTTTGTACCGTATCCATAAAACTTAACGCTATTTTAGTTCCTTGATATTATATGACAGAATCGAATGTGATATGTGTGTTTTGATATTGTTTATTACTTATTCACGTTTTAAGTTCTGAAACTAACAAAATGCTATTCATCATTTTTTTAAACGCTATGATTTACCAACAAATCTAAACCTAATGCTAACAGTTTTTTAATATTGTCTATATATGGCCAAGGAACAAATCTTCATCCGAAGTTGATTAAAACATCCATTTTTGTTTGAAAGGAGAAAAGTGATTTAGTAAACATTATTTTTTGAACATTTTCACTTTGTAAAATTTCTGTTGATATAATATATCTTGTCTTTAACAATAATAAAATAAATTTTAAAATATATTCAAAGTTTCTGACATGGATATAATGTTTATTATCTTCTTTTAGAAAACTGTGGATTGAGGAACACATTTATTTTAATATCTTCCGTTGTATATACGCCAATTCTATTTCAAATTTTACATCGATATTCGAAATATGTTAATTTCAATTTTGGAAGTAGGTTTAGTTATTGAAATATCGTTAAATCTTACAGGGACACATAGAGCGATAGCATTAAAATCGATTTATTTCTCATCTAAGGCCTCTGAAAGGAAAAATATGCAGCACTCATAAAGTGAATCATTTTACAGTCGAAGAAATCTGACTGCCTTCTACTCCCCTCCGGGGAGCGAACTTCGGTTTTGAACCCCCCTTACCCCCCATGAGAGAAAAGCGACAAAGAAACACTCCAGCTAAAACTGTTGTTCCTACCCTCCTTCTCATGTGTCGCTGACGGATCTACATTTTCTGTTTCCTTTCAGAAACCCAGAAAGAGAAAAAGCACAGCTCATTGAGCTGGTGCATCGTTATCTCCTGAGTTAGAAAGAGGAGGGGTCTTTTTGTATAACTAGTATAGCCGGCAAGTTTCCAGTGTTTCAACAATATGATGGACAATACTACCCTATGAAGGAATCACTTCCTGGAAACACCATAAAAGTTTGCAGGCAGCGACCGTAAATCTTGGTTGTCCTTCTGCCCTCTCAAATGGGAAGAGTCAGTTAAATGTTTACCCCCCCCCCCTCGGTTTTCCATTTTACTTAGCATCGACAAAAGTCAAATTCTCATCTTAGATAATGTAGCACTCATAGTGTTGCATAAGAAAATGAAATTCTCATGAAAAATGCAAGGAATGGGGAAAAAAAACATGGAAAAGCCCCGACAGTAAGGAGTAAAATCGAAGTGCCAATTATAAGAAAAACGTCAAAAATAGAAAGTTGTAAAGTATATATCAGCCAGCGATACAAGTGGCACATTTCCAAAACTAAAATTACAAAAGAAATTTATTTGACTCCTTTTGCGTGAAAACTAAAAAAAATTCTGATGAAAGGAGTTAAGTAATTATAATTCTTTCTGAATATTTATATGGAGTTGAAAAAAGAAAACAATACTTTAAAAAAAAAACATTTTATATTTCAGTCTAAGCCTGAGAATCAAGTGTAATGAATTCAGTCTCTTGTATCTGAAGTCAATGGGGAATCCCAGTATGTTGGATTTAAATTCACAAAAAATTATTATAAATATACTGTAAATCTATTTAACATAAAGGATGGATTTGTGTTTGATCTGTATAGAAAAACAAACTATTGATGAGTTTTATTGAAATTCAATTAAAATATTCTTTACTATCTAGACTAAAATAAAAGCTTTGTCCGAAATCATAAAATTAAGATGTCTTTCTTAATAAACATATTTTGTTTATATTTTTTTTCAAGAACATTTGTTTTCCATTTTCTTGTTAATTAGTGTTGCAAAGTGATAGTAAAAATTTTCCAGCAGTTTCTGATAGCGAGTTTGGCCGCGGTAGCCAAATGGTCAAGGTATCGGAACATGGAAGGTATGCCATGATTTCGAGCTTATTACAACTAAAGACCCGCGGTGTAGGGGAGCAATGCACGTTAAATCTGTCGAGAGTTCAAACGTCCTCCCGTTGGTGTGGTAGTTAGGAGAGGGGGGGGGGTACCAGCTCAGGTGCCGTTCTCGTCACTTGACCGTGGTTCAAAATGACTTGGTCCGTCACCAAAAGCCCTCGTGTAGCTGAACAGAGTGACGTTAATATTCACTCACTCACTGATAGCGAATTTTTTCTCTTTGTGAAGCTCCAATTATTCCTACATAAAAAAATTTAAGAATGAAATAAATTTGACATTTTTAATTAATATGACAATTGCCTAAAATTATTGCAAATTTTAATGCATCTTTCGCAACAGGCAATACATTTAAAACAATTGAATTATTCTCAAATTATACATAATTCATTGACACAAGAATGAAATAAACTATTTAAAATATATTTAAATAATTAAAAAAGTTCGATTGTATTAATTTTAAAAATAAATTTTAGAAAATATATAGCACACTAATGCGTATTTCTGGCGGTAGTTTTTTTTTAAAAAAAGAAAGAAAGCTATAGAAATTTTTAGAAATATTCCCCAAATTTCAATCGGACAGATAGTTGCATTTTTAAGAATAGCATTAAAACTGCGTTTGTACTTGTATAAATGAATTTTGAAAAACGGAATGCAAAGGATAAAACATTTGAATTTGATTCTTTTCTCCCTATAGTGAATGTGGTGTTGTGTGGCATTAGAAGAATGATATACCATCTTTCGTCATCGTCTTCCCATCAAAACAATTTACAGAGTTAACATTTCCAATAATTAAATATTGATTAACATATTTTAAATTTGAAACAAGTCTGAAAAATGTAAATAAAATTATTCAAGAAAGTAGTTAATTTTAGAACTGCAATAGTAAATAAGATGATCAAGTGTATCCACTAAAAATTTGACATATTTTGATATTAAGAGGGGGGGACTAGGAAAAATTGAGTGATAAAAATATGCTTTCTTTCTTTTTTTTCTAATAAGACATATCTTCAAAATAACCAAAACCTGCTTATAACAATTGACAATCCATGCGTAATTCAATTCAAGTGAGCTATTGAAGGAAAACGAACTAAAAGAAGGTAAAAAATTGTATTAATCTTTCACAAAAAAAGTTCCAAAATTTAAAAAAATGAAAAAAAGTATAAATTTTTTTCACTAAAATAAAATTTTTAGTAAAAAATCTTATTATTTTTTTTTAGTATTTTATTTGCAGATTTGTATAAATCAAATATTAATTTTTAACTTAAAAGTTATTATATGAAGTAATCAAAAATAGTTTTATTGTAAAAATATTATATAAAAAAAATAATACAAATAAAGAACATATAAAATATACAGCATATAATAAATAAAGAAGATAAAAGAAAAAAAACTTTAAAAAATTAAACTTTTTCAATACTATTTTCTCAAATTTCTATAATTTTTAATTTTACATTAAAGTAACAAAAATTACTAAATTTCAAAAAATATCAAGTGTCCCAAAAGAAAATTCGAATTTTTACTTTTAAAAGGAATTTAAAAAATAAGGAACTGTGTTTTTATGACGTTTAATATGCATAAAAAATTTCTATTTTAATTTCTTCAAACACTAAAAATATTATCCTAAGAATCTTTAAAAATTTATTATGCAAAATAAGCTCAAAACTGACATTAAAAATTCATTTCTTTTTATGTATTCTCTTTAAAAAATGTAATTATATTTCGGACTATATTATCTTGCGGAAGAACCGCGAACTCCACCACTTATTTCTAGTTCTAAATTACTTCGTGTTGCGCTAACTCTGTGACGTAGCCAGAAGTAAGAAGATCTAACAGAGGGCAGCCACATTAGAATGATACTCGCGCTGCTTGGCGTTTTTGGCGTATTTTGAAGCGTGAAAAAGCCCCTGTTTCTAAAGACATCTCAAAACTTTGTATCAAAAGTGAATATTAACGAGCCGTGTTATTTCAAAATTGTATAAAAAAAAAAAAAAGTTGTGTGTAATTTTTTTGTGTGTGGATTTTTTTTCTTCTGTTTTGTGTTTTTTTCACGTAAGCATAATATTAGTTTTCAAAGTTTTGGCATCATTTAGCTGACAGTTGCGATCATATGATAAGAAAATACATATAGCACTAAATTTTTGCTGTTTAAATATTAAATTTGAAATTAAATATCGACGAGAAAAAAAAAGTAATTTGTAAGGTAATAAAATTCATTTTTCAAAACTGTTGATTTGATTATTTTGGCTCCCGGTTTGTAAAATCCATTAGTTAAATATATGTACATATAAATTATTAAACATTTGTTTCTTTAAAAAATTAATTCTAATCACGTTTTAGTGCCGATTACTTCGATGAAGTAAACACATATTGGATTTCATAAACTGACCTAAATACAAAGTACTAATCGAGATATTTAAAGATCGCTGAAATCGTGTGTCATTACCACATCAAGTAAAATTGGAATACTGCTAATTTTTTCCATTCGTTTATAGTTATATTTTGTATGGCACGGTTTGCTTCAAGAGCAGCTGCCATTTCCCAGTGGAATGCAAGTCATTCGAATGTTCATTTGCTTCAGGAAAGTGAAATTAAGAATATCAATAATAAGATAAGTGAGGTTTGTACTCTTAATTTCTTGTAAGTATTGATGTTCTTTTTGCCCATACCCAGATTTGAGTAGTTTTTAACATGCATGCTTATACAATATATTTAAAATCGAAAAGGTTTACCTTAACACATTTTTGTAATAATTTTCATTTAATTAGTATCCTGCATGTGTAGTTAAATTTCTATATTCTGAATTAATGGAAATGATCAGTTGATATTTAAGTTTCCACTAACTAAAACAGATATGTTTTTTAGACTTGTTCATAGTGCATTTTAAAATTGTATCAATTATGTAGACGATTTTGCTGGACAAAACTTTTCAGCTTTTATTTCCTTTTAAATACTACTAGTATTAAGTACTTTAATAAAGTATCTTGTTGTTAAAATTAATACAATTGAAAGTATATATAGTATTTGATAAATTTTTCTCCCTCATTTAAAATTTAATTATTTTAGATGACAAATGCAGATTATGGCGGTGGAGATAATCCCGAGGTAAGAAATGTATATGTAATTCAACATTATTTTTTGTATCTGAAATCTAAATTTTTTTTACAATGATATATAAAGTATTTTGATGTTTTAAACAAGTTTTTCCTTGAAACTTTACATGTTTATTAAACACCATGGTCTAATACAGGAGTGAATTTGGTTGATAAGTAGATATTTATCTTATTCCTCAGAGGCTTTAATTTCACAGCATTATAAACTAGTGTAATTTTTACTAAAAATAATTTTTTATAATTGTTTGTCTCACTGAATCATTTATATTTATTTAGAATTTATATGTTTTTATGTTTTGTTTATTGTGATTAAAATTTTCGGTTAAAGTGTAGTATAGGGGTCCTTGGCGATTTCAATTTTTTTTGGCGACCAAAATCGATTGGCAATCTACTTCGCTTACTGATGCACGTCCAGAAGCCAGAAGGAATTTATCTCACCATGTAATAAAAATCAAAATCTCCAATTCCAACCCACCCTATACTATACTTGAGCCAAATTTTCTTTCAAGTCGTCTTAAATTGTAGGTTTTTTTTTTAAATTAAGAAATTATGCTTTTTTACTATAGCTGTATAACTTTATGGTTCTAGAAAATTAATTAGTGTTTCATTTTTGAAATATTAAGAGGTGTTAATTTTTGTCATTTAATAAAGTGTATGAAATATTATCTATCATGCAAATTTATGCTTATGAATATATATGCATAATTACAATTTTAAATTATTCATTTAGAATAAGATCTTTGTTTTAAATAATTCATTTTAGAAAATCTTAAATTAATTTTATAGGAAGAAAATCTTATTTTGTTTTTTCACTGTAATTATTCTTGATTATATTTGTTGAAGAATAATACTTAAGAACATTTCAAACATCAGTTGTATTTAAAAAATTTTTGCCTCAAAGTTTTCATGTATGTTATATTTTTATTTTCATTTTAATATTCAATCAGAGAAAAGAACCTCTTCATGATAAAAGTTATGTCCTATCATTTGTAATTTAGCATATTATTTGGAAGAATTTTTGAATTATTGCCATATAGTTTTGAATGAGTGTTTTTTACATATGTTAAATAAAAAAATGTTCATTTTCAGTAACGTTTTCTTATAAACATAAAATTGATTGTTTAGAATGATTTTACAGCTCTTTTTTAAATAACTCAGCTTTTTTTAAACAGCTCATGTTTTTTTATTTTCAATTAAAAAATTTGTTTTGTTTTTATAAATAAGCTGCATTTTTTTTTTAAAGTTATGCATTCATTTAAAGATAGTTTAGTGTTCTTGAAATCATAAATAATATTGACAGTAACAGTTGTTTACAAGATTTTTCTCTAAATGTAAAAATTTAAGATAATGTTGTATTGCATTTTAAAAATAATTTTTAAGTTTTATAAACTTAAAGTGTCATTTAAAAATATAATTTTAGCTTAGTTCATTTTTTGAAGGAGCTTTTTTTTTTCTCTTGCAGGTGGCAAAGAAATATTTACAAGATATAATTAAAAGGTTTACCTTTATTTTTGCTATTTTATGATTTTGACTTAATTAGCTTTTGTTGAATTAAAGATTGTTTTCAAAAGAAAAAAAAAAAAACTTTCTGAAATATTTATTTTATTTTTTATTTATTACTTTACATTTTTTTTATATGTTTAATAAAGAAAGTGGTACTTATCTGTTAAGGGACCATGAAACCTTTGATGGGTTTCTAATATTATAAACAGGTGATGTGTGTATTTTTAAATATGGCTGGTGGTTCTTGTTGATATCACAAATAAGTGGCACTATTTTCAAATATTGTCAATCTGTTAATAATTGTTACCTGAAATTCAATATAATTTTCTTTTCGTTACATTGTTAACTTATTGATTTTAGGAATTAAGAAGCCAAGTTTTGGTTTATTTTGGTTGTTAATATAAAAAAATAGGTAAAGTGGATGAAACACCATTATAATACATAAAGTCTCTGTAATTTTTTTATTGTAACAGATAATATCATCAATATTTGTGTGGGTGTCATTTCAGAAAAAATCTAACTCATGGTCCTGATAACCCATAAGTACTGAAAAAGTAATTTATGCTTTAAAGTGTTTCTCAAATATTATTTTGAAATGCATAGAGCCTTTTAAAAATTGTAATCATGTGTTAAAATTTAAAAATCTTATTATTAATTAGACATGTATTCTTCATAAACAAAATATTGAATTATTTTAATCATTTTATTATTTTTAAAAATATATTTATATATTTCTAAAAAGGGATCCATTATGCCTAAATCTTCTGCATTTATTTTATTAGTACCAAATATTAAATGTAAATAAAATTTTTCACTTTGTGGTTTATATATAATAATTTTTTGGGTGTGTATTATATTTGCATGCAAGCAAAATTTGAAAATTATATACTTGACAAATGATTCCTCTGAAAGAGAAAACTTCTGGAAGTACAGAAAAGTATTTTCTGAATATTCTTGTAATAATTTTCAAAAGTCTAGAGTTTAAAGTACTGAATTGTATTTAATATTAATTGTTTTTTTAATTGCATGTTTTGAATCCATAATATTGTTTAAGTATTATAAAATATTCAAAATTTGTAAGAATTCTTTAATGTTTCCGTGATAGAAATATTTTTAAAATTTATAGGGTGGATGGTCTACGAGCTATTGTTATTACTGACAGGGATGGAATTCCTATAATAAAAGGTTTGTGATGTTTTTCTCTGTTACTCAAATATGGAGTTTATTATTCTAACTGTTACATACTCTGTTAATGCAAAAGCATGAATTTTTACCTGTTTGTGAAAAAATTCATTGTTAGGAATGAACCATGTGTGGAAAAAAATTAAAGCATCTATTGTAATTTTGTTTAATAACATTGCCTAATTTTGAAAATTGTAAATTTTTTAAAATAATGAGTTTAAAAGAAGCTGGATGTACTGAAAATTCATTAGTTATTTGAAAGTTGGTCTTCTAAAGTCTGAGAGAAAAAGGATAAGCTAGTTGTAATTGTAACTGATTACATTGCATATTTAATGCAATGTACATTGTTTAACGAATTATCAAGTCTACTTTATACATTTAATTATTTTCATCCCTAAAACTAGGCATCTTTGAATTATTTGTAAGTTTCATTAAACCTGTATAGCTAAATTATTGATATAAATATTTTTTGTCTTAGAAAAAATTGTTTTGTAATGTGATGTGCAAAATACTGTATAACTCAGAGTTCTATTATTGTTTAAAATGCATTTTTACTGCATACTTAGTGTTAGTATAAACATATATATATAGTTCTGTATTTTAAAATTTTTCTGTAATTTTCCTTACAATATTATTTGAATTAATGTTTATATTTGCTTTGTATTTTTTTAAAGTTTTTGTGTTTATTTCATAAGTAATAATTGGGATTCTTTTTTAAAAATTTTTTTTTTTTTTTATGTAGTTAATGCTCCTGAAATCCAAGACCCAGTTTCGAAGCCCAATTTCCTTGCATCTGTGAGTTTAGCTGTTGAACAAGCTGGTAAATTAGGAAATGGGAAAAATAAACGTATCATCTGCATGTTTAATACCATCCAGGTAATATTTTTTGTTGTTGTTGATGTATCTTAAATAATAGTAAATTTGAATTCTGTGATACAAATTCTTGTTAAATGATCTAATTTGTTATACAAATTACAATACGAGGAAAAAAGCATGTGTGTAAAGATTTGCCGTTTTTAAGTCCATAGTATTAAATATTATAATTTTATTCACATAAGATTGTTTACTGTTAAATTGCAGTACTCATTCTTTCTGAACAGTTAGAAGCATTTGTGTTTTTGATATACTTTTTTATGTTCGCACAGCAGTAAATGGCCATATATGCACATATCAGTCATAAAGATGCATATAAATCCATTAATTTTACAGTTAACCCTTATGTTTTCTGTGTGTACAATCCTATATTTTTTCCTACAAGTGTATTTTTTATCCAAGTGCCACAATGCATTTTAATGGGGGTCTGTTTTTAATTTTTTGCTAATGGAAATGCAAATACTTAACTTATAAAAAAAAAATTGCATTTTGTTAAGCTTTGAAAGATGAATTTTTTTTTCAAGTTCCAAAATAACTGAATTTGTTTAAAATGTTGTCTAAATGTTTTGGAATGCAGAGATGAAATTAATTTGAAGGAAAGAGTATTTCCTCCCTTGATCTGTTTGTGTCTTTTTGAGAAGTTAATTATTATGCATGAAGAAATGCTAATCATGTGTGTTATTTGTAAATTACCAATATACCTGATCTCTTATTGTTGTTGTCCTCATCACTTGACTGAGGCTCAAAATTGTGAGGTCTGTCACCAATAGCCCTTGTGTCGCTTTGAAGTGCAACCTTAAGGCTGTTTTCACCATGTGTACGAGAGCATGAACTTAACAGAGCAAATTTTCGGAAAAAAATGCCTAAATTTTATTAAAATTTAGGCATTTAATTTTATGTAACTAATGCATTTGTTTATAATATAGATTTTTAAAATTTCAAAGTATTTCATAAATAATCAGTTTTTACTTTTAAGGGGGTTCATTCACCCATGTGACGACCTGTTTTTTAAGCATTTTTAGAGAATTTTTTTTGATGACCAGAAAAAAGATAGGATTTTAAATTTTTTTATCATTTATTTATATGTATTTTAAGAGTATGTATATATATGTTTTTAGCCAAAAATATCCAATATAATGTCAGTTATAGCATTCTGAACACACCCACCTTGAAAAAATAGGCACTCACTTCCTCCACAATTCCAGCTGATTGACTTATCTGAAATAAAAAAAATTAACACCGTTTTAATCTGTAAGCTCAAATGCACAGAATGAACTATACTCGATTGAAAATATCAAAAATTGGATTTTTGGTAGACCTTTGAAGAAAAAGTTTCGAATTTCATGGGTTTTTTTGTTATGTATTTGTTATGAAAATTAGAAATATTTTGAATTTTGGAATGGTTGTAGTCCATTTGGTGCGTATGTATGTGCTGAGTATACCCTATAAATTTGAAATCATTCAGTTAAGCCTCTCTTGAGATATGATGGAGGAAAGTTTGAAAAACACAGTTTCGAGAAAAATACATTTAAAGTTTCAAGTCCACTTAAAACAAAGAAAATCTTAACTTACCATCAATTGGCGATGCCTCATCAATTGGCGATGCCTGGTGGCGAAGACTGAAACAACTTTAACGAAATATTTGATAACTATAGATATTTCCTTTTAAACCTCTACAAACTTGTCTTGTATGAGCGTATATTTGTATAGAAGGGTCACTGTTATCAAGCCAACTGTACACAATAGGCCCTGCCTTCGATTGCCAACTCTGTGCTCCAAACAGTTCTCTTCTAACGCTTGCTTCTTTATAGTGATTTCGAATTTAAAAAAAATTACTTTATCACCGTATTCTAGACATGTTAAAAAAAAACAATTTATGAAAAAATTTATTATTTTTTTTTATTCTATCACATGGGTGAACCTCCTTAACATGTAAAATGATAGCTCATTTTGCATTACAATATAGGAGAAAAAATGCAAAACACATTTTATAAAAGAAAAAATATGTCAGCTTGGATAAAAATGAGTATGGTAAAATAAGTGATTCTCTCTACAAGATAGTGAAGCCAGAATATAATATTAATGCTTGAGTATTTTTATATCTAAAAATATTCCAAATTCAGGTCCTATTCTTTAATATTAACCGAAGACTATCTTAAAGAACAGTCAAATCAAATGTGATGTTTTTGTTATAAATAATTAGTAATTAAATTTTGTTATGTATTATTTCAGCTTAGTCCTTAAATACCACTTTTCCTTACTTATGTATAAAATTTTATTTCTATATCAAAAGAGTGTGGCGCTTTTGATAACATAATTTCTTGCTGCTTTATTGTATGTTCATTTATTTCTTTTGGTGTACTTTTCAACAAACATTAAAAGTAGTTTTCTTTCTACGCTTTGTAAAAATATTACGATAAGTTATTTGATTTAGTACTGAAATAATTTTTTAAAAATGTCATTATGTATTTTTAAAGATTTCTGCTAAATTTTCAGCATAAATTAAAATATTTTCTATATTTTCAGGTTATTCATTTTAATAAAAGTCCATTAATGATTAGTTTGATTGCTAGTTCTAAAGCAAATACAGGTTTGTTCAATTCATTTTCATATATGACAAATTGATATAGTGTGGAAATTAGTTTTTAATGGATTCTGTCTCTAATTTGTAGTTGTTTGACCTAAAAAAATGCTATTTCTTAAAACTGTTGTGGGATATCGAGTAAAGTTTTACTTATTCATTGATTTTTTTGTAGGAATACTATTAAATTTGGAATCTGATTTGAATGGTCTTGTTGATGACTTACGGACTGCTATAGATGCTTAAATTTAGAATTGAGTAAGTATTGTAAAATTTTTTGTAAATGTACATTACTAATATTATTACCTAACATAAAAATTTTATTTCTTATGTTTTCTTTTTTTAGGTTATGAAGATGGTTGTCTTATTGAAAACAAATTTTGTAAATATATATTTTGTATTTGTTCCTCACTATTAATTTTGCAATAAATTATTTGTTTCATTTCATATAAAGTTCAATGTAATAACTTGTTAGAGTTATAATAAAGCATTTTTTAATCTGTACATTTTTTTTATAAGAAAAGACATGCCATTGGAGATAGATTTGCTATAATCATCAACAAATATTTTAAAGCTAATTAATTGTAAATTTTTCAAAAAAAATTTATTTTATATCATTTTAAACAAGTACATTTAAAAGAATGTTAATTTCTTTGGAAACTAAGAATCTTGTGGATTTGACATTCACAAGGCTTGCACATGCTTTTATAATATTAGAACACTGTCTTTACTCAGCAGCAGTTTAAATCATGTAGGATTTGTTCACAATTTCTTTTAAATAAGTTTTATTAGATGATTTTTCTATTTCCTTTTTTGTATCTAGTGATAGCTTCTAGTAGTCATTTTTGTTTTTCTTTAACTGGTTACAAATTAATGAAAATATTAATTAAATACCTGAATTGTTTCAATATTTTAAAAATAAAAGCGCTGGGAACATTTATTATACATGCTTTTTTAAGAAACAAATATCTTATTTGCAGCATCATTTACATATTTGAAATGAATTTAATATTTTCTTTGTTGAGCTTGTTAATCATTACTTGGTTAGAAATTGATTTCAAATGCTCCTTGTTCACTAAAAATGGGCTAATTATAATATCTTTGTAGATGAATTGTTCCAAGGCCTTTTCATAAAAAAATACACAAAAAATAACAGTTCATTATTTTTCTTAAAGCTTCTTCTTGAATTAAGCAGCTGAAAGTACAAATAATTTTCAAACATTTTTATATAAATTCTATGGAATTAAGTATTAAAGTTTTCAAATTTTATTCATGTTTTAATTAGTTTTCAAATACATGAGCAATTTACATTTTAAATAGAATTGAAATGTTACATTTTCTGTTAAAATATATATATATATATATATATTACTACAATGTCTGAAAACAAACTTTTCTGAATATAATACTTAAAAATTGCGCGTAATTTAAGGAGGAGATATTCAAATTTTTTTAAAAAGGATTCTTGCATTATTTTTTCTTTAAAACTTTGTGCCTTCAAAATTAATGAAATCTAATGACTATAAATGATTTTTTAAACATTTGAAGTATTTATAGCTTGTGCTATTTGAAAAGAAATAAAACATTTGCATATCAATAAATTCTAAAAAGTGTGATTATTCCCTCAAAGCATAAATTTGTTTTTCATGATATTCTTTATTGCACCAAAGAACAATTTTTTTTTTAAAAATTAAGTATATTGAAATGAATATATGTGTGGGGGAGATTTTTATGAATTAAAAAATTAAATCTTCAAATATGTATTGACATAATAAAACAGATAAGTTTTTTCTGTTTAAAGGTTGCCAGACATATATTAAAAGTTAACTATAGCAAAAATAGAAATAATCTACTTAAGTGCTGTAAATATAATTTGTAAAATTTATGTATTTCTTTGAATGCAAGAAGTAATATTTCAAATAACTATTTTTATTTTTCTGAAAAGGGTTCTTATATAACTTTCTTAAAATTTTTTGCTATTTTTTCAATGCTACCATATGTATAGATCAGAGGTACTCAACCTTTTAAATATGATAGGTATTTCACCGGTTTTGCACAACATGTGTGTAATGGGGGAAAACACTATAAGTCCAAAGCAGCATTGGACAAAACAAAATTGATCAAAATATTAAAACTCTCTTTTTCAGTTTTTATTTTAATACTTTACTAACCCTGCTATCAAACACACAAAAATTATTTACTTTTATGCTTTTTTTACTGAGTTATGGGGTAGTTACAATTTTCTTTCATCCATGACCAAGTCTCTTGTTTACATTCTATTATCAAAAAAAGCAAATTGATAGAAAAATTGATATATTTGATTGCTTCATTGATAAAATTTTCTGCAAAGTTTTTAGTAATTGTTCTTAAATAATTGAATTTTTTAGTGCAATTGGACATAACCGGGCCACTTAGAAAAGGTCACATGCGGCCTGCGGGCCACAGGTTGCGTATCACTGGTATAGATTATATCTTAATGGGCAATTGCAATGAAAAAATTATCAATGCTGATTAGTGATTTTATTTAATTAAAGCATTTTACATTTTTTGACTCTTGACTTCGTAGTTAAGGTTGTAAGCAAAACTTGTTTCTAAAGTACTTCTCACTGAAATATGTTTGATGGGGGAAAATGTTCAGAAATAAAGTTATAATTTCTGAATTTTTTATTTGCATATATTGACTGATATTCTCTACCTACAATGATGCAAAGGTTAAAACATTAAGTAATAGCTGTTTCATGTAGACAGTTGTCAACCAAATTTATCGAATTAAAGGAAATTTAACATAGTTCTTAAAAATTATGAATATATATTATATAGATATTTTAATCTTCCTTTGGTGTAGTTGCAACTTATTTTTTCTTATACAATTTTAGAATTTCATTTTTGGGCATAATACCGGGCTCCAGGAAAAGAATTTCAGTATGTTTGTAATCTTCCATTGTAATTATTAAATATAAAAAGATCTAAAAATTAATTTTTTACTTAGGATACATTTTTTTTTCATTCAAGACAAATTTCCTAGAAAATTTAGGTACTCTGAATCACTGTAAAAAGAATGACATATAATTAGAAAATACATCTTATATTTAAACATCATTAAGAGGAGATTGATAACTGTGGACATTGAAACATTTTTACTATGTAAAATGTTGAAAGGAAAGAAAGTTTATAATCTTTTGAATTAATTGTTACAATTATAAGAAATTTTGTGTTCAAAAGTCACCATGGTATCATGATTGTGAACCTATGGCCAGCATTGTCAAGTAGTGGGTTTAAATATGAAGGGGGTGATGCGTATTAAATCTGTCAAGGCTCTCGGAAAGTCTTCACATTGGTGTGGTGTGGAAATTTGGAGAGTAGGGTGCCAGCTCAGATATTGTCTTCATTACTTGATTGAGGTTCAAAAGTACAAGGTCTGTCATTAGTGGCTCATGTGCAGTTTCAGAATGGGATTTTAACCAGTATTAAATCTAAGCTTTCAAACCATATTTTGTACGACTTGGAAGCCATTTTAAAGGGACTCTGATAAAAATAAAACCTTTGTAGTTTATATATAAATACCATTTGTTAAAAAAATTTGTTGTATTTCAAATTAGATTTAAATTTAATGTAGAGGGAAAAAATACTTCACTTTTTGATTTCTTACAAAAAATGAATTTTTTAATCTTTTTACCTTTTGTTCTATAGTGCTGTTCTACTATCAAAAGTACATTTTCTTTGTTCATACTTTGTTGCAAATGTTTTATAAAATAGTTATATAATGTCAAAAGAAGTTTTTTATATTTGAAGATATGCTTGAGACGAAAAAGAATCTGTGATTCTTTACATCAGTTGTAAGATTTTTATATTTTCTGTACCGAGTCAGAAAAATTACTTATTATAAGTTCATTACATTTAGAAAAGGTATAGACCCAGCATTAAAACCATAGTACCCTTTAACAAAACTACAACTCCTTTTTTTTTTGAAATAAAAAAAAGAAAACTTGTAGTGTTTGAAAGTCAAGATGCTATGTTTTTTTTTTCAAATAAAAAAGGTAATTATTTTGATGATATGTGAATATGTAAAATCTGGTAAGAATTATGAAATACTCTTCTCAAAAAGGATTTGCGTGTTTCAGAAAAGAATTAACTAATTACTTTTTGTTTTTGTAACAATAAAAAATAAGCGTTTATCAGTTGATATCTTTCTTCCATAATTTAGATGCTTAATTAAGGAAACCTTAGAAATATCAGACCTTTATTTCTTGAATATGTTCATTCAAAAACTTGCTCATTAACTCTGGAAAAAAAAGCGTAAACCAGTTTTTTTCCCTTAAAAGATATTTTAATCATCACATAAGAGTGTTTTTTAGACATTATTTATAATCTCTAAGAAATATTTTCGCACTGAAATATTTCTATTTTTCCAAGAGAAAAAAAAAAAAATTGATGGTTTTGCTACTTACATACTATTGCAACCGTATTGGCGACATTGAATAAAACAGCATAAATTCTATAAACAGAATAAGCTGACGGGAATATGGAGTGGGGGATCGAAATATACTATGATAAACATAATAAATAAATAATATTAAAAGGGGAAGAATAACTATTTATTTTATTACTAATTGTATATCACATTATTTTTTTATTACATGTAATAATAAAAAAATGTAATAATTATATATTCATTTTATTATGTAAGAATTTGGTAAACCATAGGTAATAATAATTATTTCACTAAAAAAATAATATTATAATAATAATTATATATAATTATATTAATTTTATCAAATTTTCTGATGTAAGAATTTGGTAAAGCATAGGTAATAATAATTATTTAAATATTAAAATTAAAGTTTGATACCTTCAATACATACCTTCCTCTAGCTACTCGTTTTTTCAATAATAAAAAAATCTAACTTGGCTCAAAATTTTCTTGATATGGTTTAAAAAGAAAGATCCCCTTTTTTAATGTATATTATGTTAGTTTATTATATTTATAGGGAAGGGAGTGGGTGGGTGGAGATTTGTGTGTTTCAAAATTCGGTTCTGAATGCTTTAGTGCATGACTTCTATAACGAAATCGAGTTCTTTAGTTGTGTCATTAATTTTATCTTCAGTCATTGTTGCATCATTATGGATAAATGTTACATATAGCAAGTACATAAGTTCAAGGAATGAGACATGTGATAAGCACTAAAAAATCATTTGGAATGTCCATACTGTGAAAATAACTCATACGTCCACATACATTTTTTCAAAAATCGTTTCTGGGCAATGGAAGAAATTTTTTTATGAGACATGAATTTTTTATATGCAACAAATTTTGCTCCAAATTTTTTCAAAATTGTGTAATTTTTTGGAGTTTTGTTTGTTTCTTTGGCTTGTGAACAACATATTTCTCCTCATATTTCTAAAATGTTCCCCATTTTCCAATGATTATTGAATTAATTGCAAAGAGAAGTAATGTGTGTGCTTTTATATATATTTGTACAGGCATTTTCCTATTTTGTGCTTCAATTAAACATCTCTCTAGTGCATTTTTAATTTTTATTAAATATAAAAATATGTATTATATATATATATATATGTATTTATAAGGAGGGGAAAAGGCATTGTTTAAGTCTTAGCAATTTGTCTGTAATACTTGTAGCAGAGTGGTTTCCCTGTGTATAAATATATATCTTGTTCAAATTTTCAATCGAATAAAATACTTTCTATTAATCTATTCAAAGTAGGAATTAACTTAAATTTTTTAAAAATTGTTTTTTGTCTGATTTCTGTAGGAAAAGAATTATCGTAATTTTAAAAAAGAAGAAAAAGTAGTCCTTCCTTCTGACCGCAACTTGGCGCATGCGCAGAACACAGCGTAACGCTTTTTTTGTTAACCGCTTGTACAAATTTCACTCCTCATAATATTTCCATACCAGGGGCTTAAACTGTGTGTCGGCTCCGACGCACGACTGGAGTTTACTCATTAAGTACGGTTGTCTTTGATTATATATAGTGGGGGTAACAGGGTAAATAAACGCATCTCATAATACTGAAACTATGCATGTATTTTTTAATTCTATTCACATTTTTCATATTGATTCGGTAAAATAATCTTTTATGTATAAAAATTACGCGTCACAGTGTTTGTCCGTGATGGACTCCGAAACTACTCAACCGATCATAATATAATTTCGCATACTGTGTGTCATTTCGTCAAACTTAAAACATAGGATAGTTTTTATTTCAATTAATGGCGCCACATAATTTTTTTACTGCCGGAAAAGTGAAGAATCCAGAAAACGGTAAAATACGCAAAATGTCGTAATGCTCACTTGTCTGTGGAAGCAGATATTGTATACCAAAATGCATGAAAAGTAAATGCCTGACGTACTTCGGGATGTGGAATCTGATTTCGTAACTTTGATGCATAATGCCGGTCGACCGTATCTTAGACACATTGCGGCAGGGGCTTACCTTAATAGCCTTGGATCGTGAAAATTTTTTTCCTGGCGTATTTCATAACGGAAAATCCGAATATGATATCCAATCTGAGAAATAACAGTAACTTTGCCGGATAATACAGGATGACCGTCTATTACGCAAACCATGGCAGGAACTTACCCTTAAAGTCTTATTGCGGGAAAAGTGGGTTCTGGTGTAATTTGGGACGGTGAACGAGAGTCTGAAATCAAATTTTAGAAATGCTTGTAACTTTGCTAGATAATGCCGGAAGGCCGAAATATTCGCGGACAGCAGCACCAGCCTAACTTGCCGACGGAGAGACGTAAAAAAGGGGGTCTTGGACGTATTTTAGGACTGCCGATCCGAATATTCTCAATCAAATTCAAAGTAATCCCATTACTAAGTCAAATGTCAGACGAACATATTTTACGCCAACCGTGGCAGAGGCTTGTTTAAAATTCTTGAGGTGTGAGAAAGGCTTTACTGGTGTTTTCCTGGGTGGGAAACAATAATCTGAAGTCGGATTTTAGAAATTCCCGTAACATTGCCAGATAATGCCGGATGACCTTAATGTTCCCCTTCAGGGGCTGATCATACAGGAGTAGAGGCGTCGAAAGTGGGCACCGAGTGTTTCTCGGGGTGGGGAACGAGAATCTGGATTTGAATTTCGAAAGCTTCTGTAACTGTTCTGGGTATTGCTGGAATGAGGTCGAATGGCTTTGTGTTCGAGTTCAGCCTCCGGATTTCCATTCCCTATAGCAACTAAACTTACAGGTGCAGCCTTGCAAAAATACGATTGCAATAAGAAATTGCATTGGCAATTGCCTCTTCGGGCATTGTTGCCCCTTTGTTAGATGGTGGAAAAACTGCACATTCCGCATCAAGCTACCATTGGACATTCATAAAATACAAAATGCAATGTGTACCATTGAAAAAAGATCGGATTGGCTACAGTATTGCAGATGAATTCAATCATGATCAGGGATAAGTTTACAGTGATCCATAAACATTCACTCAAAGCTTCATTACATAGAACTTTGCAAGATTTTAACGGCAACGAGAAAATATTCGGTGTTGCTGTCGTACTACTGTTTGGTGATTTCCGACAGACATTAACTGTCATTCCTCGCTCTACTTTTGCACACGATTTTAAAAGAATTGTTTTTATGGGGAAACGCTTCGATTGACACGAGTACATTTGCAAGATGATCAATCCGAGTAACTATTTTCTAACCAACATCTGACTATTAGAAACGCTGAAGTAGAAGTTCATCCCAATACATAATGCATGAAATAACCAGACAACTTCTGTACTGTTCTTCAGACAAAAAGGAACTGATTGAGAGTGTCTTTCCAGAGATACTGTATAATTATCTAGATAA
Source organism: Trichonephila clavata (assembly GCA_019973975.1). Classification (NCBI taxonomy): domain Eukaryota; kingdom Metazoa; phylum Arthropoda; class Arachnida; order Araneae; family Nephilidae; genus Trichonephila; species Trichonephila clavata. The sequence continues at coordinate 245,257 of BMAO01020758.1, read as the reverse complement.
TTATTGCATCTGTAACCTTGTAATTTAATCAGAAAAAATGTTGATATTGTGATGAAATAAACATCCAGATACAGGGTTGTTGCCAGGTGATCCAATGCCTTTTAAATCAATTGACACTGTTGTTGATGAAAACAAAACCATAAATTTTCCAACCAAGTTTTTGAAACTCTAGATGTATCAGGAATGTCACCACATAATCTTCGGTTGAAGATTGGTTCCCTGGTTATTCTCTGCGTAACTTAAATCCACCTAGATAATGCAACGGTGCACGTTTGATCATCACGAAAATTATACCGGGAACTTCTTGAAGCAAACATTTTGACTGTACAGTTTAAACGAAAATTCGGTTCTGCTACTACGGAATCTGTTGCCATGTGTTCCACTGATACCGTCAGAATCTCCAATACCATTCAAAAGGCTTCAACTTCCGATTCGTTTGGCTTTCGTAATGACCATAAATGAATCTGAAACCCAAACAATATTCATTCGATACTTGGACTTAGAAAATCCATGTTTCTCGAATGGGCAACTAGATGGTACATGCTCACGTGTGTGGAAACCGTGGAATCTATTTGAGTTAGCAAAAGACGGGTTACTGAAAAATATTGTGCACCTATTAGCGATTATTTATAAAAATTATTTATTGTTATACTTTAAAATAATAAAAAGTAATTTTAAAAATTGCAAAAAATCAACGTTATTCAGCACATTTATAAAATTAAATCTTCATATGCTGTTACTTAACAACTTCGTCAGTAATTCATGCATTATACTACACTAAAATAGGAGATTAGTAAAATAGAAAATTAAAATTATTTGTTGTATTATACTTTATTTCAACTCTCCGAAATTGTAAACGAAGATTAATTTGACTGCATGAATAGCTTAGAAAACTATTGTGTGAATTAATGTATTTAAACACAAAGCCACAGCAACGCGTGGCCGGGTCAGCTAGTATATATATATATATATATATATATATATACGTCAATTAATATATGTTACTCATAATACATGTTCCTCATTGTTAAGAAGGTTGATTTACTTCATTATTAATATCACTGCTATTAATTACATTCTCTCGCCAGTATTAATCACTCTGACAAGAGACTTGTGGCAACTTAAGTATGATACGTGAACGTCGTTAGATAAGTGTTTTACGAATCGGGAAAAAATTCCATCAATGGTTGCACCATACCTTGCCGTCCCCAGTGGTCTATCAGAAACAAAATCCAAATTATACTCTGATTTTAAAAATTGTACTGATCTCAATCCTTCATATTTATCGAAATCAATAGTGAAATCACCACCAAGTATGAGTGGAAGTACATGATACTGTTTCACCAGTAGCTTAGAACCACCTTCTGTATACAGGGTGTTTCATAAATGATGGGAGTAACTTTAAGAGGTGATAGTACACATCAAGACGAGTAATAGTAAATAGGAAACCAAGTGTCCCAAACGTCTTCCGAAGGAGAAAGGAGCCATCAAAGTTTAGGGTCCTAAATTTCAAATGATGATAAAAAACGGGAAAATGGATCGATTCATTTGCGGTTTTCACTAAAATCATTCTTTAAATTAGTATTTTCATTAAAAAAAGTTTTAAAGACAAAGTTAAAAAAATGCCGTTAGAGGGCGCTCTAGACTTTGGAGTACCGAACAACTACCTTTTACCAGTATTTTTTTTATTTTGTTAAATGTTTACAAAAGCTTAGATTTGAACTTGAATTTTGAGCGCAAAATTGAAACCATCGGGAGCGGTTAAGTGGCGCAAATGTAACCGCGTTTAGGGAGGAAAAATTGAAATGCTCGTATGTAATGATCAAAATAAAAAACGATAAAGCAAACTTTAAGAGGCGATAGTACAACATAAAAACAATCAACTTCGATTAGAAAATGCATGATTTGAATTCAAACGCAAACGTGCTAGAGCATCTTCAAATTTTATCCATGCAAGCGTTTTAGCTGCAAGATTCTGGAAGAAGAACATGAAATTGTGATATGGGGAAGAAGAAGAACGCATATGCAAATTGTTATTAAGATAAAAGCCATTGACCCGAGTGTGCAAGTGTAAATCACGGAACAAACGTAACGAAAGATGTTGCCCTTCACTAATCAAGAAAAGGCTGATATGCACTTCATCTACGGAACTGCAAATGGGAATAGTGCAGAGGCGCGACGATTATACGGAAAAAAGTTTCCCAACAGGCGGTTGCCCAATGATAAAACATTTGTGCGCTTGCACAGACAGTTGTGTGAGACAGGATCCTTTTTTGGTGCACGTTCAAATGCAGGCTGTGCGAAGTCTAACAGAACGGTAGCCGTGGAAGAAAAAATTCTGGATATGGTGACTGATCATCCAAATACAAGCACGCGAGCAGTGGCTAGTCAAATTGAAGTATCACCCTCCACGACATGGCGAGTACTAAAGGATGAAAGTATGCATCCTTTTCATGTCCAACGAGTCCAGGAACTGACTGAAAGGGATTTTCCTCGTCGAATGGATTTTGCTCGCTGGTATCTGCAGAAGCACACCCTAAATCCCGATTTTGGTGCAACTGTGCTTTTTACAGATGAATGTACATTTACACGTGACGGTACATTTAACACCCACAATTCCCACCAATGGGCAGATGTAAATCCACATGCGTCTTCTACACATGCATATCAGCGACGATTTTCCATAAATGTTTGGGCAGGAATAATTGGTGACCATCTACTTGGACCTTATCTTCTGCCAGAACGCCTGGATGGAAAAAAATATCTTACCTTTCTGCAACAGGTGCTGCCGGAAATGATAACAGATGTTCCCCCTCGTATCCGGCGAGTAATGTGGTTCCAGCAGGATGGAGCACCAGCTCATTTTGCGCCAGAGGTGCGAAATTATCTAAACGCAACCTTTCCAAATCAATGGATTGGGCGAAGTGGTCCTGTCCCTTGGCCAGCGCGATCGCCCGATCTTTCATGCCTGGATTTCTTTTTGTGGGGACACTTGAAGAGTCTTGTGTATGAGACTCCTATCGAAACTGCCGAAGAACTCGTCGCCAGACTTTCGGCAGCTGCAGGAGAGGTGCGCGATACTCCTGGCGTGTTTCAGAGGGTTCGTGAATCCCTTCTTCGCCGTTGTACCGCATGCATCGCCTCTAATGGTCAGTGTTTCGAACAGATATTGTAATCATTTCTAATTAAACTTTTTTTTATAACGTAAATGTTCTTTGTTTCCTTTTTGTCTCTTAAAACGAAATCTGTTTCAGCGCCCTCTATCACCTTCGGGTTAAAATTACGAGTATGATTTCTTTGATGAATGTTACTTGTTTTGGTGTTGTACTATCGCCTCTTAAAGTTTGCTTTATCGTTTTTTATTTTGATCATTACATACGAGCATTTCAATTTTTCCTCCCTAAACGCGGTTACATTTGCGCCACTTAACCGCTCCCGATGGTTTCAATTTTGCGCTCAAAATTCAAGTTAAAATCTAAGCTTTTGTAAACATTTAACAAAATAAAAAAAAATACTGGTAAAAGGTAGTTGTTCGGTACTCCAAAGTCTAGAGCGCCCTCTAACGGCATTTTTTTAACTTTGTCTTTAAAACTTTTTTTAATGAAAATACTAATTTAAAGAATGATTTTAGTGAAAACCGCAAATGAATCGATCAATTTTCCCGTTTTTTATCATCATTTGAAATTTAGGACCCTAAACTTTGATGGCGCCTTTCTCCTTCGGAAGACGTTTGGGACACTTGGTTTCCTATTTACTATTACTCGTCTTGATGTGTACTATCACCCCTTAAAGTTACTCCCATCATTTATGAAACACCCTGTATGCTAATAATGTCTCGTGGATATAATCTACAAGTATAATGTCAGTAACATTATGATTGACAGAAATATAAACTGCAACGACAACACTAGGTTTACCATTGGTAAAATGCATTTCATGGCACATATATCTCCCAAATTGTATTTAGTTTGATTAACGTACGGTATTTCTCTTCTCACAAGATCATCATGATTGCCAATTTAATTATGCTGTTAATCGCGCACGTTTTGATAGATGACGAATCCGTCCCCACGATTAATACGTTGTCCTGTATACTGTATTATGCGTTTAAAATTTTCAATTTAAACTAATTCCTCATTGTGAAGCCATGTTTTGGATAATATCAAAATGTGTGCTTTTTGCACAATATTAGCACGGAGATCCCGTGCATTTGCCCGGAGACTTTGGCAGTTGAGAGAAAAGAGAATCACATCCTCTCCATCCATTTTACTGATCATAATTTGATCAGTTGTAGTAAGATGAACAGTAGAAAGCCTGGTAAACTCAATCACCTCTGTCCGGAGGCTGTTACTGACATATCAAGATACCACTACAAAGGGAATATTCTAACGGTTTGCTAGAATATTCCCTTTAACGATATTCTAACTGCTAGTTTGATATCATGGGTGCTAGTTTGATATCATGTTGTTTATGTTCGCCAAGAGATGGGCGATTACATTAAAATATGGTTACCTTGATATTTTTATCATCTGGCAATGTGGTTGCCATGGGGATAACGTATATTAAACTTAATTTTTTGTTTTTTCCCCACGATAACCCTATTAATTCCAGACGATTTTAATTCGATTTCTTACAAAATTTAACCATTTCCATTGTATTTGTTCTTCAAGACAGCTTCTTTAGTCTTCTGTTGTATTTTGTGCTATTCTCGAGTTTGGATATTTCTAAAATCATTGGTGAGTACCACACAGGATTTTCTTAAAAAAAATTAGTCCTATGCTCTTAATTATTACTAAAAATAGTACATTTTCACATTATTTTACTTTTTAAAAATGCTTTTTTGTACGTTCCTTGTTCTATGAAATTCATTGAAGGAACTTGCAGTTTTGGAATATTGCAAATTTTCGGCACTTTTTAATTGATATTCATTATTAATTTCAATGTATATTATATTTCATTAGTAATATAACATAAAAATACAATTATTACTACCTGTTTTAATCATATAATATTCTTTATTTATAATAATTATATTTACAAAATGTTTTTATACGTATATTATTTATTTATTATAATAATTATTATTTATTTATAATAATAATTATTATTTATTTATAATAATACTTATTATTTATTTATAATAATAATTATTATTTATTTATAATAATTATTATTTATTTATAATTATTGTGTTATTTATTTATAATTATTATTGTGTTATTTATTTATAATTATTTTTATATTAGTTATAGATAATTATTATGTTAGTTATTCATAATTATTTTTATGTAATTTATATTAATTATTTCGTTATTTATTTATAATTATTATTTTATAGGCGTATTCTTTTTAATTTTTATTACATTACTATAAAATTATTATACTTTTTTATAATTATTATCAAATTGATTGTATGACTATTATTATATGTAATAATTATTACTATATAACATTATATGAATATTATTTATATAATAATTACTGTACATTTAATATTATAAGTTTATTCTATACTGCATAATATTACTATTAGTAAATATCATTTTTTTATATTAAATTCATATTCCTTATTTATTGATATTGGTTATTCTCAATCTCTTCCTACATTCTTTATTTGAAATAGATTTCACAGCATTTCACAAAACAGTTCTTTAAATTTATTTTTCTGACGATTTCTTGCTGATAGGCCACCATTTTGAATTCCATTCCAATGACATGCGCTGCTTGGTGTCTCATAATATCAAACTAGTTCCAGTTGTTAAATACATTGGTGTCCAAAAGTTAAGCATAAATCGTAAAATGCGAAAAACATGGAGTAAATATTCGTAATATTATTCCAAATTTCTTGCGGATATTAATTGGGTGAAAAAGAAGCATTGGGTTTATGCAAAACTTTTCAGTTGACTATGTTCTGCGCGAAACACCGGCGCATGTCGGAATGCGGAGAAACCGATTCATGCAGCATAGTCAGTTCAGACAAGTTTCGTGCAATTGCTGTGCGAAGGAATGTTGTTAACCATCAAACAAGGTGAATGATGGTACAAATATACCAATTGGACATGTTTACGAAAGGAAGAATCGTTGGAATGCTGGAATCCTCACGATCACAAACCGAAGTGTCTCGAATTCTGAATGCGGACCAGTCTGTGAGCTCAAGACTGTGACAGAGGTTTCAAAGAACGGGAGATGTTACCCGACAACTAGTATCAGGTCGACCAAGAGTCACAACCTCTTGCCAAGACCGATATCTGGTAATAAGTGAGCGACGTCAGAGGGGCAATACTGCCAGAGCACTGGGTTCGGCGCTCACAGTCGCCACAGGAATGAATTTTGAGAGAAACTGTTTACAGGAGACTCAATCATGATGGCATGTATGCCAGAAGACCAGCAGTTTGCATTTCCCTCATGTCTGCGCATAAACGCGCTTGTTTGAACTGGAGTTTGAAACATCAACATTGGAGTGTGGGAGAGTGGGCCAATGTGATGTTCAGTGACGAGTTCCGGTTTAGTCTGAGTAGTGATTCTCGGCAGGTAACGATATGGAGAGAACGTGGAACACGTTTTGAACCAAGAAACATAAAGGAAAGACCTCATTTTCATCAAGCGGAGTAATGGTATGGGCAGGCATCATGATGGACGGCCGCACAGATTTCCATTTCTTTGACACGGGGTCTGTGACTGCTCAAAGATACAGAGAAGAAGTTATTGAGTCTTATGTTCGCTTGTTTAGAGGTGCTGTCGGTCCTGACTTCATATTCATGGATGATAATGCGCCATGTCACCGAGCGGTGTTGATTGATGGCTTCCTTGAAACGGAAAACATTCAGCGCATGTCGTGGTCTGCGAACTCCCCTGATTTAAATCCTATCGAGCATGCTCGGGAGACGAATTGCAGCCTTTTCGCACCCATCAAGCTCCGTTACAGAACTGAAGAGAGCTCTCCAAGAAGCTTGGAACCGTTTGAGCCCACAACTCATTCATCATCTCATAGCAATTATAGTAAATCGCTGTGCAGCGTGCCTGGCTGTCAGAGGTGACTACACGTCTTATTAAACTGCAGCATCAGTACTTTATTTAATGTTTTCTTTCATTTTTTCTTTAAAGTGTGAATCCTTGATATGCTCAGTTTTCTTTCAAACTGCTACTCTGGATAATAAAATTAATTATTATCATTTTTTTTATTTGCTTCCTTGTTTTATAACCATTTTACACTCGCATATCACGTTTCGCGCCATTCATATTTACATAGTTCTTTCTTTATTCACATAATTATCAATTATGCTTAACTTTTGGACACCAGTGTATATCAATATTTGATAAATTTATTCAAAATTATATAAAGATTATTTGAAAATTCTGTGTTCAATTAGCTTATTCTTTTTCATTTACCTTTTATTTTTTAATGAGCTTTAAAAATGATATAAATAAATTAAATGTAAAAAAACTTTTTTAAGAACAAGCTTTTATTTAAACGCGCTAAAAAGAATAAAATAAGCTTTTCCTTTAAAACTTTTTTTACTATCAACTTATAACGTCATTACACAATTTATATGATATAAAAGCTTGTTGCGAGATTTACCTGTGTAGATAAACAAGTAAAATAAATAACTTGACCTGATGATTTTGGTTTTTAAAAATTCAAACTAAGTAAATATGAGTACTTAAATATTGCGACAAGCTTTTATATCATATAAATTGTGTAATGACGTTATAAGTTGATAGTAAAAAAAGTTTTAAAGGAAAAGCTTATTTTATTCTTTTTAGCGCGTTTAAATAAAAGCTTGTTCTTAAAAAAGTTTTTTTACATTTAATTTATTTTTTACTTTTTAGTTATCGCTGGACAGGTTTCTCAGCCTGTTCAACTCATTGAACGCTGGTTCGCCATCCCTGGTTTAGCTGAATTAATTCTCGCAAAATGGTATTAGACTAAAAACACAATTTTTTTAAATCCGTAATTTTTAAGCAATTTTTTCAATCTTCATGCAGATTTTGGCTAACATTGTTCTACACACGAAAAAAAAAAGGTTTAGTGAGATTATCTTCATAAATGACAAAGTTATTAAATGTTTAATTAAAATTTTGACTATTTTTGAAAAACTTAAAGAATATATTATTTATTTGAAATATTTTGAAGATAAGGGATGTATTTCTCTAACATATTAGAAGAAAATTTTAATTGTTTATTAAAAACTTCAAAAGGCATTTAAATATTTGTATTAATCAATAAAATGCTTAAGACTAAAAACGCATTTTGTAATCAAAAAAGAAAGTTTTATCAAATAATGATAATTTTTTGCTGGACATTGAATATCTTCTACGTAAGAATTTTTTTTTTTTAATTGCTCAGAACATCTTTAGAAACTTGATTTTGAAAAAATCAATAATTAAATTCAAATAAAATTAACAGATTCTACTTGTAATTAAATTTAAGGACACATGTCGTAGTGTGTGTTTAGATTACTGGTGATAAAATGAGGTATATTTAAATTACTCGTAGGCTTAAAATTAGAAAATTTCTTTAAAAAATTACATCATTTTATTGTAAAATTATTTTTTTTAATCGAAAATATATTGCATTTCTATATAATATTTTTCTCTTATTGTTTTCCTAGCGGATTCCTTTTTGATGGGTAAGATACATTAAAAAAATGATCTTTCCGATTCTGTAATTATTTTTTGTCTGAGTTTCATAGATTAAAGTTAGATAAATTATTTAAAGAATTTCTTCAATACTCCATCTCAGTTTAACTTGGCAGCGTTGAGAAAGGTATACAATGTACCAATCTACTTGAAAAATAGCTCTACTTTTTTGTTTTGAATTTAAATCCAAGGAAATAGGTAGAAATTTGTAAAAAAATTGCATACGTTGTAGAAATTAGATTGTTTTTACGTTGTAGAAATGTAATTATTTTTTAGACAAAGTTAATTAATAATGTCAATAGCGCAACGTTATTAAATTCCAGTTTGGCTGAAAACCGATTTTCGACGCCAACTTTTGTCATTGTTGTAACAATAAAATTATTACAACAATGCAGATATATCCAAGTTGGCGCCCAAAACTAGTTTAACGTTTTTAATTAATATCTTTTTAATTAATTGCAATATCGGAATATAAATGGTCAAAACATGCATTGTCATCCAAACTAAACGTGTATACAAAATTTCAGCTCAATGGGAGGAAGATATCAGCTTCAAAATTGAGTTGCAAGATTCCACCCGAACAAATTACATACATACATACATACATACATACATACATACATTGTAAGTTAAATAAAAGCTTTTAAAAAAGTTTGTCTTAAAATTTAAATGCGGGTTGATAGGGAAAATGTTTCTTTTTTCATAAGTTAAATTTTGGAAATTTATGCACAACCAAAACTACAGGGCTCTTCTTATAAATTTTTGAAGTATCCAATGAATTCAAGGAACCACTATATGAGTATAATTTTAAGTATTTTGTGTATATATATATTTTTTCTTTTTAACACATGGTTTTTAAACTGACTTTTTTTCTCGATATTACTATTGAACATGAACAATCTTGTAAGTATAAAAATACTCGATATTAAGTTTGCTTAGTTAGAGCTTTAAATTAGAATTTGTCAGCTCAAAAATTGAACCATAAGATTTTCTATCAAATTATTAAAATAAGTAAAAAAAAAAAACGAAGAAATTTTTATTGGGATTAATAACATCTAAGCGCCTTTTTAAAATTGAAGAAAAAAGTGCATTTTTTACTCTAGACGTTTCTTAAGCATGATATTTTGACGAAACAAATATTTATTATGGCTTAGGAAATTAATATTTAATTAGTGAATTATTATTTGAAAGATATTTAAAATTAAAAAAAATAACCAGGGAAAATTATAAGTCATTAAGACTTTTTTTATCAAATGTCTCTTAAACTTTATTAACTGAAAGATAATACGAGAATATTTTCTTTTTAATGAAATGAGCACAAAATAATTCAATAATTCATTCGCAATCCAAAACGGTACCGAAAGATTAGCTAAATCTATGTTTGCTATAAGTAAAAACGTTAGCTTCGTAAGTGGAAACGGTATCTGATGACAAGGTAAAGCTATGTCGAATTCAATAAAAGCGTCAGCTTTCTAAGCAATGACGGTGTCCGAAGACAGAGTGAAGCTATGCGTCAGTTTTCTAAGCGGGAACGGTATCAGAAGACAAGGAGAGTAGATACAATGAAAACGTCAGCTTCTTTAGCGGAAACGGTGCTTGAAGACGGTAAAACTGTATTGCCACAGTAAAAATGTCAGCTACTTAAACGGAGACGGTATGCAAAGACAGGGTACAGCTATATTGACACAATAAAAACGTAAGCTTTCTTAGCCTAAACGGTGTTCTTCGATAGGGTAAAGCTGTGTTAATGCAATAAAAACGTCAGATTCCTAAACAAGGAACGACGATCGTAGACAGGGAAAAGCTTTAATAATGTAATCAGTACGAAATCGTTTATTTCTAGTGAATTTTTACTTATATTTTTTAGCAATTTCTGGACAGTTTATGATGCATCACGCAGTAATGATATCTTCAACGATTTTATCAATATACTAGCCGTTACCCTCTCTCTTCGCTGGGTATTTCATGATGTTTTATAAATATATCTGTTTATATTCTGACAGACAGACAGACAGACAAAAATTTTAAAAATTGGTTTTTTGTAATGAGTACCGTATATACTTTTAGTGCATTAAGTAAAAAGCTGCTAATTTGAAATTACAAACAGACTTTTCAGTTTTATTTATTTGTATAGATATAGATTGGGATTATAATAATTATTGTTTAAATGTGACTAAAAATGTAAATAAAAAAAAAGAAAGGATTAAAACTAACCGTAAAACTTATCAATTTTTTGTTTCTTGCATTGCTTTTTACTTATGAAGACTTGATTTATTATTTTTAAAAGTGCATCCGAAACAGCCGATGCTCTACTTAACTGAACAGTGAGATAACTATCATAAAAAAAATTATGGCACGTTTCAGCGTATTATCATGTGCGCGTAACACTGTTATGTCTCATGAAAAGCATCGGTCGCCAGTAACCAAAACAAAGACTTCATTAGCTCAGCTTGGCGTTCAATTTGGCGTTCATCTTGGCATTCAGTTTCACGTTCACCCGTATAGTTTCCGTTCCCGTAAGAATACGGGAATAAAATATGGCCTATGTTACTCCCCGTTAATGTAGCTTTCCAATAGTGAAAGAATTTTTAAAATCGCACCAGCCGTTTCCGAGATTAGCCGGAACAGACAGACAGACAAAAATTTTAAAAATTGGTTTTTTGTTATGAGTACCGTATATACTTTTAGTGCATTAAGTAAAAGGCTGCTAATTTGAAATTACAAACAGGCACTTCAATTTTATTTATTTGTATAGATTTGTAAGTTAAAGAGATTGAGTTATTGAAAGTTTTAAAAGATGTATTCTCATTTAATCAAATAGAAAAAAAAAACATTTTTGAATCCTTTAATAGAAAGAAGTACAAGTTTTTTCAGGATTAAAGAAGCATGAGATTTAAAATAACAACATGCTAGATAGATTTAGTACCATTTTTGCTGGGAATTATAATTATCATTATTTGAATATGGACAAGTTCTACCGTAAAGCTTACTATGGGGGTGCTACAGTCATTAGTACCCTTTTCTTCTTCCGGTTAATGCAAAATCTCCATTGCTTTGAGCTAAAAAATGAACAAGGTATTTTAGAAAAGATACTGAAATAAATATATAAAATCCTGAATCTGAAATCTACAGATCATTTTCTATCCATATAGTGCAAAAAAAGTTTCAAAATCTTGCATTAAAAGTTGGAAAAACTCAGTTGAATTTCGATGTTTTCCCATAGATTAACATTACACCGGAAGTAAGTGAGGGTTCCACTCAATGTTGTTGTTTACAAAGTAGAACTTGTCCATAGAGGAGATCAAGGAAGTTGAATCCGAATTTCTTAGAATATTATTTTCTCGAAAAGAAGAGTAAAGTCAATTTGGTAGATTATATAATGAAATATTTTAATTTCCTTAAAAAATGCGCATTTAGAATATTAGAGGATATGTTAATAGATTTACTTTCTCCATCTAGACCGGTGGTCTTCAAACTTTGCAAACTCATATAACCCTTAGGTAGTCTAGTGGTCAAGGTAACGGAGTTTTGGCTGGCGTATATGAGTTCGAGCCAAGAACCGCTAAAGACCCGCAGTATAGGGTAGCGATGCACTCTAAATCTGTCGAGAGCTCAAACGTCCTCCCGTTGGTGTAGTGTGGTAGTAAGGAGAGGGAGGGTGCCAGCTCAGGTGTTGTCCTCGTCACTTGACCACGGTTCAGAATAACGTGGTACGTCGCCAAAAGCCCTCGAGTAGCTGAACAGTGCGACGTTAATATTCACTCACTTATAAAACCCTTAGAAATATTAAGTGTTTTCGTGTAACATCCCTGTTCTATCCTTAGAAGAATGTATCTTTAAAATACATTTGAAGTAGATCAACATGTTATATGTATCTTGCATAAAAACAATTCTTGAGTGCAGAGCTACAGGAAGCTACTGAGCAGAATTCTGACAAAGATTGATTTCCAGTAGATGTCATCCCAATGTGGTTTTTAGGAAAATGAGATGGTGAATGTGTCGATGCGCGATGAATCTGTCGAAGCCCAAACGTCCTTCAATTGGTGTGGAGAGAAAGTTAGGAAGGGAGAGTGGTGCCAGTTCAGGTGTCGTTCTCGTCCGTCGACTTTGGTTCAAAGTTACGAGGCCTGTCCCCAATAGCCCTCATGTAGTTTTATAGTGCAACAGTAAGTTGACTTAACCAGCTGTGTGGTGTAGTTGGTTAGACGCAGGCCATGCGTGCCCAAATTTGCGGGTTTGACCCCGACCTATGTCGGTGGATTTTTTCATGATAGAAAAATCGACAACGCCCATGTCGTATAATTATGCAGCAAGTAATAAATCCCTTGAGTGCCTGTTTGGCTTGAGTGCTCTTGGCAAAAAAAAAAAAAAAAAAAAAAAAAAAAAATTTAATTCTTAGAACAGTTTCTCATCGTCTGAGCACAGAAGCCTCCCTTTGGTGAGGAAACTGGGAGTCAGAATTACTTGCGGTAATTGGTATACCACCTAAATGGTGTCAAACTATAAAAAATGATACCAGCTCCCGGAGAATAAACTAGGTCTGCCTATGCTAAAAATACCAATCCGCAGCCCCACTGAAAAAAAAACAGCAGTTAATAAACGTTAACGCTGTTTAATTCTTTATTTATATTTGAAGTTGGATTTGATCCTTCTTTTTTTATCCTTTATGTGTAACGTCAAGTAAATCTATCTCTCTCAGAACTTATATACCGTAAAATCTGGCGTATAACGAGCACCTATACTTTCAAACTCCATTTTTTAAAATGTTTAAGTATATTCCCCGTTATAACGGCACCCTCTTTTTTTTGAAGGAACCTACAATGTGCGTGCAATTTTATTATGTTTTGAAGTAATTTTTATTGGAGGTATATACTAAGATAAAAAAAATAAAATACATCTACATCTACCCTTTAAATTTATTAGGCATGTCGTTTATTTTAAATAAACAGTGTTTTGATCTATGTAGAAATCTAGTTTTTTTTATGCTCAACTCTTTTTATTTTTGAAGCTAGCATTTTTATAACCAGTGTGTAACGCGCACCCGTTAATTTCGATCTTATTTTTGTGTTAAAAGTGCGCGTTCTACGCCGGATATCACGATAAATATTTATGTTCTGTAGTCCATTTTATGTTAATACTGGCACTTTTTAAATTCTAAGAATTGCTTTCATGAAGCGTTATGAAGGAAACAATGTTTGCTCTCTATATTGATTTTTATATTATTTTTGTAGTATCTGCTAAAATGTTTTGAAGTTTTTCGTGTAATCAATATTTGCTGAATAAATTATATAATATACACACAGTGGACCCCAAAAGTGTTCGTACACTTTCAATTTCCTATAAAATTTAATGTTTTCGACTAATAAAAATTAATATATATTGGAAATGTAATTTTTTTATATCAGCAATTTGTTCTTAATAGAATGACATAATTATTTTTTTTAAAAATATTACTATTATTTTTAAAAATTAATAATCAAAAAGCTATTGAAACATTACGCCACAAAAGTCTTTATACACCTAACAAAAATCTCGACATAGCTTTAAATATTGTATTTCTTTCTTACTTTAGTACTTAGCAGGATATCTTTTAGTGTCCACAATAACTTTTAAATGTTTTGGTATAGATTTAATCAGTTTTTTGTAATGTCTGCATCGGTTTTCCTCCATGCTTCTGTTATTATTGTTTTTACTTCCCATTATATGTTTATATGTCATGTTTTCTTTTTTTTTAAAATCAAATTCTCACCAAATATGTTCTACTCGGCTAAATAAACTGATTAAGGAGTTTTCCCCCCAGAATTTTGGACATTTATAGAGACACCAGCGGCGTACATTGAGAGCAGAGCGCTTGGCGTCATTATCCTGTTAAAAAATAAAGTAGTCTCCTATATCCAAATTTGCACCGGATAATTTAAAATTTCACTTTAAAATATGTAAATAGAGCTGATGATTCACAATACCATAAAAAAAATACCAAATTACCTAATTTTGAGGCCGATTTACACCTCTAGCAAATAATACTTCCATCTCCATGGTTCATTGATCCAATTTGATTCTTGGTATTAAGTTTCAAAAAATTAAAAATTGACAGCAAATTGATTAGGATGACGGAAAATTAAACATTTTTGGTTCTGATGGGCATATAATGGTTTGTAAAAGAAAAAATGAGGAATTTAATCCCATGAATTTATGTAGAACAAGAACTCCTTGCGTGGAGGTGTAAATCGGCCTGAAAATTAGGTAATTTAGTATTTTTTTGATGGTATTGCGAATTATCAGCTCTATTTAAATATTTAAAAGTGAAATTTTAAATTATCCGGTGAAAATTTGGATATAGGAGACTACTTTATTTTTAACAGGATAATGACGCCAAGCGCTCTGCTCTCAATGTACGCCGCTGGTGTCTCTATAACTGTCCAAAATTCTGAAAAAACCTCCTCAATCAGTTTGTTTAGCCCAGTAGAACATATTTGGTGAGAATTTGATTTAAAAAAAAAAGAAAACATGACATATAAACATATAATGGGAAGTAAAAACAATAATAACAGAAGCATGGAGGAAAACGGATGCAGACATTACAAAAAACTGATTAAATCTATACCAAAACATTTAAAAGTTGTTGTGGACACTAAAAGATATCCTGCTAAGTACTAAAGTAAGAAAGAAATACAATATTTAAAGCTATGTCGAGATTTTTGTTAGGTGTATAAAGACTTTTGTGGCGTAATGTTTCAATAGCTTTTTGATTATTAATTTTTAAAAATAATAGTAATATTTAAAAAAAAATAATTATGTCATTCTATTAAGAACAAATTGCAGATATAAACAAATTACATTTCCAATATATATTAATTTTTATTAGTTGAAAACATTAAATTTTATAGAAAATTGCAAGTGTAAGAACACTTTTGGGGTCCACACACACACACACTGTATGTTTTTTTCAATAAAAATCAACTTGAGTTGTATTGGGCGTTGATTTATAGGGGCGAAAAGAAAACTCGGGATTGTGTGTAAGTGAAACATCTTTTGATATTTCTAATTATTGGATATAACTATATATATATATATAGTTTTAATTTTGGATTAATTTTGAAAAATTGAAGACAGGTCTTATTTAATTTATAATTCTCATAATAATCAAAAGTATATGAGTAAAAAATCATTTAAAAATAAGAAAAATAAAATATGCAGCAAATTTATATTAAGTATCTTATGGTTTATGATAAAATTATATGAGGATAAAAATGCTATCTATTAAAGTTTTAAAAAGATTGGTTAATCTTTGGCTTCTAAAATAAATCGCTTATCCCTTTATGATCGAAATTTTTTTTTGTGCAACTTTGAGGTATTTAACACATTAACGGAAAAGATTATTAAAAAAATACAAAGATGGCAAAGAGCAAGCAAAGTATTATGTTGTAAAATATTGTAAAAATAAGTGAAAACACTTAACAATGCATGGAATGTAAATTTCTATGCGATTAGCTGAAATGTCGTAATAAAATATTTTGTAACCTTTAACTTCTTTTGGAGCATTTGAAAGTATAATTAAAGGGGCAAAAAATGATATTACTAAAGTTTTAAGCTCTTAGAACCCTTTTAGTTATGTTCTTAGCTCTTCTAAATTTATAAGTCAATTCATTTATAGATAATCTTCGAAAACCTTAAGATTTTTTATTATTTCTTTTATGTATTGAGAAGCTAATTATATATATATATATTTGAAAATTTCAATTACACCGAACAATAGTGTCGTATTTCAGTCATTCTAAGAGCAAATTATTAGCTTTTAAGGATAATAATTTTTTTCTCTTTTAAAATAATGCGTTATGTAAGCCTGAAAAGATTAACAAACATTTTTTTTTAAAAAAAATGATGTTTGGTGTCCGTTATCGCTTGCAGTTTGTTTAATTTTAAAAAAGGTTATTTGATCTTTTTTTATTTTTAATTCTTATAGAATATCGGATTATTCTACGTCAGACGAACATAAAAAAAATCCTTTTATTAATTATATGATTTTTCACAGCGGAATTTTGTATAATCTGTCTTGAATTATTAATCTAAAAATAGTCTTGAAAATCAATATCGTTTGCTCAAGAACTTCTTTTCTTTTTCATATTCTGGGAAACCGAGGCCTAGCAATAAAAATGAAGAGGAGAAACATTCAACGACAAAACCTCGAGTTAAAAGAACAACAAGGCGGTACAAGTGTAGAGTATAACGTAACAAAGAAACAAATAGGATTTCTTTCCTTAATATTTGGCAACTTTAATGGAAGAAACTTCTAAATCTTTATGGAACAGGGGAATGGTTGAAGCGCAGGAGCTAAAATCATTTGATTAAACTCGTAAATAACCAACAACTGAGCGTATGGAATCGCACGGGGAACATTGAGTCAGTTTGGTATGCCCATATACGGTCGGAACTCGGATACATTCTCTGCAAATGGTCTATATAAATTTAGGAAATTCTCATCAAGTTGGGAAAGGGGGAAAATTCAACATTCTGAGATGAGTTGAGGATCAAAATCGAAAATAGTTTATGTCCGTTTCGTCGCAGTTTTTCGACGTCAGTTTTATGAATTGAATAACTCATTGCATATTCGAATATTGATTTCGTTTTTTTGCAATAATGAAATCTTACTTCAAAAGAATACGCAAGAATCTTTGGAGAATTCACGTATTCTTTTGAACATGAGTGTTTTTAGCAAAAATCTTATATTTAATGAATGGCAAACTTATGAATAAAATATTTTATTTATATGAACATTTATCATTTTTTGCATCGAATTTCTTAAATCTGATATAAACTGCGGCTTTTGAAGGTTAAGGTTTATTCGAATTTTTAGTATTTATGATTGTTATATATATATATATATATATTTAAGGAAAGGATATTAAAATACTTAGCGAAAATTTGCTTCAACCTTTCAATTTTTGTTTTATTCTTGGAGATGTTTTTTAATTCCGTAACATTTAAAATTGTCTGATTTCATTTTTTTTTTTTTTGCTAAACATTTGTCAGCAGTTATATCCGAAACACATAATCACGAATTCTTGACCGACTCTATTTCTGTTTATTCATGGTCTTTCTGATGTTATTAACTACAAGTCTTGTAGAGAAGTCAATACGCGTTAAATTTGTTGATGCTCAAAATCCTATGTTGGTGTGGTGCGGAAATTTGCTGAATGGGACTCCAGTCCATGCGTCATTCTCGTAATTTCGTCGCAGTTTATGATTACAAGATCTATTGCAAATTTTTCTTATGTTGTTTCTAAGCGTGACGTTAATAAAAAAATAATCTTAGTTTTCTTTAATATTTTACTTGGTTTTTGGATAAATTTATCAATTACCTCATCTTTCGAAATCATTGATATTATTATTTCTAACAGAATATTTTTGGAAAGGGAAACTATTTTGTGTAATGGTATTTTCCTGTATGATTTCAAAATGTTTTTAAAAGAATAATTTTATAAAGGACACGACTATTTGATATACATAGAAATTGAAATGATTGGTATGCCACACAAAATTGTGCTATGTTTATGCATTATAATGAAAGAAAAACTTTTCTTCGCAAGAGTTATGGGGAATTTAGAAATTTACTACAGCAAGAATTTTAAGAAGAACATTCGAAAATCACGTTCAAAACTAATCAGAATATTTGCAGAGGCAATATTTTATCGCTTTACTTCTGTCATGTTAAATTAATTATCTAAATCTCTTTTGAGAGAATATTTGTTGAATATCATTCTTACACTGTGGCCACCGTAAATGCAACACCCTGAAGAGAGCACGCAAATAACATGAAATTTACAACATGCATTAGCGGAGGTGAGATAGGCAAATGATTAGAATTTCAGCGCTGACACACATCACGCACGGCTGTGGCGCCACCTCAAACGCTATTTAAGGCTTGGAGATTTCGACGATTTCAAGTTCGGCAATTGTGTTTTTCTTGTGGTTTTTTTCAAAAAACGATCAGTTATGTCTCGTAGAAAATAGTGATCAGCTTTTGATCAAGTATCCGAGTTCGACAGAGGACGGATAGTGGCCTACCGAGATTGTGGATTATCTTTCAGGGAAATCGGTAGTCGTGTTGGACGAAACCAAACAACTGTAATGCGGATATGTGACCGTTGGATGCAGGAGGGTACGACGTGGTCGATTGCACCCACCTCAGTGCACCACTTCACGTGAGGACAGGCAAATTGTGCGCATGGCAGTGACGGATCGCTCAGTCACCTCACGTACCATAGCACAGCACATTGAGTATGTAACGCATCATTCAGTGTCTGCGCGTACCATTCGACGCTG
The DNA here is from genome assembly GCA_019973975.1 of Trichonephila clavata. Lineage (NCBI taxonomy): Eukaryota > Metazoa > Arthropoda > Arachnida > Araneae > Nephilidae > Trichonephila > Trichonephila clavata. The sequence continues at coordinate 226,294 of BMAO01020758.1, read as the reverse complement.
TTTACAGCAGAGTGGTCTGTCCGCAAGACGTCCATTGCTTGGTCTACCCTTGACGCAGAACTACAGACGTCTCCGCCGCCAATGGTGCGATGAAAGAAGGATATGGGCGGTAGAATGGAATGAAGTTGTCTTTACTGACGAGTCACGCATCTGTCTGCAACACCACGATGGTTGGATTCGAGTCTGAGACACCGTGGAGAGAGGATGCTGAACAGCTGCGTTATGTACCACCGCACTGGTCCTGCACCGGGTATTATGGTATGGGGCGGTATTTTGGATATCACTCTCGCACTCCTCTAGTACGCATTGCCGGTACTTTAAACAGCAAGCGCTACATCTCCGAGGTATTGGAGCCAGTTGTCCTTCCTTATCTTCAGGGCTTGTCCACAGCCGTATTTCAACAGGATAATGAGCAACCACACGTGGTACGCATAGTCCAAAGGTTCGTCGTCAATCACCAGATTGAATTGCTTCCCTAACCGGCTCACTCTCCGGATCTTTCACCGATAGAAAACATGTGGTCCATGGTTGCTGAACGATTGACCCAGATTACACCCCCATTTGCCACACCAGATCAACTTTGGCAACGTGTGGAAGCTGCTTGGTCTACTGTACCCCAAGAACACATCCAAAGTCTCTTTGAATCAATGCCGAGGCGTGTGGCAGCGGTGATCTCCAACAATGGCGGCTACTCTGGCTACTGATTCTGGCAGGAACCAGACTTCACAGAAGTCTATAAATTTAACCATTTGATACTTGGTCAACATGTTATCTACAAAATAAATTTTGCTGTGCTATCTCTTGTCTTTCTTGGTGTTGTATTTACGGTGTCCAGCAGTGTATTTGCAAAAAAAGAGGAGGATTTTGCGACTAGGTGTGGCAATACTTTTGAACAGTTACAGAAAAACAAATGGGCGCAGTATTTTTTATTTCACACACACACACACACACACACACACACACACACACACACACACACACAACACACACACACACACACACACACACACACACACACACACACACACACACACACACACACACACACACACACACACACACACACACACACACACACACACACACACACACACACACACACACACACACACACGTTTTCAATTTTATAATAACCTTACTATTTAGAAACACCAAATAAAGTAAAGAAATGATTTTTGTGTCTATTTCCATTTTTATTTGTGTTTTACTTTATACTTTTATGTGCAGGTGATGAGTTTATAACGACAGCGTTAAGCATTAGTCAAACTATGAAAAATTCCCTGGAAAGGCGGCTCATTAGGTCTTTGACGCGGGGTGCCGACACCCTAGGATCGGGCCTGACCGAGTACTAGCGTAAAAGGAATATAGTTAAAAAATAACATTTATGCATGTATGAACATAACGATCATTAAAAAAAAATACTGTTTATACAATTTTAAGAAATAAAGACAGGTGTACAATTTTTACTTTATAAAATTTTTTGTTTTTTTAAATGTATATTATGTAAAAACTATTCTTCAATAGAGTTTACTCTTTGTGTACTCATGTGTACTTCATACTTGCCTTTAATAATTTTTGATGAAAAATACATAGTTTTATGACGCACGCACACTAAAGACGTCCTCTCTCTATAATATATTACAGAAGCTTCGCAGAACTTTAAATGATTGTATTAAATATAAAATGCAATTTTCAGCAAATATAACTCTATTTTTAAAGTATCTTAAAATTTTCCCCCTCTTCTTTAGATATATTAATTTTGTTAATTTCCATTAAAGCAAGAAAGTACAGGTGTTTTTCCAGTGACTAAGGTGCTGTTTCTATTTAAGAGAGAGAGAAAGATGAAACTATTAATTCTTGAGTTTTTTAAAACAATTTAGCAAATGTCACTGTTTTTTAAAAATTTTTAATGTTTTCTTTTTTTTCGCGAAATTTACTGCAGAAGAGTACTACATTTTATTAGGCGTAAAAAGTAGCAATATAAATACTCATGAAAATATTAGAGGAAATCACAAACTCATTTATATTTTATCATTTATTTAAAACTTTCGCAATTACCCAATAGAACAATTAAAACAAGATTCTAAACAAGAAAAGCAGGGAGATATATGGTTGATGAAAATCATAAATGGCAGATGGTATATTCTCTAAAAGAATCCATACCGAATTTTTTGCCCTACCTCTCATGCTTGACAAGCTAATGTGTTTAGTAAAAACCAGGCTTCTCCGAGAATTTGATTAGGATTCCATTAGAGAAGTATTTCAAGAGTTCGCGATTGATCACTCAGCAAAAATATTAAATTATCACATAGATCATCTCTTTACTGTCTGATTATTAATCTCAGAATCTCCATTTCAGTTTCTAAGTAATCGAAGTGATTCAAATATTGTATAAATGAATACTAAAAGATACAAGAAACTTTTTTAGTTTAAGGTATCCGCGCGATACCCTAAAAATGTGAATTTTGCCAACAACTGACAAATTTTTTCTTATGATTTTATTTTATAGCTCATTTTATTAGCTTAATAAAATACCAAGCTTATTATTTTCCGTTTCTCTAGAACAAACAGTAAAAGAGTGTTTGTAAAAGTAAAAGCAGAGGCCGTTACTTTTAACATGTTTAAAACGCGTTTTACTTGAAATGAATTTTTTTTTTGAAGATGCTCAAATGGGGCCAGCGATTGCTAAAAAAGTTTTGAAAATAATTAACTGAAATTTTTTGTGTATATTCTGTAAGAGCAGTAGAAGTGTTTTAACCTTCAGATTTATCAATCACTGTTTTATTGCAAAATTTGCTGAAAAAAAATCACTGTTTTTTTAAGCAATTTCTTATAATAACTAAGATAAAGTGCTCTAGTTTTTGTAAGAAATAAAATATCTCTTATCCTGAAGGTCATTCTAAAAATAACTAGCGTAGCAACACATCACAATTGAAAAATTGAAACTATTTATAAAATTTTGATACAGAATGGGCCACGTTTATGTTATATTTTGTGAATTTTTACCAATTTTTTTCTCATTTTATTAAAAATAATTTCTTTTTCTCTTCTTAATTTTAGCATATTTTTCTAAAAATGCACTAAGCAAATCTAAAAAATAATAAAAAAAAATCCCCATATCTAAATTTAAAAAAAAAAAGTATTTGAAGTAGTTGGATATCTTAATAAAATGTAATTAACCATTTGTAAATAACCAGTACATTTTTATGAAATAATATTTATTCAGGAATTTTCTGTGAATATAGTTGTTCCTATTAAAAGAATTTAGCACACATTCTTGACAATTTGCATTGATGACCGAATTCTTTTAATAAAATTTGTCAGCAGTATATAAAATCTTTCTTTTTTTTTCAGTATGTATTTTCTAAAAATATTTTCAGTTTTTGAAAGTCTTCATACCGGAAACACCTTGCGCGTGAGACTAGAAAACTTGAGACTGACTTACTATGTATGCATTTGATGGGTTAAGTGTTAATAGGTCTGTCTGTTACTTTTTACTATAGCTTACATGTATTCTGTAGGTAAGAGAAATATTAGAATTCAAAGATCGTTGCTTCAGTATTTTTAAGCAATATGAGCAAAATATGCTGAAACTTTTACAGGATATAAATGTTGATTGAAAAAAAAAACATGAATGGCAACGAAGTAATATAGAAAGGTGATTTTGTACAGAATTTAAGATCTTTAAAAGCTAATATGAAGTTATTATTTTTTTTGTGTTAGAAATAAGCTGTAATATTGCGAGTTTTTATGTTTATGTCATATCTATTTACAACCAACTTTTTATTTGTAACGACTTTGATTGAAACACACACACACACACACACACACACACACACACACACACACACACACACACACACACACACACACACACACACACACACACACACACACACACACACACACACACACACACACACACACACACACACACACACACACACACACACACACACACAAACTGGTCATAGAAATAATTGTACTAATTGTTTTTTAAAAAATAATAGCTGAAAATTGTTTGAAGTTATATTGAATAACTCAGTACTTTTAGTGTGGATGTTATACCATTTTTCTCTTTTTTTCTAAACGTTTTTGTTTACTTAATTGCGTTCGGTATACTTGCGTTTTGACATTCTGTATGGAAAAAAAATGGTGAAAAGGTTAGAGTATTAAAAGCAGCAATCGTAAATTTTAAAGTGGGGAGTGTTATTTTCCCTTTAGTCGTGAAAAGGTTAATTATTACTTTCTTTTTCGAAGTCTTTCAGGCAACTGTGTGAACTAATGAGAGCAATTTAATATTTAATTTACATTAACTTCTGGGCTTAGGCAATCCATTTGGTAAAATAAAAATCTACTAGTTAATGGATTAAGGATTCATGTCTGATTTCCACCGTTGTGGTAGTGTGGAATAGTGGTGATTGTGGCATATTCAATTTAGAAATGTTTCAAAATTCTCACTTAATATGGTAAAATTTATAACAGTGCAACATATGTTCAAATGTCATAATGATCACTTGATCATGATTTTAGTGATCCGTTACCAATAATCCATTGCGTAGTTTTACAATTTCGTAAAATAACATTTAAGTTTGAATAAGACTTCTAACTTTATTTTTCAGATTTCTTTCTGTTTCTAATATTTTCAAGCATAAAATATAGAAATAAAATGGCACATTGCGATTTGCTAAGAAGCTACTGAAATAAAAATAAAATATCTGTTTCTCTTATATTTTTCGTTATATATTTCTGAAGAATAGAATTGGAGAAAATAAGGGCTAGTCTAGTTCTCCAATTGAATGTTAAGATTGAGTTATTTAGTATTTTTTAAAAAATTTTACTTAAGCCTAAATCTAATCGTACCCAGAGACTTTGCCATCCAAGAGTCAAACATTTCATGATCTAAAAATAACTATTAATGATTTGATTTTTTGAAATGGTAAATAATAAAATTACATGTCTAAAAATACTGATAATGATCCATGACGTCATTGGTAAATTAAATTGGGTGGGAAACAATTTTTATTGATGTTAAATTAAAATTAAAATCGATAAAATCTATTTATATTTCAACTTTAATTATCAACAGATACGTGTGTTTAGTAAACAGTTTAGTAAACAAGCTATAAGTTTCTGATATAAATAATAAGCGTTTTGAGCCTACAGCATACTTTTTTCTTATAAATCTTAGAGCAAAACAAGCAATTTATACAATTTTTTCATAGAATTTTTAATCCTTTCTAAAATTTTTCTTATTTTTATTTAAAAAATTACTTATATTGTTGACAAATGAATATATCCATCTACAACCAAGCCATAAGAATCGTGAAGAAGCGTATGAATGAATAATATTTTTGATATTAAGTGTAACTTGAATTAGATTATATGTATGAAATTGTTTTAAGAATATTAATGCAATAAAATTATTTAAATACAATTTTTTGGCAAACAATGAAGAAAGAAGGATATATCTTCCAAGCATTACACTTTTATGAAAAATGCTTCTATGATAACTATATTTTGCTTGTATGCAACTAAGACTTCTCTACAGAGCCTGAATTAGAAGTTTTGAAAAATCCCATTATTTCTAGAGTTACTATCAATTTAAATAACAATCACTGTTTTTTTAAAGGTTTCTCTAGATTAATATATTAAAATATGAATTAACCCATTTTTAAATTATGTATTTTAAAAACATTATTTTTTTCAGGCTCTGTACACAGGTTTTATCTGCATATATGCGTTTCTCAAACTGTGGGGCGTGATAACTTTACAAGGGGGCGTGAGCATATAGAAAAATCTAAAACAAACAATTATCTTAAAAAGTTACTAATTTACTAAAAGTAAACAAAATACATTCTCACATAATAAAAAATAAAATACACATTTACACTAATATAATACACTTATAAATGTATCAGTACACAATATGTTTGATAATTTAACAATACTAAGTTAAGAACAAGTTTAATAATTACCAATGACCCCATGGTCTTGCCATATTTAAAATTACATACAAAAATTAACACTTATCTTGATAATTTGTTCGGTTTATAATTAATCCCTTAACTGCCGATTAAAAGTTATGCAGTTCGCTCCCAATGCCACCGGACACACTGCATCAAGGTCCTCTTATTGCATTCCATAGCCTTCGGAATAATTTTATGGATAGCAGTGCACAGAAAAGATCGTACTTCGGAAAACGTATATATACGTACGAGGAAAATACTGCTTTGGCTGAGTGAGACGTTTATATACGCCGGTGACACTTAAGAGGTTTAAGTTGTATTCTAGCTGTAGCATCAAAGTATAGTATAAATGAATTCAATACATTGTTATTGTATGGAGGGAAGGGGCGATGAAAATTATGGATGATTATTGGGTCGTAAATATTGAAAGTTTGCGAAGCCCTGCTGTATATAAAGATAAAAAATTATTATTATGGAAGCAGTTTTCATAAAGGGAGAATGTTTTGAAAATATATCGTTCGTTCTTCATTTTTCCCCATAAAATTGTATTTAAATAATTTTTTTATTGTAATGATATTCTTATTAAAATTTTATTTGTATATACTAATTCAAGTGACTCTAAATGCCAAAAAATTTATTCATTTATATGCTTTTTCACAATCATGATTTCGAACGTTGTCGGATATCTTAATTGTAGCCTTGGAGCTTTTAATAATAGTTATTAGTTGCAAAATTTTAATTATTCTAAAAACCTTGATGTGAAACAACCACTTTTCTCAAGTAAACGAGATGCTCTCTTAACTTGTAACCACTGAAATCTAAATCCATCAAAACCTTCCCCTCGTAATTTCACTAACGATTAAAACTATCGATCCTGTAATTAAACCGGTTCCATTTCATAATTAATAAGGATAGAATTTGATACCCCGCGGTATGACTGAAAATTGAAATTGTTCTGGGAAAACTTTCATTCGATTTACGAGAGAGAAAAGTTTTCTTTCTTTTCAACACCCATGACATGCGCAGAGGCGCTATTCCCGTCAGCGCTAAAGAGGGACCTACGAATCACATCATTTCTATCTGCGCGTAATCACCCGCTTGGTTCTCCCCGACCGTTTCTCTCAGAAACGATTGAATTTTTGGATAAAATTTTATAAACTACACATCCCCTTTTTATTAATCAACCAAAACAAAATATAAATAATAATAATAATATAATATAAGCGATGAAATAGGTTCCAATAATGTTGAAATTTGTATAATTATTCCAATAATCCAAATTTTTCGCTACTTTTGTTAGTGAAAGAACAGGGAATAGTAAATGTAATGCTTTTGATCTAAGATTTGATCAACCATGTGGTACGTCTTACTTCTCGTAAGCGTCGCGTCGTGTGTGTCCGAGAGCATTTGGCCGGTCGAGAACCGAATTTTACAGCTGAGGACGGCCGCACCACGGTCCGATTCACCCCCGTCGTATATGGTACATCTGTATAACCGTTACCGGAAAGGCCGTATGCCATACAGTGCTGCAAATACCGTGAGAAGTTTCTTTCCGACGCCAGGTAAATTGTTTTGGCTGTTGTAAATTTAGAATTTCATTACATTTTGAACGAAAGAAAGTATTCAAAAAGGAGAGTAATTATTACACTATGAGATTTAAGTTTTTTTTCTGCGTAAACTTTGTTCTACTAAACTTAAGTTAAAATAAAACAATTGTTTTCATAAAAATCTTTCTTTTTTTTTTGTCTCACAAAAGCGAAAAGATTCATTACATAATTCAAGGTTATATTCCCCCCCTAACGTTTAATATAAATGATGTAAGTTTTGAACTAAGAAAAAATGACGAATATTTGTTTTCTGAATTTTCCTAAACTTTATTTTATGTTAATTATAATATAAAATAATTTTTTAAATCTTTCTTTTTTATTTTCTCCTATTTGTGTCATCAATTAGTTCTCTATGAGGTTAAAGTATTTATGATTATTATGAGCAGTTAAAATGTAAGAATTTTCATTCTAAAACTTCTGTACCAGACTATTAGAGGAAATCTGACGATAAAATGTAGTTAGAAATTTTTGAAACATGAAAAAAAATCACGTTGTGCGTGAAATAGCGTATATACACAACATTTTCATTATTTATAACTTTGAATTATTTCTAAAATATTGTAATTCCTTTCCGCATATATAAAATATTTTTTATAAAAGTTTAAAAACTTCTCTTTTATTTTAAAATAACATGTAATTTAATTTGTTTTCACTGTTTGTCATGGAATACATTGTTGTATTGTTAGTATGTTTGTATTAAAAGTTACCAATTGGAATTTCAAAGATTAATAATTCTGACTTTGAAATTTATGAAAATTATGTATAATTTTCATTTTAATAATTTTATTTAAAATAAGGCTTTACATATTTACGACATTTTTATTATACTGGTCAAAAATAAATTAATTCGTTCAATAGTAGGGTATAGTTTTTAAAGAAGTAAGAGAAACAAAGTTCTTGAAAAATAATGTGTCTCAGGAATATTCTTCCTCAATTATTAATTGAGAAAAAAAAAATAAATCACTGAGTTATAAAGGTAAAAATCCTTGAATCACAAAATACTAAAATTTTAACTGCATATATAAGATGAAAGATCGTCGAACTTTTTAAGAGACTAAATTACCTATTCTTATAAACAGAAATTAATCACAAAAATTGAATAAAAAGAATGCAAACTAAGCAAAACAATTTTGTTTTTCAAATAGTACATTAAACTGTTTTTTTAAAAAATTTTTAGACATATATATTTAAAGATTTAAAAAGAAATATAGATAAATTTTTACATTTAAATATCACATTTTAAATAATTTTAAATAATGTTTCTATCCAAAGTTATTCTAATAATGTGTGATGTAAAATACGTAGGATGCTTAAAGAAATATAAAGTTTTCTTTTATGAAGTTTTGTGGCTTTCGAGAAGTCCTTTGAAGAGTTTGCGGTTATATGGTTTTTATGTTGTGGACTTTTTTATGTATTTCTCTACGAAGAATTAAAAGAAAATGGAGTTATTAAAAGCTTATCAACTTTCCACTTAAGGGCACATATATTTACAAAGAATTTCATTGTATTGCTTGCCTTTATACGGTTATTATACCCGTAAAAGCTATATTGAAGGAAACAACAATAATCAAATACGGCAATCACATATCCGCTTTATAAATCATATGATTTATTTTGAAAATTTTTGTTTCCATATTTCATACATTTTACTTCTCTACATTTAATCAGTTATGATATTTATTTCTATTCAGACGTTGTCCTAAAATTAAATTAAAAGAAAATTTATTTTCTGATATATATAATTTATTTCTTTATCTTTATCGGGCTCACAACCTATTTGAATTTTTGAAAAACATTCCTCTATAGCTGGTATTTATTGAGCTGTATCAAGTAAAATGCGTGATGCGTTTCAGAAATACACCATCTACACGTTTATTTATGCTATATTATTCATTTTATGATATAAAACACCCAAGTTTACAAATAATTCATTATAAATATTTATATGCATAGTAAAAAAAGAAAATTTTAATACTCTTTGTGTAAAACTTTAAAAAATTGGAGACATGAATTGATATGAGTTCACTTCCTGTGTAATTTTTACCAACACACTTTTGATCTTGTAGAGAAGTAATTTATTCTAGTTTCTAGAGGACTATTCTTTCTGCTTGTCATACAATTACCCAATCGAAATGATTTTAGTTTTCTTAAACTGAGAAAATAGAAAGGGAAATTCGAAAGTTAAGCTGAAAAGACTTCAGCACATTGTAATGATTTTTTTTATCATTCAGAGCAATTTTTTTAAAGAGAGATTGAACGTACTTCTAAAACGAAAGTAATTAATAGTTGTATTCCATATTTTATCTATCTATCTGTGTGTGTGTGTGAGAAAGTTAGAGAGACAGAATATAGATAAAAACTAAACTATTTAATTTGGACCATATGTATAATTAATATGAAATTAAATTACAGATATACATTTTAAATGAGAATTAAATGTGAACAATGTGTAGTAGCTTTTTCATGAAGATTACAAGAAAGTTCACTCTTAAAGGTATCTTCCTTCGAAAGGTTCTCTCTTTTTTTAGCTTCTTTATTTTCGCCTATAGGAGTATTATGGCCAGTGTATTTACAATGTTGAGTTCCCCAACCCTTAGAGAAGCCAGTTACCAAAAGTCAATGAAAGAAACCTTCACTCATGTGACACACCAGTGGTTTCCAAAGTGGTCCCTACGGACCCCCAGGGGTCAATAGTATTAATCGGGGGGGGGGTTCCATGGAAAATTAAGATTGATTTGGGGGGGGGGGTCCTTGAACAATTTCAGGAGTTCCACACAAAATTTAATATAAAATAAAAAAATTTTAATCTTTTTTTATTTTTATGGAAATTTAAATAGATAATAATCCATTTGGATATTCCCGACTGGGTGTTAAACCCTTTTGCGCGTGGACTAACTCAGATGCCCCAAACAGATGCATCCATATAAATACAGGAACATCTTATTGAAATATCCACAAACGAGGAACTTAAACCAATGTTTGAACAAGGATACCACACATTCTGGTTACAAAAACAGAACCCAATTTTATATCCTGCATTATTGTACAGAAGTTGTTGACTACTTTCTCGTCTTCCAATTAGGCAAAATGTGGATTCAATACTGTAAAGCAATCACACACACAAAGAAACCGACTAAAAACTAGTGGTCGTGGGAATTTGTGGTTGTTACTAACAAACATTGAGACGCGGACATAAATATACTCATAATATCTGATCAAGTTCATCCGTCATTATTTTATTTTATTTTAAGCAAAAGTTATAATTTCAATAAATAATTCTTCAACAAAATGATTTTTGAAATTTGTAAATTTTATACTATGCATTTATGTACCTTTTTCACTGGGGGGTCTTTGGGAAAGTTTTGACTTTAGAAAGGAGTCTGCGTGGGAAAATTTTGGCTATAAAAAGGGGTCCGTGGACAAGTTTTAACTATAAAAAGGGTTAAAAAAGTTTGAGAATGACTGTGATTCACGATTAAACACTCGCAAATGATCGAGAGCCTACTTCTTTCGCCTATTTCAAGTATCACAATTTACGTGCCTTCAATTTGGGTATCACTCGTATAGGAACTGATTTATTTACAAATGATGATTTCATGTCAGAATTAAGCAAGGGTATCATTCCATAAAAGCTCTTAAAAATTCTGCCATACGTCTCAGCTTGTTTTGTTGAAAGGGAAGCCTCAATATATTCAGAGAGAGAGGAAAATTAATTTTGAAATTTGCTTCAACTAGTGAATGCAAAAGTAATTTTTCTTTGCTTCTTAAAACTTTACACGACAAATCTGCGAATCGATTTTAGTTAAAGTACAGACGTTTAATGAAATCCATATTTTTGCGAATATTAATATTTTTACATTTTTAAAATCCTTTTTTCCCCATCTTTCTCATTACAATTACACACACATTCTTAGTTCACCCTGATTTATTATTAGCAACTGAAATATTAAAACAATGTGTTAAACTGGACAAAATTAACGAGATACGGCATGTGTGATCATTTTGGTCTCTTGTTCTGGACTAGGCGACATAGCAGAGGCTAATTCTCTTAAAATTATTGTATCTTTTATTGTGTCTCTTAACTGTATTGAGATGTCTATACTGATGGCAACCATGCCTAAGTCTGATCAGCGGCATAACGTACACCCCGCAACCCCTGCATTGTGGGGAGCCTAGGGACTCTAGGGGGCCCAAAACTTGAATGACGATAAGTACGTAGTTGGGGCCCAAAAAACTGAGTATGCAGAGGGGCCCTAATATTCTCCGTTACGCCACTGGGTCTGATGTAGGTTAAAAAACGATTAACGAGATAATCTAGTACTATATACAGTTTGTAAAGGGGTATATCTTAAGCGGATTTTTAGTTTATATATTCATACAAAATATAAAAAAAGAAACACGCAATTTTCAGCTAAAATATATTACTTTAGGAATTATAAGGTAATGAGATATGAATTCATATAATTGTGATTTAAATAAAAATTATAATTGTGCTGCAGTCATTATGAAGTATGTGAAATAAGATGTACTAAAATCTCTCCCTCTCTTAGTGTGGAACTTTATTTGTAGGTATGTCCCTCATTTAACAATAATTCAAATTTAAGTAAAAAGTTTTTCTTAAAAGTTTTAATACCTTATACTTAGAAAACAGAGGGGTAAAATAACTGTTTATTTTCTTTTTAATCGGCAGTTAAATACCGAAAACAGTTTCAATGATTAGACCTTGTATATTTGTTTTGATTAATCTTTCTCAGAATTTCCAGATAATAAACGAAAGATATTCTATGATATTTTTCCCTTTTAAAAGGCCTCTTTACTTTATCTTTCACATATTCGAGGGAAAAGAGATGTTTATACTGTGCTTTGACTTTATCGATGCTTATGACTCAAGTCCTTCAAGAGTTTGAAAAAGAAAGAGAAAAAGTCAGATCAGCTTTTTTTAAACTAAAAATAAAGCGAAATTCAATATCTTTATGAATATTTTTACTAAAATAAATTAATTTGCAGCAGAGGCGTATATAAAATAATTTTTAGAAATCACAGTCTTATTTCTTGGTTCTTTAATAATTTTCCAATTTCGAAAAATGCAATGTAATTTCTAGAACGAGAAATAAAAACAAACGGGTCACCATGGAAATTACGAAATATGTATTTTATTTATGATAAAATATACGAAGAAATGGATTTTTTTTCTAATAAATATAACGATTTATAATGACTTACCTTAAACCGAAAGCAAATAAAGATTATATATTAACTCGAATTTCTCGTAGAAAAAGAAAATATTCATAAAATTTGGCTATAGACATATGTTATAAATGTAAGATTTCAATGAAAGCATATAATAAAAAACATATTTTTTTTTATCTTAGATAGAAATTTAGTATATATTTGAAAATTAAATTTTGACCAAGAGTAAATATGTACAAATAAAAATAAACCCAGTAAAATTTAAGAATAATTAAGGTTAATAACGATAGAAAAGTTAGCAAAATTTTTTGCAATTTCTGGAAGTTTTTGAGTAAATTCTCGATTGTGATTAAAATTTTTGTTAGATTCTGTCTTTCAAGTTAATGGCTAAAGCAACAACTTTCCGAGGGGGGGGGGGGTATATGCGGTATACTGTTTTAATATCGACTAAAAGTTAGCTCTCTTTTTTCAAGTATTTCAATAACATTTTTCAAAATAACTTATTAAGAAAAAGGTATTGAAAATAAGAATAATGCCAAAATTACTAAAAATGAATGAATAGTTTTTTTCAGAAATTTTTTTTCATACAAGAATTCAGGAAAAGCTTTTTCGTATAAGAGTGTATACAGTGGTTCCAAAAGTATTCGTACACTTACAATTTTCAATGAAATTTAGTGCTATCGACTAATTAAAAAAATAATGTATCTGAATTGTAATTTTTTAATAATTATTTAAAACTTGTTTTTAATGGAATAACATAGCTAATTTTTAAAACGTAGTGTAACTTATTTTGAAAAATTAATACTTGAAAAATTACTAAAAAATTACTTTACAAAAGTCTTTGTACACTTAAGAAAAACTCAACATAATTGTAACTATTTTTTCTTAGTTTATTACTTAGAAAGATATCTTTTAGCTTCCACAACAGCTTTTAACCGTTTCGATTAAGTTTATTTGTATAATTTTTGCATCGATGTTCCTCCTTTTTTCTGGGATTACTGTTTTTGTTCACATTTTGTTTTTGTGCTATGTCTTCTAACTAATTTTAAGTCCTCTCCAAATAGAGAATGTTCTATTCTGTATCTTCTATATTGAATTTAAATCAGGTGATTGAGGTGGTGTTTTCAGAACTTGGGAACAGTTATTGAGACATCAGAGGCATATGTTGAGAGTAGTGTACTTGTGTGCGTAAGTTTCTCTTGATAATCATTTCTTATCAAGATAAAACATTTGATAAAAAAAGGAGTCACATCTCCAATAGTAGAATTTTAGGCGGATAATTTAAAGTTTTTCTTTAAAATATTTAAATAAATCTTATGATTCACAATACCATTAATAAATACCAAATTACCTAATATTTGAAGCTGACATATACCCCCACACAAGAACACATCCACATCCATGCTTTACTGTTCCAACTACATTATTCTTAGGATTAAGTTCCTCGTTTTTCCTTCTCCATTCTATTATCCGAACTTTGGAGACTAAAATATTGATTTTGCGTTTAATCTGCAAATAGAAAATTGTTACAACACCTTGGAGATTTGTTTCTCACGGATTTAGCAAAGGAAAGTCGAAGCTTTCTATTTTTGGCTATCACAAAAAAATTTTTTTCTTCGAGCATAACATACGTATAATCCGGTTGATCTGATATTACTGAGGTAAAAAGTCTTTCAGCTTATTCTGTAGAGACTTTTCTGGCATTCAAATTTGGATTTTTGATGAAGTTACTAATTATAAATCGTTGATCCCGTCAACTTCTTTGAACGTCATTTTCTTCGCTTATTTTCTTTTCTATTTTCTTTAAAACGTCTTGTAACATAGTGCATCGTCAAATAAAAGGAACTGTTACTAATTTTGCGGTATTCGGAACTGATTTACCTTAATTGAAGCGAATAATGAACAATTTTAAAACACTTTTCGGCGTCTCTTTAATATTACACGCCATTTTAGACAATACAATAGTAAAAGAATGTAATATTTTAAAGAAAACAAGCAAAGATTTTCGCAAACGATTTTTTTCACGTCGCCGAAATGTGTACTATAGTTTTATGAGGCGTTTTTCTTCCATCTTCCTGTATTTCAATTCTTCTAATAAAATATTTTTACTATGTTTCATATAATGTAGAATCACAAAAATATTTTCACACCACTAATATATTAATAAAGATTTAATATTCAAACATTGGGATTATCATTTAATGTAAGTATTACATATGTAGTATTTTTAATGCATTGCTCTGTAAAAGTTTTATTTTTATTTTTATTGTTTATTTATTTAACGTTGTGGATTTTTTATTTTACGTAAAATTTTATTTCAGAAAGCAATAATATATTATTGTTATCCTTTCTGCAAATTGTAAAACCCTTTTTTATTATCTCAGGTTGTCTTTATAATATAGTTAAAACATTACCACGGAAGGTTAGTAATAGGTTTAACTTACCTAACATAAGGTTTATTTTGCACGAAATATGAAAAGTGAGAAAAGGCAATTTATTATTAATTCTTTTTTAGCAGTTGGAGATATAAATGGTAAAAAAAATAAATAATCAAAAAATTTCAAATTTTTTATCGTGCCTAAAGATAAAATAGTAATACGAAATTCTATCATGAGAGTTCAAGATTAGCAAATGCGAAAATCTAAGCTAAAAACTCTAAACTCGTAATACGGAAAAAATATTAATAGTTTCGAAATTCTGATATAGTGTAAAAAAATTATTTATAATCCAAATTTATATTTTACGCAACAAATACTTATTTTTATAATTTTCTTGCAAATAGTCGTTCTAAAACATCATACATCTAATTTATGCACATTTAAAAAAAATTATAGTGATTAAAATAAAATTCTGCGGTTAATGTCTTATCTGTAGAATTTGAAGAAATATGACAAAAATATTAAAATGATAAAAATTTTTTTTAGTTTCCTTATGTTTTATGCTAATTGCGCAATGAAGAGAAATGGCTCATTCTGTAACAATTTCTAAAAAAAAGTGAAACAATGAGAGAGCATTTATTCTGTTTTGGATTCGGCTCTTAGCTGCACACATAGTAATTTTGAATTTCTATCTAGTGATATGAATAAAGCTATAGTTCTCCTCTATTGTATTTTTCGCCTCTCCACGTCACACTATAAAGTCCATTTGAATTTAACGTATGATAATCCTCACTATTCTATACAACAGTCTTCAATGAAACGAGCCTTGATACTCTGACCAATTTATCATAAAGTTATTCTACAACTTATTAGGATACCACTGCAAACGTTTTTCTGTTGCTACACTGTTGGCTATTAGAAATAAATTGTATTGCTTCAAGTATTGATTAAGGTATCCGACTACTTGAGACCACTTTAAAAAAAATGAAGATATGGGGATTTTTTTTGTGGTTTTTAGATTTGTTTAGTACATTTAAAGAAAAATATTCTAAAATTTTAAGAAGAGAAAAAAAAACTAGTATTACTAAAAAATTGGTAAAAATTTACAAAAAATAACTTAAACGGTGCCAATTTTGTATCAAAAGTTTATGAACAAATTATCAATTTTGTAATTCGGATATGTTGCTATGTTATTTATTTTTGAAATGGTTTTCAGGATAAAGATATTTTAATTTTTACTAAAACTAGAGTGCGTTTATCTAATTATTATATGAAATTGCATAAAAAAATATTGATTATACTAACATAAGGGACTGTAAATGTTGTAATAAAATAGTGATGGATAAATATGAAAGTTTAAACACTTCTACAGTTGTACAGAACATACACAAAAAATTTCAGTTACTTTTTTTTGCAAAACTTTTTTTTGCAATCGCTGTTTCCGTTTGAGCATTTTTTTAAAAAAACAACAACACATTTCCAGTAAAATGCATTTTAAAGTATGACATCTTGCTTAAAGTAAAAGCATCTGCTTTTACTAACAAACTTTTAGTTTTTATTCTAGTGAACGGAAAATAATAAACTTGGTTTTTTAAAAAAGCTAATAAGATAGCCCATGAAATAAAATCACAAAAAATTGTCAATTTGTGGCAAAATTCCCAATTTTAGGGTAGTCGGATACCTTAAATGATGATGACGGTGTATAAGTGTTTGCAATATCAATGGGAAATAGTTATTCTATTATTTCTAATTAATTTCTTTATAGATTCAAAACTTGAACTTATTGCTCGATTAAATGTGCCACCTATAAAACTGGCAATTATTGAACTTCAATGACCCATCGAGGAACTGTAAATGTGAAATAAATCAAGAACGGGAATTTGCCATCACAGCAAAATTACATCTCGCACCAAAAAAAATTTAAATCGAAAAGATATTATAATGTTTTCCTTATATATATATATATATATTATATATATATATATATATATATATATATATATATATATATATATTCTAAGACGAAATTTTAAGGAAAAAATAAAATATATCCTTTTAAAATCCGGCCAATGACGTGCACCTATAAAATCATGCTGCAATTTTTAATTTTTTACGTATATTCGCCGTATAACGTGCCCCCCTTTTTTAAGAAGAAATCTGAAATGTACGTGACAATGCCCTTATGTTTTGAAATAATCTATTCGAACTATTAGTCCAAGATTTAGAAAAAAATAGTATACTTGTGAGTGTGTGTAGACTACAACCCTTTAAGCTCATAAGGAACGTCATTTCTTAAAAAAAAAACAGTATTTCGATCTATGCAGATTTCTAATTTTTTTCTATGCTCATCTTTGTTTGGTTTAAAGCTCTCATCTTTATGCCGACGTATAGCGCGCACTCGTAAATTTCGATCTTATTTTTGGAGTTCAAAGTGCGCGTTATACGCCGGATTTTGCGGTATCTTCATTTAAACAAATTAGAAAAACGTACAATGTATATACATTATCAAATAATATACGCATGCGCATCAATTCTAAACTTATGAATCTGAAATTATATTTGTGCGTTCCACTGTTTTCTTGAAGATCTCAAAAGAACTGTTGGAGTCAATTGAGAATATTTAGGAAGATTCTGATAAATGTGTGTATATAAACTTCTATCAAATGCGCATTGATAAGAATAAGAGAAACCCCTCTGTAGTTTTCAATCAATGGTTGTTGAAGATTTATACTCAAAAAGGGTAAATTGTAAAGTGCACCATAAGTTTTCATTTAAATATGTCTCAAACATAGTACGATTTGAACTAGCGTATTGACATTTACACTAAATAATACGCAATACGGATTTATTTCAGAATAAAAATTACTCTGTCTAACTGTACGCTAATTTCTTTTTATAAATTTTTCGAAATATTTGTGTTATGTTCAGTTCAATGCACTGTTTTAATAATAATTAATGTAAACTTTAAAAGTTGTCACGAGTGCGAATATTTGTATATTTTAATATCTTCATATTATAACATTTTTAAATCATTTTGATATAAATAAAGGTTATTAAAGAGGAGTTATGTATTCTTATATAATGTAACTTTTATGCATTTAGCATATTTGTTTGCAGCTTTTTCTTACCTTCTGTCTAAAGAATTCATTTTACGACGCATTAAATTAATACAGAAATTTCATAGAATCAAATTTCATTTTAAAATATCTTAAGATTTTGTAAAAAATCATGTTATTTTAATTACATTTTCTTGTGTTTATATGTAAAGGGAATTTAATAGTTTTTTATATTCAGTTCAGAACTTTACTGAAAACTAAAGTATTTTATAAAATACTTTTAAATGATTTTTTTTATCTCTTTTTTAAAAAGCTTAAATTTTATACATCAATTCATATTATTTTACACTTAATTTTTTAAAAGATAATACCTTTTTTTAACTTGGATTTCAATCAAATTAAACTCATATTAGTATATTTTTGAATATCCTTTTTTTTATTAAAACATTTACCACTTCTAAAATAAGAGGGATACGATTAAATGTAAACCAACATTTAAGTTAATTCTATTTGATTTCTGATAAAAATATTATAATAGTATTTTTTAACACTCATTTTCTATGGATATTGTGATGTTTAGTTCTACCGATGCAATAATTACCGCGTATTCCGGCGTTTTACGCGTACTTTCAACACAAAAAATAAGATTGAAATTTATGAATGAGCTCTACATACGCTGGATTTAAAAATAATAACTTCAAAAATAAAGAAAAATAGTGTAAGGAAGAATAAATTTCAGCATATATCTGAAAAATACTGTTTTTCTTCCTCAGGAAAAACAAAAGAAATTAAATGACATGCCCTATTAACCTTTAGAATATGATAACATGAAAAGTTCACCATATTTATTTCCCGTTATCCGAATTCTGTGTTTTATCCTTTCATCATCACTGTTATCCGAATCTCAATAAATAAATAATCATTTTTCATTCCATATATATTATTAGGAATACTACATTTTTTAAATAACTTTTTAATAATGCCAGGCTTAATTTTATTCTATGCTATTATCCAATCACACACTATATCTAGAGTTCAAAAAAGAGCATTGCATAAATACATTTCAGGTGTGTGTTATGCGTCGAATATGCTTAAAAATTAAAAATTTAAGTTTAAAGTATAGTAATACCTTAACTTACGTTACCCCGATTTACGCGAACCCGGAGTTACGCGGTTTTTAAATCTTGTCGATTCGTCTTTTGTTTGAGAAAAAAAAGTTGTAAAATTGGTGAAATTGGTATTCGGATTGAAGAAGTTGTCGATCTTTCCAGGTAAATAAATTTAGAAGTGGATAGTGATAACCTTCAAGAACTACTTAATTTTCACAATCAGGAGCTAACAATTGAGAGCTCATAGAAATGCATGAACAAGAGCAAGACATTGAAGAAGAGTCTTTAGACCCAGTTCAACCAGAAGATTGAATGGCGGATGGGAATTTGACAGAAATCTCGGTTTAGTTGAAAAAAAGGTACAAACTTTAGAAAATATGGAAAACAAGGAATAAAAAAAATTATTAATAGGCTGCGAGGGGGGGGGGATTTGCAAGAGAAAAAAAAATCTTCAGCCGGCAGACCACTTTGTTAGATTTTATGAAATCTTCTACATCAAATAAGTTCCGTTTGCCATTTTGTATATTTGTGTTAAATAAGATTTTATTAAATTTTTTTTCTAAATTATTTCTTTCTTTCATCTCCGGCCCCACATAAAAATGATTTATATGTTAAATCATACCCCGACTTGCGCTATCATTTAGTACCTATCGCGTAAGTTCTGGGTATTACTGAATAGGAGCGCGTTATACGCTAATGTGCGTAATACACTGGAATAAAATCTAATTATAAAACTGCTTGATTCATGTTTTTACTAAAGACCTTAAACTGATTAGGATCTGTAATTCGAAATGTATGCATTTTAAACTCAGTTTCCTGGTACTCATAATATTTTACTGACATTGGTGGAATATCTTATTTATATCATATTATTATTATATACCATGTGGTGATGATGTGTAATGAATTAATTTTTAGAAATCGAAAATCATTTGAATCTATCCTGTGTTCTGTTGATAAATTCTTGTTAAATGAAATAAGAATAACGTGATTGGAAGTACGCACTGATTTGAATAAATTATAGTTTTCAGCATTTTGACATCTATTCATTAAAGGCCATGAATGTGTACTATTTCAGCGCCTCTCTCTACTCTGCATAATTTTCCAATTAAACTCGCGTTATATTTCCATTTGAGATGCTTTAGGCACTAATTACTTGCCTATTTGACTCTCGAGCTACTATTGTCATGCTTTAAAATCGAGGACAACAGAGTGTTTCCCTTAAAATTAGCGAATATCTATTAGATTATTTAATTGTAAAATGTAATTAGTTCGATGAAACTTTGTTTGGGATATCTTGTTGAACTTCTACATTGTTTACTATTCGGTTTCGTATTTTAACAAACTGCTTGCTGTTGATGGTTGACTTACGTAAAGGAAATAAAAATAAAATATTTTACCCCTCTTTCAAGCAAGCCATAACGAAGGAAAACATGAACTCTTGTTGAATGCTTCGAAATTTCGTAGAAGTCATAGTTGTTTTTTTAGTAATGATAGTTTTGAAAAAAAATAATCGTTTGGTCAATGAATCACGATTTCTAGGTTCATCATTTACAGCATCGTTTTGTAGCCACATTTCTCAGGTATAATTCATAATTCTACCAAACACACTATAGGATTATGCGTATTAAATTTAAGTGGTTAAAATATTTCTTTAGTATCATGGGGAAATTAAGAGAATTATGTACTAGGTAAAGTGTCGTTTTTGTCATTTTAATTTTACCTAAATAGGGGGAGGGGATTCGTCACCTTTTTCTATTGTTCAATTCTAGAGATTACTAATTAAGAAAAAAAAACCCCAAAATGTACAATTTAATGCTAGTTATTTTAACTTGGTAACTAACTGTGATACAAAAATATGTGTAACTTATGTACCACTGAGAAAGTGTCAAATTTCAAATTTCTCATTTTTAAAAAAATGATACATAGCTCAGATTATTTGCCTTTTATTGCAAACATTGCATTTTTATTTTATGCATTTTATTCCAAGATACATGTGTATAACATTTTAATGTTGACATCCATAAAAGCTTGATGTAATTAAGTTATTATTTTAATAATTTTATGTTTCGGTTTTTATTAAGTATGAATTAGCATTTTTTTCAGAAAGGGGGAACGAAGATTTAAAGGAAATATGAGAACTCAGACTATTGTTCTTACATATTAAGACCAAACAGAACTATTTAACTAGCAATTTAATATTTTTTTTATTAAAGTATCTATTGATATTTTAACTGCATACACACGATAATGGATTCAATTTTATGTAAAATGCAATTTTTTTTATCGTACTATATATATATCTTACATACTATTCTTATGGAGCAATGGAAATTAACTTCAATAAGACTCTAGGAGAGTATTTTGAATTAAATTATAGCTATAAAATATTTTTAAAAAACTTGTGCATTCAGAACCGTATCATTCAAAATGTTTTTTTTTTCAATTCGAAAATTTGAATATTATATACGATACAGAAAATTATCACAAAATTATACATATGTAAGAATTTTCTAAAATGGTCTAATTTTTTTCCATTTTCTTATATTTTTCCAATTTAAGCCTTTTTGCAACAGCATACTTTTATAAACCTTGAAAAATTTAAATGACTTAAAAAGAATATGTATAGCAGTACTTCTCAAACTTCCAGTATTTGTGACCCAATTTTCAATCATATAATTTCCATCGCCCTCACCCCATACAATAACAATATTTTGAATGTAATAATAATGTACTTTGACGCTAAAGCTACAGTACTGCCTTAATTATGTATCATACAAATTATCAACATAGGTATCAAATTTTGTATATATTACTTTTAAGTAATAGATATTTTAAATGAATTACTTTTAAATGTTAATTTCTTAAAGAAATCTTTTATTTTCGACTTTTGGATATGCTCTCACCTTCCACGTAGAGTTATCACACCCCTCTAGAGGAACGCGCTCCAGAGTTTGAGAATCACTGATGCACAGTGATTGATTTCTTTTATTGGTATCTTTAAATATGGACTGTAGTGTTTGATGTTTTTTTTAAAATGGGAAAATAAAAGTTTATTTAGAGAGAGAATGCTAAAAATATACAAATTTTGAATGGAAACTGTAGAAAAAGTTTTTACGAATAAATATTGAGAAGCAAGATTTTTTTTTTTGCCTTTAGAATCACAGTCTGCACTTATATAAATTTCTTATCAATTATTTTAAAAGCGTGTTTATAAAGGTTCGAATCTATGTATGTGTGAATTCGTTTTCTTTTTAAAAAAAACTATGAACAGAATTGTAATTTAAATTGGATGTAATCAATGCTGAATGCTAGAGAATGTGGATATGTGAAAAATTCAGCAATTTTATTGCTAGACGCATAAAAAGTAAACTTGGTGCAAAAATAATATATCATTAGTTA
Organism: Trichonephila clavata; assembly: GCA_019973975.1. Taxonomy (NCBI): domain Eukaryota; kingdom Metazoa; phylum Arthropoda; class Arachnida; order Araneae; family Nephilidae; genus Trichonephila; species Trichonephila clavata. The sequence continues at coordinate 203,583 of BMAO01020758.1, read as the reverse complement.
TTAAGAATAAAATTTAATTAAAATCAGAATATTTTCCCGAAATTTCGTGTCATTTTTGCGAATAGAGGCTTTATATTTTCAACAGGCTCTTTGCTCTGACTGTGCTTTCTTATTTTTCCAACTATATTTTTTATATATTTAGAAGGCTTTTACGATACAATTTTTGATCGAAATCTACTAAACTTTGTATTCTTACATATATTATACAAAATTCCACGTGGAGATTTATTGATATTTGGATTCAAGTAAATTTACTTTAAATACTCCAATTAAAATACTCAATTCGAATACTTTTTCGAAAAAATAAACAAAGTAAAAAAAAGTATAAATAAATAAATTACGGAGAAAAATGTCTCTTTTCTCTTCTAATGATATATTAAAAATAGGCATGCGTATTACATTCTTAAACTTGTGTTTAAATATGTCTCCAATTTTTCTTCCTCATGTAGAACGCTATTATCATCATTCAATTTAGCGACAAAATCACGGAAGATTTCCCTGTTATTTTCAATACTGATGGCAGTAAATTTAAAGATAGAGTTGGTTTCGCATTTGTTGTCTTCTAAAATGGTATTGAATCTGAGCGCTTTCGTCATCAGATAGTGTTGTCTCAGACTATCTCATTTGTACTGATTCTCTTTCACTCTTGAATTCATTCTATGTGTGTGTGAAGTGTATTTCTTCTAACAAAGTGAAGTCTTGAAGTGTATTTCTTCTAACAAAGTGAAGTCTTGAAGTGTATTTCTACTCCCCATGTGACACTTTGTGGTCCACAGTGAATTATAAATGTTTTCAATAAAAAAAATATGTATGAAGTAGAATTTTTTTAAAAATCTCTAAGTGATATATATATATATGAATATTATATTATATATTATTATTATTATTATTAAGAAAGTTATTTTAAAGTATTTAATAAAAAAGTAGTCTCCAATTTTTCTTGTTTTGATACGACGATGAGAACTTCAAATTTCACGATGTGTAATCAAACAAACTACCAAAGTATTCTTTAATTGTATATTTGGGAGTTTATTATAAAACTTGCTGCCCAACTGATATATTGTGATTAATTTTCAAAAAATATATTTTCATTTTGAAATAAAATGTGGTTGAATACTTAATTTTAATATTAATAAATAAAAATTTCAGACAGAGGCAGAATAAGATTGGCTAATATGAATGTTATTTTCATTTAATGGCGCAGACTTTAAACAATGAAATGAATTAAAATAAATATAACGAGATGGTCAGTTTCTTCTACGATGCTTTTAAACAGATATATTGCTATATCCTCTTTCAAAAAAGGAAGCTATTAAGTTTATTTACATTCACAGCGTTGTTTCTGAGTATTAATCTAGCAGCTTAAATATTTTTGATATGAGTAGTACTTTCCGAAAATTCGATATATAAGCCCCAAGAAATGTAAAACATTTTTACGAATTCTAGAAGATGAAAATATAATTAATACTTAGATCACACATAAATTAATCAGGGAAATTCTAATCACATTGCTTCAAAAATAAAACGAAAACTGTTTATCAGACAAAAATTATTTAAAATATAGTTTGAAATTTCTTTGCATTTGAATGACTGAAATATATGTATATAGAAATTTTTATGGAATAATCGGAGAGAGAGAGAAAGAGAGAGAGAGAGAGAGATAAAAATGAAAAAGAGAGTGAGATAAAGAGGGAAAAATAGAGTGAAATAAGGATAGAGAAAGAGAGAGAGAGTGATGAAGACAAAGAGAGAGTGAAATAAAGAAAGAAGTAAGGAGAGAGTGAAATAAAGAGAGAGGTAAAGATTGAGTGAAATAAAGATAGGTATAGAGATAGAGAGAATGAGAGATACCAAGAGAGATAGAGGTAATGAGAGTGTGAAATAGAGATAATGAGAGAGAGAGAGTGAGAGATACGAAGAGAGAGAGTGAAATAAAAAGAGAGAAGCAAAAAGAGAGGTAAAAAGAGAGTGAAATACAGAGAGAGGTAAGGAGAGAATGAAAAAGATATATATATATATATATATATATAGAGAGAGAGAGAGAGAGAGAGAGAGAGTGTCAAAAGGTTTTTGAGCACTGTAAAAATTTGTTTCAAAATTTCTTTCTGGAAAGAAACATAAAAGTAAATTTACAGAATAATTTCTGATTTTTCTAATGCTACAAAGTTTTCTTTCTTTTAAAAAAGATTTTTCTTGCTGCAAAAATCTTTACTTTATCCCTTAGTGTTTTTTTAAAAATAATTCGCTCGCAGTTTTTTTCCGTCTTAGATACACATTGTTGCTAATGGAACCCTTTCATAAACCGTTTAACTCAAAGCATTTGATTGAGCAGAAAATATCGACATTTTCAAAACAAATGCTTCACAATTTACTTGATTTTATGACGATACTTACCTTAAACGACACTTTTGAAAAGCACCCAAAAGAACATTCTAGTCATCTTCCCTCGTCCGCTGACCCTGTTTATCCGTCCCTCATCGTTCGTCATCCGGTCCATCAGCATCAACAGCAGATCCCCCTGCTCCTGACAGCTCATAACTTTCCCGGACTGACCCAGGGTGCGGAACACGCCCACGATCTGTCCAAGAAGCCAACAATGAAAGAAGATCTCCGTAAATAAATACAGGGATTGCAGCAGACAGCTTTTACTGGGAACCGAAAGACAAAAATTGTATTTCCTATCATGGATTTTCATTGGCTAATCTTAATGGATGGTGACAAGAGAAGAAAAAATTTGTATTTTTGAATAAATAAGCTTTTCTTTGTCAAGGGCTGGTATTTTTTTTATTAGAGATATTATTTAATAAGGAATTGCATACGATTTTTTATAGGAAAAACTGTATAAAAAGCTTCTAACATAGAATAATTCAAGTTATAAAAGTTAGAATTATTTTTTGATTTATCATTATAAGAGAGAGCTGTGATATTTTAGAAAACAGGCTTATAAATGCTGAATTCTTTACACTTAAATATTAAAATTGACTCTAGAAAATATACATTTATTCTTTAAAAACTAATGTCTACTCATATAAATATCTTTCAATCAACTATATTTCAAAATATTCAATAACCAATAATATACATTTCTAAAAACAACTTTTAAAAATACAACTTTAAATATTAATGAAGTATTTTGTGTTGGGTTGCCTATCAGTAGCGTACACAAGGGGGAAGTTTTGAGGTTCAAACTTCACCCCCATAGACCAAAAGATTTTTAATTTTTAAAAATCCCCCCCCTCCCTCACACCACCCATAAAAAAGTATGTATACGTGCTTCCTATATAAAATCATTTCATGTAAGCTATTCATTTTGAAATTGTTTGAAAAAAATGTAGACATAAATATATCTAGCTAATTCATTGTATATGATTTTTAATAAGTATTTAGCGTATTGCTTGTGATCTATTAAAGATTAAAAAAAGGTGAGATTTTACAATTTTTCCGTTCTATTATGAAGTGTAAGATTGCGTTTTTCATGACGCATTCATAAATTAAAATCATTTTCAATTTTATAATTAAAATAATTTAATTCTATTTAATTTGATTTTAATTATAAAACTGACAAATTTTTTTGAATGATTTTATTTTATAGACCATCTTATTAGCTTTATAAAAAAAACCAAGTTTATTATTTTCCGTTCACTAAAACAAACACTACAAGCGCTTTAGTAAAAGCAGATGCCTCTACTCTATAAACAAGATATGTCATACTTTAAAACGCGTTTTACTCGAAATGCGTTTTTTTTGAAAATGCTCAAACGGGGCCAGCAATTGCTAAGAAAGTTTTGAAAATAATTAACTGAAATATTTTTTGTGTACGTTTTGTATAACAGTAGAAGTGTTTTAACCTTCATATTTATCAATCACTGTTTTATTACAAAATTTACACTCCCTTATGTCAATATAATCAGTGTTTTTTTAAGCAATTTCATATTATAAATAAGATAAAAGACTCTAGTTTTTGTAAAAATTAAAATATCTCTTATCCTGAAGGTTATTTCAAAAATGAATAACAGAACAACACATCAGAATTGAAAAATTGAAAATTTGTTCGTAAACTTTTGGTACAGAAAAGGCCGCGTTTGTTACTTTTTGAAAATTTTTACTCATTTTAGTAATTATAATAATTTTTTTTCTCTTCTTAATTTTAGCATATTTTTCTTAAAATGTAGTAAACAAATCTAAAAACAACAAAAATCACCATATCTCTATTTTTTTAAAAAAAAGTTCTCGCAAGTAATCGGATACCTTAAATAAAATAATGTCTGTTTTATTCAATTTATTTTTATGCTAATTTCATATCTATAGCTTCCAGCGCATTTAATTTTAAAACATTTTAATGAGATAATTGTATCCTTTAACACTTTTCTGCCTTTTTTTAAAAATCAGAATATTTATTGAAATTCTTACCACAGCCAACAAGTATAGCTGAATAAAGCAACGTTAATATTCTCTCTCTCTTCTTGTTGATTGCCATGCAAGAAAAACCTAGCTGACAAATATATATTGACTAATAATGAGAAAATTATTTTTTGTCTGCTTGGTTTTTTAACTGTCTGGGCGGGTCACAAAAAACTTTTTAAAAGCCGCATGTGGCCTGCGGGCCACTATTTGCCTCCCCCTTCCCCGCCTCGTTCTATTAATTTTCCTTCTTATATAAATAAATATATTTAAATCACATTCACAGTTTGAATCTAAAATTTGAACCTAAATAATTTTTGGTACAAATTTAATAAAAAATAAAATTGGCAGTTATAGAGACTGCCGATAGAAGTGAAAACTTAGAGCTTTTAGTATTAAAATTTGAAATTTCATAATGTTTGAATTAAAATTATCAAAATCAATCTGGTTTTCACATCTATTGACACTCCGAGCAACAACTAAATGCATGTTTATATGGTTTTTTATTATTCAAATACACTCATGTCCATAAATTAAGGATAATGAAGTTCAGGCAAAGAAAGAGACAGAAGCAAAACAAATTTGACTTATTTGTAAAGTCTATTTATTAAACAAAAGGTAAAGAGCAAAAAAGATGCTATATGTTTGACATAATTAATAAAAATTGCGATTTTTATTCCCTGCAGCAAATTTTAAAAAACAACCTATTTACAAAAAACAGTATAACATGGTTAGTATAATGGTTTATACGGAGTATGTCTCCCGGACGATGCAATACATGCCTTACAACGCCTACGCATGCTGAGTATCAAATTATTAATCTGATCTTGGGGAATATTACACCAATCATCAAGTAATGCCCTCCGAAGTTCCGGTAGACAGGTGGGAGGGGGTTGACGGGCTGCAATTCGTCGGCCAAGCATATCCCACACATGCTCTATTGGATTCAAGTCCGGTGAGTATGCTGGCCAATTCATACGGTTGATATCCTCCGATTGAAGGCATTCGTCTACAATGTTTACACGGTGAGGACAGGCGTTGTCATCCATAAACAGAAATTCAGCACCCATGGCACCCCGAACAAACGTACATGTTGTTCCAGAATGACATCCCTATAGATGTGGCCTGTTATCGTTACACTCTGAACATGCAGATCAGTTTTGGAACCAAGAATAATTCCTCCTCAAACGAGCCATCCTGCACCACAGTAACGGTGTCGTTTAATGGTGTTCTTTTGGTGGTAAGGGTACCTGGCGCTCTTCATATGAAAGTCCGGCGAGAATCAGACTGCAAATTAAACTGTACTCGTCGGAAAACATACACAAGACCACTGTTGCGGTGTCCACAATGCATGCTCTCTACTCCAGGTTAATCGCAGGTGACAGTGAGTTGCGATAAGGGGAACACATCTGAAGGCCTACAAGCATATAGACCAATGTGCCCTAAGCGTCTGTACACGATCTGCCTTGAAACTGTCGTACCGGTAGCTGAAGAGCTGACGAGATAGGTCTGATGCTGTGCTCCGTCTGTTTGTTTTGGCAGTAACTGCCAAATACCGGTCCTCATTCGGCGTTGTAACTCGGGGGCGACCTGTGCTGTAACATCTACTCACATTACCATCATCTTGGAATCGTTGCCAAAGCCAGGAGATGACACTCTGGGCGATTCCAAGTTCCTCGGATACTTCTAGCTGGGTACGTCCACATTCCAGTCGTCCGATAATTCTACTACATAAAAAATCATCCAAATGCTTCCTTTGTGCCATAACTATGCAGTTATTGCACTGAAATGCTTTTAAAGGGCTTGTGAACAATTTTACTTCTTTGCCACCATTCCTTATATACCCCTCTCTTACTCTCTCGTCATTGTGACGTACTATCCGCGCCATCTGGTGGTTTCCTGTAATTTGCATATTCTTCTTCAAGATGTGTGTGATAATTCTACAGGTGAAATTTTTATTTTAGAGTTCAATTTCTGTGTAATTCTGAATTATCCTTAATTTATGGACATGCGTGTATATTACGGGCTGTACAAAAGATCATGACAAAATATGAATACAATTCAATTGAAATAACAATTTATATACTATCATATTATTTATGGATAGTATTTGTATTTACTTAAATTTCAATGTACGTGATTTTTAACATTATTTTAATTGTTTGCATCATTGTCATCATTAATTTCAACAATACTTAGATTTTTTGTATTTTCAATTATTTCATTTTGTTCTAAAAAAGATACAATAGGCTTATGGTAACTAAAGTAAGAAAGGAAAATGTTTGATTCAAATTTATCTAAGTATCGCGTAAAAACCGCATCGATCGTCGTTTTATATTTTGTAGTTCTGATTTTTCGATCATTGGACATATTTAAATTAAGTGTTTCATTTAGAAAATCAATTAGTGGTAGATTTTTACCGTCTACAAAGTTAATATTGAAGTCTCCACTTAAAATCATCGGTACATTATCATATTTTTCGCCAAATCTTTTTTCGAGTATTTCAGAACCATCTTTTGTATAAATCATCAAATTTTCGAATAAAAATTGTTGTATCTGTCTCATAGATTTTCCAGGCGAAATATAAACGGCAACCATTAATATGTATTTCCCATTCTCGGAATCGCAACGAGCAATGCGCAGTATATACACATTGAACTTTTCACTAAATCCATTGAATTTCACTTATAAGATATACACAGCACTATACATCAGCTGTATAGCTACAGATATACTGCTATACGCATGTCGATGACGCGAACGCACGAGATTTCACCCATCCAAAAGTATCTAAGGCGAACAGCACACTGCGCGTGCGCCAGTCAGAGCATGTCGGTGACGCGAACCCATAAGATTTTCCCCTACCAAAAGTGCCCAACGCTGCTAAAGAAGTTTTCACTTCAAAAATAACTTAATTATTAACTTTTTAAATGAAAATGATGATAAATGTATGTTCTATAAACGAGTTTTTGGGAAGGATTTTCATTTTTGTTCATTTTGTGAAATCTTGCAGGAAGATTAGGAAACGATGACTTATTAGTGTTCAACTTGACCGGCGTTCATCCTACAGAGTATGTGGAAAGAGTTGATTTCCATCTTCAATCCAAGAGCTCTTTCAAGCAGAATTCCCGTTTGGATCCAAAGAAATCTCAGATGGAAGTGGATATTCTCGACCTCAGCAGACCTCAAAGGCCCAAGATAGAGACAATCCCCTTAACGAGGGCACAGTCTGGAAGCTGGCAAACCTTGGATATTACGGACAGCATAATTGCTTGTCTTGAAGGTAATACTTAAAGCACAAATTGAATTATTTTCAAAACTAATAAAAGTATTCACATTTTTTTTATTTATAAATTCTTCAGTGAGTCAGAAGTCATATAACCGAGAGAAAGACAGAGAGAGAGAGTATATGATTGGATTTAATCCATATCTGTCACGGAACAATTGATCCTATCTGTGAATATTTTTGATGATTATAAGCATTAAATACATATTTTTTGTTTTATACTTTGAAAAAAAAATGTGTGTTAAGTGTTTCCTATTCGGATATGTGGAATGGGAATTAATAAGCGATATTTTAGAAGCAATATTTTAAGAAAAGGAAAAATTTGTGTCATGAAACAAACAGATTATTTTGATGTTGATTGTTATAATATATCACGTTTGATTATGGTGATACGTAGCAGAAAATACAAATAAGTACAGTTTTTTGGTTAATAACCAAAAGTGTGTAATTTATATCATGTAAAACGTAATCTATATAGAAAACTAGTATACCATCCACACAAAAAAGAATTGCAAATATGTGACTTAAAGAGCAAAAATGCTTATTTTTCTATAGAATGAACGCAGAAAGGTTTTTCGGAAAAATATCATTCAAATTCAAGGGAATTGAAGTAGGTTGTTTGGTATATTGGTTTGGTTTTTAAAATATATTCATCTTATCTATTACTAAATTATAAAACGATTCTCATATTAAGTAAGCTGTTGATTGCTTTCTAAAAATTCATATAAAATTTATTTTCTCTAATTTTATTTCTCTCGCATTAGGTTGTCCGGAAAGTTCATGCCGATTTTGAAGGAAAAATATAAAAGCTCCCCATTTAAATTTCGGTATACATATATTCAACTATACAGGCGTGTCATTCTATTCCACACCTTTCTCTATCTCTCAGGAACTTGAAAATTACATTTTTCCAAAACCTCTCAGGTCTTTCGGTGGAAGACTATTCTACAGGATTTTTTTCACCTTGACAAAAGTTTTTTTTCTATTAAAGGAATTTTGTAATGATCGAAAAGGTGGAAATCTCTGGGCGCGAATCCTGGTTAATAAGATGAATGGGATAGAACATTCCACCCAAACTCTAACAACTTCCGTCGAGTTGTCAAAGGCACATAAAGCCGCGAATTCTCTTGAGGAAACACGACGCCCTTCTTATTCGCGATTTCTGAACGTTTTTGTTCAATTGCTCTCTACCTTTAATTCATCTAACTGGAAGCAATACCTCTCTGAATTTATCATCTCTTTGGTAATAGCTCATAATGCAGCATTCTTTTCCAAACCCACCAGATTCAGTGTATGGTTTTCGCAGGAAAACCGGCTATTGCTAAAAGGTGGTTCATTCAGCTTTCCCCAAGACCTATTGAGCTGAACATTATTATAAAAGATCAATTTTTAAATCCTTCTGTTTGCTTTAAAAACGATATTTCCCAACTGCATTTATAGAGTGAGTTGGAAATGGGAACACAATCTATCAAATGTTTCTTTTTTAAAACTAAGCAAAATATATAAACCAAATTTCACAAAAGCTCGTAAAAGAGAGACTTTGAAACTTTTATATTGTTCTTAATGAGTGATTTAATCTGATCTTCATCTATTCTAGCCAGACAATCTTGATCTATATGGTTGAAATCCCCAACTTTATATCTAGCAAATCACTTTCGTTAACGCTCCATTTGCACATCCACACCCCTTTCGCCATAAACAATGCATAACTTATTTGCCACCTGTGCAGTATTTTTGCTATTCCGCTTATAGGAAAGTATTAAACACCTGTAATATATTTTACTTTCAAATTTAAGGCATATATAACACTGATAACAATTAACATGGGCCGTGGGTAGTCTAGTGGTTAGAGCATCGGACTCCAGATCGGAGGGCCTGGGTTCGATGCTCGATGCCACTAAATACCACCGAGTATAGACGGAGTACGTGCTCGTTAAATCAGTGGGTCCGAAAGTCTTGTGGGCGGTCGCAGCAGAAGCACGAGTGCAGGGGCAGAAGAATATTTCCCTTCCCTTCAGTTCCATGTCAAAATTGTGGAGGTGGTGTCACCATCCATCGTTAAGAAGTTCAACCTCTGTGTGTGTCTCACAGGCTATGGCAACTTTCATTCCTTCCCTGCGGGAAAAAAAAAGGACACGACAACAATTAACATACCGCAAGCAAAATTTCCCCTCCAATATAGCTTGAAGTATCGTCTTTTAAAATATATACGTATGTGACCCCTCCCAATTATTTTAGTGTATTCGGACCTGCCCCTTATGTTACCTACCAAAAATCGGCATGGGGTTTCCAGACAATCCAATACTTTCGAGATAGTTTAATTGTATTTTCATTAGGAGAAGCCGAACAGCACCACTTAGTTGGTGTTGCCATAAAAGGTCCGGAAATAACAGATGTGTCCGAAGTGGTTTCCCAGCCATTTCTTGTCCTTTTTTCTGAAGATGACGATCATTTGGATATCGAGGAGCTTGGGAGAGATGCAAATCTGATCCGTAGAAAACGAGAGGTAAAAAACCTTTGCTACTTTCGTACGAAAACAAAGTATTATAAAAAAATATTTAAACTGTATTTTATTATTCTGAAACTATAATATGTAATTTATTACAGAAATGTGTTTATGAAAATTAATAACAGATAAATGGTATATGTATTCTAGGAAAACATTATGTGTATGATGTTCCTATTCATCAAACTAAATACCCAATAAAGTGCGCTTTGTAACTTTAAGGAAATGTCATGTCGTTTTTAAAATATATGTAATCCGTTTCTTAATCTTTAATTCATTTAAGATTATTTAATATTTCATTACATACATCATTACGGTTTTTTAATAAATATAAATTTATTTAATCAAAACATTTTTTATTTACTTAGAGAACTGATTTTTTTTTCAATTTCTGCAAATATATTTCTTTGAACACTTGTATAAAAGTTTTCTTCGTTTATTTTGAATTTGAATATTACAGAATTTCGCTCAAGATTTAAAGAAATCCTAATGAATTAAAAAAAAATGTGTTTAGTAGTAATGTTGAAAATAATGGTTTAATTTTCAGATATTCAAAAGTTTTATAAGTGTCAAAAGTATGAAAAATATTTAACTAAATTCGTACGATGATGTAAATTTTCAACCATGAATTCTTCTGTAACGGAAATATCACGTCCGGGGACAAGGCAACATCTACCGCTTTTATTTACAAGGACAAAATGCGATACACTAGTCCAAGTTCGCGACAAACTAAAATACAAAGCGGCGTACATGGCCTGTTTTTGTATAAAAAATACTCTATTTAGGGAACTTATGCTTACGAGCAAATTATATAAATTACTGGTAAGCTGTATGTGATATAGGTAAGCTAAGTGTCCATGAATATGTTAATAAAGTACTTATTTTTCTATAACAGTTTTTTTAAAAAAAATACAAATTTTACTGTGTTAATAACTTTTTAAGAGCATTGTAAGAAATTACAAGCGTAACTTATTTCAAAATTTCTTACTTTAAAAAGTAGTTTTAAAGAATAAATAAAATTAAACTAGATTAGACTTCTGATATATTGTAAGCTGTTTGGTTTAATTATTTGTTACAGCTGAGTTTTCACACAATTTTAGAGTTTAACAGCTTTTCCCAAGAGCATTATTTATACTGTTTATTTCCGAATAGTTTATAAAGGTTCTATTTTCATGTATCAATAATACTGCCTAAACAAGATATCAATCATTGGCATGGCCAAGTAATTTTAGCGCGTTTTTCACATGTTGTATTTTACAATAATGCAACTAATGAACTTTTTACTAACAGAAAGTAGTGTGTGTGTTCTGTACCACTCCTCTAAATGTACTACTATTGAGCTGAAAAGAAATAATGACACAAATCTGTATCAGTACTATAAAAAAGCAAAAAAAAATTTTTTTTTACAGAAGCTACAAAAGCCCGGACAAGGTGACTTAACTCCTTGTCTAGGCATAAAACTCGCTTCTATGTATTTATTCTTTTAAGTTTAACAAGGAAAAGTATATACAATTAATAATAACTTAACTACTACATTACTTAAAGTTTATTTAGCTTAACTAACAAAGGCTTATGGAATGAAAAGAATGACTCGTATACGTAAACACTGATGGTGTAGTCAGTCAATTTTCCAAAGATTGCATCGATAGTGGTGCCAGAATCAGTTGTTGGTTCAGGTGGTGATAGCATGTCGAGGTCAAATTCGGTTTTCAAATATGTTCTTAATGTACCGTTTGCATTAGTCAAATCTTTGTCATTGAAATCTCCGCACAAGATCACATTTGAACTAGTAAACCAGATGGCGTGTTGATGTAAGAAGTTTTCGAAGAATTCCCAGTCAGATTTTGGATTGCGATATAAATTGATTATATTGATTCCTTTGTAGGTTCATATAGTCATCTCGATGTGCTTATTTTGTATGATTGTCTCTGATGTTGCTTGTTTGTTACTTCTTCGGGAATGCGAGCATATATGATTGTGCCTTGTGCTGTTGGATGCGATGAAGGGTTTCGGATGACTTCGTTATATCCTTCAATATCATGATTCTCACCAGTCACTAACCATGTTTCCTGAAATAGCAAAACTTCACATGATAGAAGAACCTGATTCGCACGTACACTGGTTATGTGTTTGCGAAGGGATTGTACGCTGAACAATAGAAATTGAATTGATTGGCTTGGAAATCGCAAGTGCTGGAATTTTGGTTTGAGACGAAAATCTGTTCTTAAACGCTGCATTTCTTTTGTCACTGAGTGTTGAATGGAAGGAGGATTTGGTTCATGGAAGTCGCCGTTAATGAACAGTCCATCTAAAGTTCTTGCTCTTGAGAATGCTACATACAACAAACATCTCTCTGCCTTTCCTGGTACTACAATCAAATCGCATGTCTGGCCTTGTGATTTGTGGATGGTGATTGCTTCTGCTGGCACGATAGGGTACTGAGTTCGACATATTTGCGTTGATTCTTTAGTATGTACGTTAAACGTTTGACGAGTTCTCATAATTGGTGTCCAATTACCTTGAATAATTTACTAGGTAAAATTTGAGAAAATTTTGTTATAAACTAGCGAAATTCAGGAAAATTTGTAGGAAAATTTAAATATGATTCGGCTCATCTAGGCACAAATGCGACCAAATGCCAAAAACCCGAGGTCAATTGGTTGCTTATTGGCTGTGAAAAAGGTACGACAAAATATGGAACGAAGACGAAGACAAAATTTGCGTCCTAATAGCGCTTTTGTTCCACTACGTGAAAAACGCGCTAAAAAGTATTAAACATGAAGATTTTAATATACATCTCTAAATATCATAATGAAGTACTTAAAAACGAGATTAAGTTTTTATAAAAGTAATTTTTTTTAATTAACAAAACTAAAGACGAGTTTTCATCCATTTATCCGAAAGAAAATATTGATCCCTACACAATAATTCATATTCATTTTTTATTTATCACTTTCTCAACTTCAATTATAGATTTTATCCCTTCAAATTCTCCCTATGTCTAAAATAATTGTTGAGGCAATTTCATCGCTTCTTAAGGAATGACTGACATGAAATCCTTAATTAAAAACATTGATCAAAAATTACTACTTTATCAGTTACTTTAAATATGTCTTGTAGCTGAACAGTGTGACGTTAATATTTTCTCACTCACATACCTTAAATTTGTACATTTACACACTGTCTATACATGCTTATTTCTCAAATATAGTTCCCAGTAAGCGAGTGGACATTGTCGCATTGTTTTTGTCAAGTCATGAGCTCGGGTTCTAGAGCTGCTAAGGACCCGCTGTGTAGAGAAACTCATGTACATTAAATCTGTGGAGATTCAAAATACATCATGTTGGCGTGATGTGGAATTTTGTAGAATGGGGTGCCAGTTCATATGTCGTTCTCGTTACTTTAGAGAAGTGGTATTCAACCTTTTTCAACTCATGCAACCTTTTGAACTTGTAGGTGTTTTTGTGGAACCCCTAGCACTAGAAAGTGCTTTCGTAGAACCCCATTCCACACACATACTTCAAAGAATGTATCTCTCAAAATAATATTTAAAGTAGATCAACATGTTATAGGTACTTTATATAAAGACAATTAAAAAGTATTACATTTATTAGTAAAAAATTCTTATCAAATTTTTTAATTTCATTTATTCATTCACAATATTAATTTATGATCTCAGTTTCACCTACCCATGCTTTATACTTAGTAACTGGGATATGTGAATGCTTTTTTTCACACAAATTGTTCAAGTCTATGTCTATTCAGATTATATGCAATCGCATTACGTATTATGAGTTTAATTTGTTTTAATACTTCGTTTTTGCAGTCACTCACATTGAGAAATATATTTCACTTAAACATAATTTTCTGAATAGCGTTAAACTGTTTATAGCAGTGTGAGAAATACTGTGTATTTTGCATGGATTTGCAATACGAAATTTAGGAGTTTAGATGTACAAATATAAAATGTTTTAATATTCTTTTGTTATATTATAATAAAAGTTCAAAAAATAGGGCAAAATGAAGTTATTTTATGTGAATTAAATTTTCAGTTCTAATGAATAGGATGAGCTTGAGGTACTTGTAATTATACAAATTTCATAGAGCACGTGAATCCATTTTTTGCATGCATATTTATAAGTTTCTTTTCAATTTTTTTATTGTGACTCGTGGAACTCCTGGATATACCTTGTGGAACCTCAGGGCTCCGTGGAACACAGTTTGAAGATCACTGCTTTCGAGCAAGGGTGTCAAACTCAAAGGTTAATTTGAACGAAACAAACAAAGTTTAACTTTAGTTGGGCCGCAAAAGAAATAATATTTATAGAAACCTAAGCTTATTTCGAAGAATACATTATAATAACCCTAAATAAAAGAAAAAGAAAATTTTAATGTTTACTTCATGACCATTGATATATATTCTCTGTTACTATATTTTCTATTTCGGGAGAAATTTTGATATATTATTGTATGCCGATATACTGACCAGACAAAAAAGTTCGTTGTGGGTCACATGCGGCCTGTGTGAGTTTGACACCCCTGGTGCTGGTTAAGGTGTTGTCCTCACCCCTTAACCGTGTCTCAAAATTACGAGGTCGTCATTAACACCCTTCAAGTAACTGCAGAGTATGGCATTAATAAACAACAAAACAATCATTTATCAAATGTTTTAACGCGCTTTTTGTTGTCATGATTGCGAACAAGTGGCTGGCGTTGTTGAGTCACATACTTAAATCTTCTTCTCTAATGAGGCTGCCATTGGTATTTAACCTTTGAAGACCCAGTGCATTCCCCAAGAGCTGGTATCACTTTTCAATGCGGCACCGTATAGGCGATACCAATTACCGCAAGTAATTTTGACACCCAGTTTCTTCCCCTGAGCTCTGGCGATGTGAAACTGCAAGTAGGATTTTAATTTTACCGAGAGCATCCAAGCCAAACAGACACTCTACGGATCTTTTACATGCCGTATAATCATACGACATGGCCGCTGTTGATTTTCTGCATCATGAAAATTTACCGACTTGGGCCGGGGTCGAGCCCACAACCTTAGGTGCAGAAGGCCAGAGACAAACCAACCACGCCACCCAGCTGGCACGAACTTAAGTCTTGGTGCTACTTAAGACATAGCTGATGCACGTTAAACCTGTCACTTAAAGTTCTCACGCTGCTGTAGTGTGGAAGTTTGGAATTGGGATGCTAGCTCAGGTATCGTTTTTGTCTCTTGACTGAGGTTCTAAATTACGAGGCCCGTTGACAATAACGCTAGTGTAGCTTCAAAGTGTGTCTTGTATAAACACTCTGATTCAACAATCTTTTACACTGACTATACAACTGTAGTAATGCTTGAAATTTGTTATAGATCTTGAATAACGAGTTGCCCGACTATCCCTCTGAGAAAGTGGATGGCTCTCTTGCCGAAGTTCAAGCTCGCCTGAAGTATAAGCCTCTGGATTTGGCGATCGCTCCTCACACAGAAGCGAGGAAAGTGTCCAAAACAGAGATGGAGAAACACCGCAAGAGGAGACGTCGACGCAGGAGGAAGGACAAGCGACTGCCTTTCGCTTGGGGGAAAAGTCAGCATTTCTTTCAGATTTATTTATCCAGAATCAGTTTCTCGTCAGATTTTACAGCTATTTAATTTTGCAGGTCGCATTCCATCAGTCGAGTCATAAGTTATATGATTCTAAAATATATCGTGTAGAGCAGCAGTTCTTAAACTTTCAATCACCGCGGCCCCCCTTTACATATCAACGTGACATCGCGTACCCCAAGATTTTGAACATCTCTTCCGACTTAATATTCTTGACCAAAATACAAATTCTAGGAGAGTTTTTTTCACATTGGGGACGATTTAGTAATCTAGTCTAGTGGGGCATATCCTTAAATTTTTTCACGAGGCCTTTCAGAGTCTATTAAAGAAGGAAATTTAAACGTTACATAAGAGATTCCACAGACCCCAGTTTAAGAGCTGATGGTGTAGAGTAATGGAAATAATTGCACGAAAATTGGTTCTTGGTTTCAACGCTCTCCATGGTGTTGAAATTAGGAGAGTAAAGTACAAGTGACGTCCTCATCAATTAATCGTGATTGAAAATTATGATTTTTTGACGAAGATGGAGGATTTATTTATTGATAGTACTACTACAAAATTTAAAAAAATATATCGTAAGAAAATTCTTTGTTAGAATCTTATAATTTATACGTAATATACATTTTAATTTATAAATATTACACGGAGATGATGCATGCCTTTCTTGTAATGGAGTGTAATGAAAAATGTAGCACGCGTACGCGGTATCATTTTTCAATCAATGATTTAATCCTTATCATTTATTAACTTTCAGAAATAATGATAAAATATTTCCGCGTACCCTAATCTTATTTTATTTTTAGTAATTTTAAATATGAGAAAGGTATTTTTTGTTTTTGATATTAAATTTAAAATTAATATTTTGGAAGAAGGAAGCTTATTTTTAAAAAAATTTAATAATGTAAGAATTCCGACAACAGAGAAAAGAAGAAAACCTTTAAGTATTAATCTAAAAATGACGTATAGGTAGATAAGTGCGCAATTTTATGAAGTCGTTTTGGAATTTTGTAAGATTTGTAAAAAAAAACATTTTTTCCTTAAACTTTTAATCTGGCGGAGGAAGTTAGGGGAAAAAAACACTCGCGTAAAAAAGCGAATGAAATTTATTTCTAAATTTGTGCTAGTTCGAGATTGTCTGATAACATAATGCTTTTTAATGGGCTGTATATTCGCAATCAAGCTTTTGCAGACACGGCAAGTCCCCGAATGTGAAAGCCATTTCATGGTGGTACCGTCTAGTGACGGCTCACGCTGCCAAATTTGCACGCTTGAATGACTTTTTCAATTTAAGCTCTCTTCGGATTCTAAATACTGCCGTGATTTGATTTTTCCAAAAGTACCAGAACCAAATTGATACTCAAAGGAATCTTTTACATGCCACATAATAATATAACATGTGTGCCTAATGATTTTCGCACCCAGAAAATCTATTGGCTCCAGCCGGGATCGAACACGCAACCTTGGGCTTACGAAGCTGGAGCGCTACCTGTAAGCCATCGAGATGACATATAACACAATTGTGTGTATTATTATTTTCAATAATGCAGTTATTTGCTTAGCAACACGCTTCAAAATACAGTTAATTAAAATTTGACCTAATAACTAAATTAATTGCAAAATGACTACCATTACCATTTACCATTAAACAATTGGAATCGATGAAGACCCACCTTACAGATGGGGTCGATGCACGTTTAACATGACGTGGCTCAAATATCCCCTCACCCAGTTGGTGTGGTGCGGAAGTTAAGAGATCAGTACCAGATCAGGTGTCGTCTTCGTCATTTGACCATGGTTTAAAAGTACTAGATTCATCCCCAACTCGTGCATAATTGTATATAACTCGTAATAATTCATCCCCAACTCGTATATAATTGCTATTTTAGTGATTATTATATTAATTGCAGCTTGAGTATTTATTATTGCGCATATATTTGGGATTATACTTAAAAGTTAACGGGAAATTTCATTATAAATGGATTCTTTGTTATTTTTTAGGTAGAGTATTTTCAGAATTATGAAATATCATATTAATTATACCTTATTTTTAAGAAACATAGCCTTGAAACTAATGCTTTTCTTCAACATAAGTATCTTGTTCCATAAATGGAATTCTAATGCACATTTGTTCAGTTACAAATTAGAACTGGAAATCTGGTCTGAAGGATTATATTTGTAACAAATTATTAAAATTAGAATTGTAAAATAGTTTATTACAATAACTTGCAGTAACGTAATTAGAGGAAGGTATTTATTGGATTATAGCCATAACTGGAAACTAATGTCTGTTCATGGCATTAGATAATGAAAGGTAATGTTTATTCGCAATTCCATAGCAGAACTCTGATTCAATGAACTAATTTAATAAAAAAATATAAAAATTAG
The DNA here is from genome assembly GCA_019973975.1 of Trichonephila clavata. Taxonomy (NCBI): domain Eukaryota; kingdom Metazoa; phylum Arthropoda; class Arachnida; order Araneae; family Nephilidae; genus Trichonephila; species Trichonephila clavata. The sequence continues at coordinate 185,412 of BMAO01020758.1, read as the reverse complement.
AGCACCGAAATCCCTGAAACCTTATTAATGTGCATATCTAAAGAACGAATATTTCTTCCATCTATGTACCTTGTTCCATAGGGAAATGTGTTTGCTCTATTTCAGGCTGGTGGCGGAAATCTGATCTGAAGAACAATCCTGACTACGAAGGGGACGACGAGGAAGATGAAGATGAGGAGGAAGGTGTGGACGATCAGCTCTTATGTCAGAAAAAGAAGATGGTGGTGAGTTTCGCGGAAATCGGATGGGGAGACTGGATTATTTCACCCAAGTCATTCGATGCCTCCTATTGTTCCGGAGTGTGCCCTCAACCCCTGAAGAAAGTGGGTGGAAGATTCAATTTTTTAACATTTATTAGAAATTTTAGAAACCCTATGAAAACGTTATTTTAATGGCTTGCATCTTCAGTTGATATAAAAAGATTTCAAAGTTTGGTTTAAATATATGAATTTTTAATTTTTAATTTAATATACAACTTATAAAATAAAAGACGACGCATCAAAAAGTTATTTGAATGGGATGAAAATTGGTAAATGTGCTGTAAGTGTATTGAATATAAACGTTAGCACTAGGACTTAAGTAATTATAATTATAGAACATTTTGTTCAAAAAATATAATTGCAAGAAAAGAAAGCAATAACGTATTGGCTCATCTTCGGTTTTGATACAAGCTGTGTGGTCATGGTAGCCTAGTGGTCATGGTCCCAGACTTGTGACTGACCTGGTCGATTCACGAGTTTGAAGAGTTATTAGGTACAAAAATTTATTTCTACTAAAATTGTAATCTTTTACATACTGCTCCAGATATTATACTGTCCATATTTATTTATTTTGGGGATTTATGTGCAACAGGCCGACTTTATGTCGTAATGATTAAACAAATGAAAGTATTGAAAATAGTTTTAATCTAACATTAATAAAAACGAGATAATTCACTCAAATATTACAAAAGCAGATAAGTACTGTTTGTAGGGTTTTGTTGAATTCGGCTGACAAATTTAGAGGAGTGATAGTAGGGCAGCGTGGGGACGACGAATCATCGCAGAACATGGGGTTGTAAAACACGTTTAGTTCGTGAAAAATCGCAATGACAGTAGCCGTCAGGAGGACGATGTGCCAGACGAGGGGATTGGCTAAATGAATGCAGGGATTTAAAGCGCCGTGGTAGGGTTGAAGAAACCTCCACGATGGTGCACCAGAACAATTTTTTTATTGCTTTGCGTAACCACATCCATGCTACATATACCGGGAGGTGGATTGGACGGGGAGAATATGTTTTGCTTGGCAACGTTCCCCGGACCAAAGTCCTTTGGATTTCTTCTTTGGGAGCTACCTGAAATCGCTTGTGTAGGAGACACTGGTGTCTACAGAGGATGATCTTACGCCACGAATTGACGTCGCTTCAGCTGACATTGCCAACACATCCGATTTGTTCGAACGGGATGGATAATCCTTCGTCCGTTGGTGTCGCATGTGCTATGACCTGCGCGGTAGCAACTTCGAACAATTTCCGGGACAATCACTTGTCGTTGAATTTCCGATGTGAGCTGTGATGCATTTTTTATATAGTAAACATGCTTTACTTCTCTATCACCCCTCAGAATTTGTCAGTCGAATTCGGCAACACCCTGTATATTCGAATCTAAACCGCACCCCCCTCCCACCCAATGTAAATGCTATTGAAAAGCGAATGTGGCTTACAATCGAAGGCGGAAAAATTCATTGGATGGGGAAATTCAACAAGATAACTAACGGTTAGAACAGTAACAGGTTCAACTACGTATTTAAAAAGTTTTAATACTGGCTAAAATAAATTAATTGTTCACTTCTTATTAGTTCACCATTGAAATTTTTATAAATATCGCATATCGATAAATATTTACACACTATTTTTGTGTTTTATTTTTTCACAAGAAAACGTGTTCAGAATTTGGGGCGCGGCTTAGAATCAATGGTGGTTTAGATTCAAATAAATTTCGTTAAATAGTTATTTTGAAACGTCCGTCGAAGACAAATTTGACTTATTAAATAGGACTTAATCTTTATAGAAAATTAATAAGAGCCTATTGTTAAAAAGTTTAAGTAAAATAATGAAGATGTTGAAAGAGATATGTCTATGATATGTTTTTCTTATCAAAATAATTTTCTAGGGGCTTCAAAAAGTAAGGTAACAAGCCTATTCAGAGTAAACATTTATTCAGGAAATTAAAAAAAAATATGTACAGTGTAGGAAGGCACAGGTACATATTACTTCCCTATAGAGTCACCATAGTAGATACATTTGTTCCATCGGTACACTAAGCCATCGAAATCAGCATCGTAGATATCGTTGTCCAGGTTGTACAACCACGTCGAGATGACTTGCTGAACCTCAGCATCGGTTCTGAAATGATGACCTCCCAAGCATTTCTTTAAATATCCGAAGAGATAGAAATCACTTAGTACGAGGCCGGGCATGTAAGGAGGGTGGCTCAACACTTCCCACCGAAAACGCTCTTTCTACATTTCGTACATCTGTCAAATTCAGTGCACCAAAAAAACACACCTGTCTTCGTGATATAATGCACCGTACACTTCTACCAATTGCAGAAATATTTCAGCTGGGGAAATTTTCTCTAAACGTAAAAACCGTGTCACACTTCTTATTTCAATCGCGGACCATGTTTCCGTCAACGCAGTCATGTTTTTACTCAGATTTAGTCATGTAACTAGAGAACCAGTTCCATCTACATGTACCATTTGAATGTTGTAATCGTCTTCGTTATCTTCAGAGGGAGTTTTATTCATACGGGTAATATATACATCCATCAGAGCTCTTGCTACCTTACTTTTTGAAACTTCCCCATACTTACTATTAATATACACTCATGGACAAAACAATTAGCGCAACAAGAAATAATTGCGGGATCATAACGAAACTTGGCACAAAGGTAAATATTGGGGAGATATGCAAATGATTAGAAACGCAGGGTGATTGCGCATTACATATAATCGGTAGAGGGCGTTTAACGTCGTTCTCCGTGGAGTATACAACAAGTAACCAAAGCTTGTTTGAGTGTGCTGAATCGTTTACAAAGGAACAGATGAGGTAGACATGCCATTACGCCGTTTTCGAAGACAATATGAGCAGCTGTCGCAGTTTGAGAGGGGGAGAATCATCGGCGTGATGGAAGCTGGGTGGTCAGCTAGGTGAGTAGCTCGTCAATTATGCCGCTATGATTGTGTAGTGAGGAGGTGTTGGGACCAGTGGATCCGAGAGATGTCATTTACACGAAGACCAGGCTCAGGACGCCCTCGACAGACCAGTCGTCGAGAAGACTACCACATCGTAAGAAATACACGCGTACAGCCAACTGCTTCATCGGCCGCCATCCAGGCACAGGTAGCACCTTCACTAGGGGCCCCTGTGTCTTCTCTAACCATACGAAGACACCTGGCTGAAGGACATTTTGGATCGCGGTGACCATTACGTGTGTTGCGCTTGACGCCCACCCATCTACGCCTCCGTTTGGAGAGGTGTCGCGCACGAGGAAACTGGACTGCAGTGGAATGGAACCAAGTCGTCTTCAGCGACGAATCCAGATTCAATCTCAGCAGTGATGATAATCTTGTTCGTGTGTGGAGACCCCGTGGTGAACGCCACAATCCTACCTTTGATTTACAGCGACACACTGCTTCTAAAGCTGGTGTGATGGTATGGAGTGCCATTGCCTACAATACACGGTCACCCTTAGTATTGATACGTGGCACCATGACAGCCCAGCGGTATGTCTATGACATCCTGCAACCACATGTGTTGCCACTTATGTAACGGCACCCAGGAGCCATTTTTCAACAAGACAATACTCAGCCTCACACGGCAAGGGACTGTCTCCACACTGTTACTACCCTTCCTTGGCCTGCCTGATCCCCAGATTTATCTCCAGTCGAACATATCTGGGATCATTTGGGATGGCGAATTGGGCATCTCACGAGTTTGAACGAACTAGAACAGTGTTTCTCAAACTGTGGGGCGCGCCCCACTAAGGGGGCGTGACAGTCATACGAGGGGGGCGCGAGCATATCGAAAAGAGAAGATTTTAAAAATTATTATCAATTTACTAAAAAGAAGCAAAGCAAAACACATTCTGACACACTTATATTGATATAATATACTTATAAATGTATCAGACTGCACAATATATTGGATAATTAATGTGTCAATACTAAGTTAAGAACAGGTTTAAAACTTACTAGTAACTTCCATGGGCTTGTAATATACAAAATTATATAGAAAATTTAATATTATCTTGCTAATTTGTGTGGTATATACTTAGAGTCGTAATATAGCCTTACGTCATGGTACATTATTATTACATTCTATATATTGTTATTGTATGGAGGGGGCGTGATGAAAATTATGATTGAAAGTTGGGTCGCCAGCATTGAGAGTTTGGGAAACACTGAACTAGAGGTAAGGTTACAGCAAATATGAAACGAAATGTCTCATAACATCATACAGAACTTGTATGCCTCAATGCCCGATCGTATCGCATGGTGCATTCGCGCTAGAAGGGGTTCAACAGGGTATTAAATCCTCCGTTCTTTTTCCTTTTTATCTGAAATAAATGATCTTTTTCTTTGATTTTCTAATCATTTACTTATATCAAAGTAATTATTACGTATATAAAATTTCGTTTCATTTTGACGACTCCTTCTTGTTGCGCTAATTTTTTTGTCCATGAGTGTATTTAAAGATATTTTTAAAATAGCCTTGAAAAAAAAATGATGTAATTAAAACATGCCTAAACTTACTAAGTTACTTATTTTAACTGAGAGTTTTTTCCTTTTAGAGTATTCAGTCTTCTAACCATGCCACTATCCAAGGCCTCATTCACTCTTTGGGAATGAAAAAGAATATTCCAGAATTGTGCTGTGTACCGAGTTCTCTTGCACCAGTGTCTCTTCTGTACTATGATCAAAACCATAATATTGTGTTGAAAAGTTTTCCAGATATGAGTGTTCAGAATTGTTCTTGTCGTTGAATTAGTTAGATCCATTGCTCTTTGCAAAAAACGATAGGAAATTTTACTGTTTTTTGAATACCGTATTCTACGTTTAAGGGTACTAATATTTGAGTGAAATAAAGATTTATCAGGAAAATAATAATAGACTATCAGAAATTTGATTAGAAATAACCGTTGTTTTTGTGCAACTGTTTATTAATTTGTTTAGTAAAAACACAATGTTTGATAGAATATGTCTGCTTTATTTAAACTGTCAGAAATTAAATTGCTTAGCAAAAACACAATATTGAGTAGCATATAAGGTACGTTTTATTTAAACTGCCAAATGCAATCATATAATTTGAATCGGTACATGACAACTCTAGATTTCATTACATATTTCATTAAATGTAACATTCTTTCTTCAAAAGTCGTGCATAGGTAGAATTTTACAGCATTACAATATCAATGAGCTATCTTTCAAAGAGATGTCCTTTACTTTTTACTGTATACATGTTTCTAAATTACCTATAACTTTCGTTTAAATATTGCATCGTCAGCATCCTTACACGTAATAGTGCCATAAGTTCTGATACAACTATAAAATTGAAAAATTTGTAACGAGATTTAAGATTAAATCTTTTTAATGTTTTAATTTACCTGTAAAATTTTACATTAAACGCCTTTTATTCAAATTAATTATCTTTTGATTTCACGCAGGCCTTAAGTCTCTTTGGCCACGCATTCTATCGAGGAAGGCTCTATCTCCATGTTAATTTCCATCTTCTCTTAAGACTGTTCAAATTGGAAGGCACACCTTCGCCTCTCCAATACTGGCCACAATTTATAGTCATGGGAATTTAATTTTCAACGGCTGGAAGGTTAATCTTTGTGTTCTGAGAAGGTCGGCACATTATTTTCTAACACCGCAGAATGTTGAAACGTTCATTAGTTTTCATTTTACAGATTTACGCTCAGAAGCTTTACTATTGGCTGGATTATAGTGTTTTGATAAACTTCTGCCGTGCGTTTGCTTCCTTTCTAGTAAAAATGAATTTCTGAGACGCCTTCAAAGTTGACACTGCACCAAACTGTTCTGGCAGCTGGACGATGCGCTCTTTGCATGTATTTCTTTTTCTTTTTAGCTTCTTGGGCAATCTTTGCGTATGCAGTCATTCTAGCAGTTGCAAGGTTCTTCAATGCCAAAATTTTTCTTATTGCTAAACATCATTTTTCTGTGAGCAACAGTGCCTTTGCCTTAAGGTAACTGTAGCGCTTTAATTTCTTTGTAAGAAAATCACCAGCTGTTCTTGGTAACCTCTTAGTCTATAAGGTATTTGTTTGATGTGCGACAAATTGTTCTTTTTGACACATTACTCAGTTTAGCAGTGTTTTCTTTTAACAAGGATTTTGACAAATTGTCTCCCTGACTACTTTAACGAATAGAAGAAAGATTTTGGTGGTAGTAAGATTCTTCAATTTATAAAAAAATTCTCATTGGTAAACAAAATTCGTCTGTGGCAGTAATTAACATGCCGGCGTAGGTTAAGTTACCTTTGACGCTAAAATTATTTTGTCAGAAAATGGCCAGTTATTTTTCTATAATTTTAAGCCTAAGATTTTCTTTTACTGTGTGAACGTTGTTCTTTTTGACAAGCTAATCTTTTTGAGTAGAAGAACCCTTTTCCAATAAGGATTTCAACAAGACGAGAGCTGTTGTTCTCAACAATCGCTGATGATCGCTTCTAGTACTGTCTGGAAAGCTCTTGATCTCGGAAGATCTCTTAATTTTTCTATAAATGAATACCCTTTTGATGTCTAAATGTTTAAAAGCATTAAAAGTATGCAGTGGGCTCTTTTTTGATGCAGAATATCTGCCACATGTTTCTGATAAAGTTTTAAGGCTCTGAATGATTTGGAACAACGCGCTTGAAAGATAACAAATTTCTGAAAAAATATTGCTGATGATCTCCAGCGAGGAAATTTAAGATCGTCTATTGCACTTGAGGCACAGCTGATGATATCAAATTTTTGTATCAGATTTTATGGCACAACTAGGTTTATGAAGCTGAAAAATGACTATATATATATTTGAACAATTAAATGGATGTGAAATTGAGAAATGTAAGCTAATTTTTTTAGGTATGAATTTTTTACTTTTTGCAAAGGTATAACCTTATTGAATAATGTCGCCTTTTCTTAAGTTCTTAAAAATTGTATATTAGGCTCTTCAAAATTATACATTAAGCAAAATCTTTGGAATCATATTAATATATTATACTTATTTAGCATAAAACAGGTTCTAAAATTTAGCCTTTTGTCAAAAATCTAATATTTAGATTATTTATATTTTTAAGACTAATACGCTAAGCCGAAATTTTCATGTGGCTGAGTAAAATTGTAAAAATATTTGATTAAATTTTCAAGATTGTTATGATTTATAATTAATAAATATTTAATTAAATAATCAATCAAATAATTTAAATTGAACTTAATTTAAATTAATCAACATAATTAAAACTATTTATTGCATTTTAAATATTTATTTAAAAACAGATATAAAATATTTGTTATTTATAATCAAGTATCCATCTTTAAAAATTTTTAGAAAATTTTTGATTGGATCATTTTGAAGAAATATGGTACAATAGTACCTAAGGAAAAATGTAAACTTGCAATAGTTTTTAATAGAGCTAAAACCCTAAGGCTGTCACTAACTGTAGCTAATTATCTCTATTATAATTTTTAATGAATTTAAGTTCAATATTAATATTTGTTACCAATCTTCTCCAAAAATAATCACTAATGAATAAATGTTTTTTTTATTAAAACGCTTCTAAAAATAATAAATAAACAGCTACTCATGTAAATACTTCCAAAGCATGAAGCTAAATTTAAGCTTTAATTATGAATTTATTTTCCATTCATTTTTAGTAATACTCACAAAAATTCATATATAAAAAGGTAAAAATATAAAAAAAATCTTTCTTCTAAATCAAATACGTTTTCATTGCTGCTACGAAAAAAAAAATATATATAAATTCTTAAAATTGCTCCCCTTTTCATCTATTTCTATATAGAAAATTGTAGAAATTATCTTTATATATATTGCACTTAGATTTATTATGATAATTACTTTCGAGACACTTTGGTTAATGTATTTGATTTCATACAGAAATTAGTTTTTTTCTTAATGGGCTGCATATTTCAATGGGCTTATAGTTGAGCCCTTGTAGGCACGGCAAGTCCCCGCATGTGAGAGCCATTTCATGGTTGCACCATCTGGTGGCGGCTCTCGGTACCAAATTTTTGATGCTTGGATTTATTTAATTCGAGCTCTCGTTGGACGCTAAATATTGCCGTGATTTAATTTTGCCTTGAAATTAGATTAGAGTGAGATTTCCACCATTTTATTTCACTATCTACATTGATTGTGACTTTTAAGCACGAATATCAAAAATAGAATTTATAGATTTTGTCGATATTACAACATTGTTTGTAAGCTTTAAAATTTGATTTTTAGACATGATTAAATTATGTTCATAGATTAATAAATTGTTGATTTTTAATTATATCTCTTTTTAGTTTGATGGAAGAAAATTAAAATATTTTATTTCAAGTATTTGTAATTTTTGGAAGAAATTTTCAGCGAATTACGTTTAAAAATTTCAGGTTCAGACAGGGGAAATATTCTTAAAATCAGAAAATAGAAGAATTTAATAGTACATAAAAGCACTTATAGAGAATCGTATAGTAATTTGTAAATAATCTTTTTGACCAAGCGCATAACAAAACAATTTCTTTTTGAATTGTATCTTTTTCCAGATCAATAATAATTCCAATTACCATCATTTCACTACACTTAAATGTCTGTGTTAGAATTACAGATGTTATGTCATGACAAATATTGGTGTGAGATTTTATTGTTATAAGTGAGTCAGATCTGATGAACTGGTTTTAACCTTCACTCTTTGTGTATGTAGAACCCAGAATAAAGCTGTTGTTTCAACTTTAATTGTGTTATGTTTTTGTGAGATTGAAAGTACAAAACACACGCACACGCACGCATTTTACACGTAAATGATAATGCATAATTTTTTATAAAAAAAACTTTTATAATGTGCTGTGTAATGAAAAATTGTTGCTATGGGATTATAAACATCTCTCTCTACTTAGAAACACCAGATAAGGTAACAAAGTTTACTATATTATTAAAAACGAAATAAATAACTCAGGGTAGAATAGCTGATTGAATGATTTTAAATAACTTGCTTACAACTTGTGTGTGTGCTGTAGTAGTTAGAGTTGGATGTTAAGTAAATACAGTATCGAAAGATTCGAGAGAGATTCGATTACAAAAAAAAAGTCCATTAAAAATTTGATACATAATTTGTATTTTTGTATGATATTGATGAGTTATATAAATAAATTAAACTATACACTTCGCTAGCGGTTTTACATGGTTATTGAATATTACATTAATTACAATAATATAACATTTTCAAATTTTCCAATTATAAATATACTTAATTCATAGTGGATTAACTAAATTCACATTAAAAAATTCTAGAATTTTAAGAAACCTATTATTCAAATGTAATTTAAAATTTTAATTTTTTTAAAATGACATCAGAAAAAAATATACTGATGAAAAGAAATGTAAAAGGATTGTAATTTTTCCCTTGAAGTTCCTCATAAGGGGTCACATGAGAAATGTAAAATAATACTTCAAATACCTTACTGAGCTCTAAAAATAAGGTTAAGCAAAAGATTATGAAAAAGAAATATATTACTTATAACTTTGACTTAAAAGGAAGGGAGAAAAACGCAGAAGAGATTATTCCAAATAAATGTCTGGAACAATAAAAACAACCAACAATGATGCTACTAAGCCATTGAAAAAGTGATATGATCTCTTTTTCTGTTAATGATTGAATGTGGGCACCTCTATTTATAATCTACAGATAGTTAAAGAAAAATTCTTGAGATAAGAGAGTACTAGTATTAGCTACAAGTTTTTTTTCTGGGGGAGGAAGGCATGTGTGTATGGAAAGCACCTCCTCTCACACACAAAAGCACGTTCAACACATATTCCATGCATATACTGTATACATTCTGAACATAAGCTAATCCTTGTATAAGACGAAAGTGCGTTTTTTCATCAAAATTGATCAAAAATTTGAAATTTATATATAACCTAAAAATACTTTAACTTTTAAACATGTATCTATTGCCAAGTGGGTAAAAAGGAATTTGATATTTTCCTATGAAATTGCTGTAAAATAAATTGTCAGACATTAGCAATTTTATTTCTGGTAAACCTATCTGAAGCTAATAAATTTTTTCCATTTATATTTATTATTTTGTAAACTAGCCTAGTGGTCAAAATTATGGACTCGTAGCCGATGTGTCATGAGCTCCAGCCTTGTACCACTGAAGACCCACCGTGTATGGGAGTGATGCACGTTAAATCTGTCGAGAGCTCAAACGTCCCCCCGTTGGTGTGGTGTGGAAGTTAGGAGAGGGTGTGCCAGCTCAGGTGTCATCCGCGTCACTTGACCATGGTTCAAAATTACGAGGACCTTCTTAAAAAGCCCTCGAGTCGCCCTAGAGCGACGTTAATTTTCACTCACTCACTCTGCGCCATTTTTTTGCTTGAAAAATGAGTGGGAATAGAATTTCGTGTACTGCACGTGATTGTCGACCTATGTTTCATGTCCTTGAGGAAAATCTCACTGCATGATGATCGTATGCCTTCAAACATCCCCGTATAAGGATCATATGTATCCACATATCGCAGTGAAGGAATGTTAACTTTTCTAATTATTAGGAAACACTCGGATTTTGATCCTAACTTTGAAGGATCTATGTAACATTTAATTTAAAAAAAAATAAAGGTTCCATTTAAAGGAGTTTTTTAAAAGTTAAAAGATAAAAATCATGTGCACGTGCTTAGTAAAAAAGGATTTATTTTTAATTAAAAAAAATGTTTTTCCTAAGCTACGTTTTTTCCCTCGAGATTAGCAGAACTTAATATAAGCCGACTTTCTTACTTTAATTTAAACAAGCCCCGTAAGTTCTCGGTTTATACACGGGAGTATACAAGGATCTGTGAAAGTATAGTATATAATCCAATCAAGCAATATTTTTACTTTGCTAAAAGGTTTTCCACAGCAAGGCCCCGGTGTAGTTTTTTTTGGAATATTGCATGGATAGGCTAAATTTAAAACCTATAATTGTGTTTTATTCGCATACACTTCTACTGTAAAATGTTGCTCAATTTATTTGCAAGAAAACATACTGTTAGTTGACTCATTAATTTCTGCGCACAGAGCAACGCTTTTAGTATAATGGTGAGAACATCGGGATTGGAATAGAATCAGTGGGAGACAGTTTTATTCACATTGATCAGTGAACCTTCATCTCAATCACTGATCTACCTTTATCTCAAAAGAATTGTATCCGAATATCCTTCAATATCCAAAAAAGAGACCAGTTTGGTAGCGGAGGTTTGAGGGGGATTTGAGCAGGCATTATGTTGGATGGGCGCACATACCTCCATATCTTTGACAGAGGTCCTGTGATTGCTATGAGGAAAATGGATAAAATTTTGGAATCCTATGTTTGCCTTCTCAGGGAAGCAGTTAGTCCAGCGTTCTCAAACTGTGGGGCGGGAGAATAATGCTTTCATGAAATGTCCATTTTACAATGGTATTTCATGATATGTACAATTTTCTGATGGGGATCCAACATGTATACATCTCGACCCTTCAAATGTACGTACTTTGCGTTTGACTATGAGTCAAGAAATGCAAGTTGAGTCATATACTATTCGTTAACAGTCAGTAAACAAATACTGCGTTTTAGTCCAGTTTACACATGCCAACTTCCAAACGGTTTAAGAAAGTAGTGTTTTTTGTTAACTGTTTGGATGACAATTTATAAAAATAATGCATAAGTCCCCGCAAGCATGGACAAGAAACAATCAATTGAAGAAGAGGATCGAACTTTTGAGGAAAAGTAATATTTTATGTTTGATATGTAGAAATTCCACATCGCGGTTTGTAAAAGTGTATAATACACAGTGATTCGTAAAAAAGTGTACAGTTTCAATGCACTACAAATCAAGAACAATTTAAGATATTATATGTCGCCTGTAACAGAATTGTTTGGGATTATTTACAGTTTTGTTAGAGACAGTCACAAATGTTGTATGTGTGAACCCTTAGTCGCACAACATACATTTTTTTTATCCAATGGGCTGCGGATTGGTATTTTTACTATTGCAGACCCAGTACATCCCCAAGAGCTGGTATCACTCTTTAAGGCGGCGCCGTATAGGCGGATACCAATCGCCGCAGGTAATTTTGACGCCCAGTTTCCTCCACAGAGGGAGGCACCTGAGCTCTGACGATGCGAACTTGTACCAGGATTTTAATTTTGTCGAAAGCGCCCAATCCAAACAGATACTCTAGGGATCTTTTACATGTCGTATAATCATACGACACGGCCGCTGTCACCGACTTGGACCGGGGTCGAACCCTCAACCTTGGATGCAGAAGGCCAATGACAAACCAACCACGCCACCCAGCCGGTCGCACGACATACATTGAACTGGAAATCCATTTCCGCTTAAACGTGTGTTAAGGTACCTAAATCCGGGGTGGGCATTGTGTCGATCGCAATCGACCGGTGGACCGCAAAAACATTTTGTGGGGATCGTCTGAAGATTTTAGCAGTTAGCAATTGTAGACGGAAAATTCAAGAGATTGGATAAAGTATGCAGACTAAGTCTTCTACTGACTATAACAACAAAAACTAACTTCAGATAAATATGTTTTATTTTTGTATGTGTTTTGAATTGCCTGATTGTAAATACATCATTTGACATTATTACATTTGTTAATTTTTTTTATCTGTATCTTGCGTTTTGCCGCAAACGCTGTTTTAAAAGTGTTAGTTTTTTTTATTTTAGTTCTGTAGGTAAGTACATATTCCATACTTATTATTAAAATATTGTAGACCTTTTCCTACCTCACAATACCTACAACACTGGGAGCACACAGGAATTTTTCAAGGGGAGGGGGGGGGACGAGGGTCTAAAGTCCACTATTCTCATATCATACCCCAAAACGCAGCCAAACATATTTTTTTGATTTTGTAGATTGTCGGGAACAAAAAGCGAAGTAAAAAATAAGTTACCGATTATATAATCAGCGTTAATTAAAAAAAATACTTAAGTTTTACGTATTACATACATGGTATTGTAATCACTCCGAAAAAAATTTAATGGCTATGAGAGAGGGTCCGGACCCATGGACCCCCCTCTCCTTGTGTGCGCTACTTACACTGGGTGGACCGTAACACATTGAAAAATTAGAAGTAGCCCGTACCCTGGAAAAGTCTGCCCACCCCTGAACAAAACCAAGTCCATTGATAGCGGCTGTGATACTCTGTTTCAGCCCCTCTAGATCAACAGAAAAGGAAGGGACCAATATCTTATCTTTTCCTTTATGTATCGCCACAGGAAAAATCACAAAGTATTAAGTCAGGACTTCTGGGTGGCCATTGGGTAAGTAGCATGTTGTTGTCTGCGACTCGAGGTAATCTCGACCATTGACTAACCAGTGTGGTGGTGCAGCATCCAATTGGAGAATTAAATTGTGAATGTCGTCCTGTAACAGTGGCATGACAAAAAGTGGCTCCCGTGAGAATTTGCTAAACTCAAAAAGCCTTTTCCACTGCAAATGCAGCCATTTTAACTGATTAGTCACATGACATGCATGCTATTGCCTACGTCACTTCCATCAGGGACGAGACACAAACTTTAAGATTACATCTAACTTACGCCTCGCTGAGGTGGGGTTTGTATTTGATTGTTGTTTTACAGAATCTGGAAAGTGTGTACTTCTTAATGAATCCCCCTGCACTAAAAAACATTGTTAAAATTTATAAAGAAAATTGCAAATACTGTAAAAAAGAACTTTTGTGGTATCGCATTTAATTTCAATAAAATCGTAAATTTTTTTTTGAAGCGGAATTTATTTACGAATTGAAGCAATGGAAGTATCGTGCCCAGAAGAACTTACACAATTAAAAAATGTAAGCTTAACAAGAAATTCCATGGCCAGCAGAATTGGCTGCATAGCCAAAAATTTACGTATTCAACTTAAAGCAATAATTCTAACACTTGGAACTTATTCCATTGTAATTGACAAAAGCACTGACATAGATGTAGCTTAGCTATAGTTGTTTTTATTCCCATATATAAATCCCATATATATACCGTTGAAAGTAAGTGAAGATCTTCCAGTGATTATCGCAATGAATGGTATAACCCCTAGGATTAATATTTATGATGATATAATAAATGATCTAAATAAATATAATTTATCATTCCAAAACTAGTTTCTCTTAAAACTGATGGTGCTCCTGCCATAGCAAGTGTTATAAAAAGGATATTTGATATGCAAGTAAAGAAAAAATTCACGGAATAAATTATTAATATCTTCAACATTTTCATTGTATAATTCCTCAACAAACATTAAGCTCCAAAATCCTAAATATCAAAGCTGTTTTAAAAAATATAACTAAAATTGGAAATCTCGCGTATGTGGTCTTAATGACAGTCAATTTAATAAATTCATAGAATAAATTTATAAAAGTGAATACACCTCTGTCTGTACTTTGTTATAGAAATTCAATGGTTTTTGCAGTCATAAATTTTTAAAGCGATTTTTTTCAATTATTGAACAAGATTATCCGTTTTTATAATATAAAAATTAGAGAGTGAAATATATTAATAGTCGTTAAATGGATAAAAGATCTGGCAATTTCCCTTTGTGACATTACAAATCCATACACACCAATTCAAAATCTCAAACTTCAAAGCAAACAGTGTTTGATTACCACTTTATTTCACAATTTTAACGTTTTCAAACATAAATTATTTCTCCACAAAAAGATAAATTAAAAAAAAAGAGGAATTTATCTCAGTTTGAATGTTGCCAGTCTATTACCAAGTTAAGTAAAATTGAAGCTTTCAGAATTTGTTAACAAATTAAATTGTTATAAAATGAATTCGAAAGAAAATGTTTTTGAAATTCAGTTTTTGTTATTCATTCTTCTCCTTTGTCCATTGTTGTTGTTTATGATAATTTACAACAGCAACTAACTTCCGAATTGAAACAAAAATATACCAAAGAAGCTGAACAAGAAACACATTCGGCGACAAGCTTTTGATCTATTTTTTATAAGTGTTTATTTGAATCATTTATACCTACCTTGCCGCAGATACGCCGTGCATGCCTTAGACGACTGAGACGAAAGGAATCCGTATTCGAGCAAGTAGTTAAGTGCTTTTATTCCTGTCTTTTGTTGTTTGGAACTTTCAGAAGGAAGCACTGCTGCACACATATGGGAACACCTATTTTTTATGTTAGAAAATAATAAAACTGCGGAAAGATAAGGATTTACAGACAAGAGTGATCACAGGCAAGCTGTTTTAAAAATATCTACAGCTCAACAAATTCAACCACATTTTGAAGAGATTCGGTTAATAAAAAACATTACGAAGTTTCTTAAAAAAAAAGATGCTATTGTTTTATTTCAATTATGCTAAATTGAAAAAAATAAACCTTTTTACTTACATACGTTCTTTTTATGTTTATGTTTCGTGTATTATTATTCTATATGTATTTTTGATTTATTTATAATAAAACTATGCGTCATCTTTATTTCCAAGTTTTGTGTTTTGCTGCCCACGATTTAATATACAATGCTTAATATGGCCTTTGGTAATTAACGAGTTTGACATGCCTGCTCTGGAGCATATTTTGGATACTCTTGGGAAAACAACTGCAATCCACCTTTCCCCTTCCAGAATCAACTAGGATTTGAAAATAGCGTTGTTAGATGAGTACTACTAATCAGAGATGGTTTATGCAACAGGGACTCATAAACTGTCTCCAGTATGAATTCGCATTGGGCAAATGTACATACGAAGATATATGCTATAATTTTGTACAATGATCTATTTATATAATTAATATCATTAAACTCTGTCCAAAACTCTTGGAGATAATTAATTAAAAAATTACTTTTTAACACCAGTGTATTTTTTAATAAAACAAATAACAAAAGCAAGAACCTATGTTGAATAGAAATATGAGGCAAAGCAACACCTAAATTATATGCTGAGAACTTTTTTTCTTATCATACTATCCTGTGTTAAATTTAAAGTAACACAAGCAAAATATACTTTCGGTTTTTCATTTGCATTCTCATCGAAAAACTCAATTTAATATTTTATAGCTAAAAATCCAATGGTAAAAGCATCTTTTTAAAATCTGAATATGACTTAGAGCAGGCGTGGCCAAGCCGCGGCACGCGTGCCTCAGTGGAGCACGGCAGAGTTGTAACCGTAGCACGTGAAGACTTATTGAAAAATTGGAAAATATAATAAAAAATAATTTTTTTTTACAATTTTATCAAAATACAGTTGCCTCAGACAAAAAGACTCAAAATTTGTTTTAAGCACAATTAATTGATTTACATGGATCATTATCAGTAAAGAAGACTTCGTTATTATTGTGTGCGCTGGCTTTCAAAAGAAGTACACTTGAGGAATTTTGGAATTTGAGGGAACGCTTTTTAAAATATCTGGAAGAAAATAATGAGCTGCCCAGTGAGAGATTGCTACTCAAGAATGAGGACAGGCTAAGGGATTAATCTTTTCTTACCAATATTATAGGACATTTAAGTAGTTTAAATTTAAGATTACATCTTTTGTCTCTATTTTGAAAGAAATAGATAAACACGTTTCACAGTAATGCAGTAACAAGCTCCGAGCTATAATAGATTTAAAAATTTAATATTCATTTTGAAGAATTCATTCAGTGCTAGGCTGGATGATTTTCAAGATGATAAAAAAAAAATGCTGATCTTTTCATAAATCCTTTTTCAATTTCTCTACTAGACGTTAATTGTTACCCACCTGAAATCCAAATCAGAATTATTAAGCTACAGCACCGTACTAGACTGAAAAAAATATAAGGAATTTATTTCACTCAAATGATACAAATTATGTTGAATTTAGAAATTTGAATTAACATTCAATTTTCCAAATTTACACGATTTGGCTGTCAGATATTGTTGTAGCTTTGGATCAATATATTTTTGTGAACAAATGTTTTCTACTACGAACCTTATAAAATCATAATATCGCTCAAAATTAACTGATATACACCTAAAACAAACGAATTTTTGTTAGCATTTTTAAGAACTAATCCTAATAGAGATGACTTGGTAAAAAAACTACAAATTCAATTGCCACATTAAGCATGCACTGACTGTGTGGCCGTGGTAGCCAAGTGGTCAAGGCATCGGATCATGGTTAGCGAGTCGTGAGTTCGAGCCCAGTACCACTGAAGTGTAGGGAAGCGATGCACGTTGAATCTGTCGAAAGCTTAATCGTTCTCCCGTTGTGTGGTAGTTAGGAGAGGGGGTGCCAGCTAAGGTGTCAACGGCGTCATTTGACCATGGTTCAAAATTATGCGGTTTGTCGCCAAAAGCCTTCGTGTAGCTGAATAGTGCGACGTTAATATTCACTGACTGTTCAGTAGAGAACTAATTAAATGTTTTAAGTTACTCATTTTTATTTTATACCTAAAAAGTTTATTAAAAAAAGTAAAAAATTGACTAACAATAAAACTAGTATTAATTATATTTGTTGTGAATTATGGACCAGGTGGTCTGAGTGGGTGGAGTGTAGTTGACACCACCCTCAGACTCCACGGGGTCTATCTCGATAGAAACCATATGTTACGGATTCTGTCTCAGAAAATCTTGAACTGGGCTTCGGCATAATTGGATGTGCTGTTGTTTAGTCGTATATTTTAAGTCTTAATCTTGTTCTTGGCTTCAGCGTACCAGGTGACGTTGTTTACTAGTATTTTATCTCGAATATTAGAATTTATTCTCTTTAATTTAGTCTAATAATTTGTTAAAGATTGTTAAGTTTATTGTTACGAATAAATCCAGGAAAAAGACAGTTCTAGGACACCATAGTATTATTATTTTATAACACCACACACACAATATTATTACTTTCAATATTACTTTTTAAATCATCACAATTTAGACGCATAAACAAAGGGCTATTTGAGTAAAAATTCCATATGCCAGTAGGTAAAGTTTTTCCCCACCTTTTTATATCTTTTTTGATTGTTGGAAAAGTTGGAAGTGGCACGCCTAGTGATTTATTATCAGATAGTGGCACTCTCACCAAAAAGGGGATGGCCACCTTTAATTTAAAGACTGTAAAGTGGCCGTGGTAGACGCGTGGTCCCGGTTTGGAATTTGTGTTCGACGTTGTTGAATTATGGATTTACGCACACACACAAATCCTACTGCCATTTTAGACCCACTATGTAGAGGGATTGATACATATTACAAGTAAATCTGTCGAGGCTCAGAGCCCTCTCTAGGCGTGGTGTGGAAGTTAATATAGGGATGTCTGCTCAGGTCCCGTCATCGTCACTTGACCGGGATTTAAAATTATGAGTCCATCGCCAATATTCTTCATATTGCTTCAAAGTGCGATTTAAAGTAAAATCAAATCAAACAGAAACTACTATCTATTGGTTTTTGTCTCAAAATCGACGAATGTTTATGATGTGAATTGTCAATTTCAAATTCTTACAGGATCCTTGAGTTATAGAGATATTTAAGTTATATTCTATATCTTAGAATTTTCTTAACAGAAATTTTCTACTCATTTTTGAAACATTTTAAGTTGTGGGGAAAATATTGACAAAATGTTTTAAAAACCATTGCCTGTTTACAAAGTTAAGAATTTCGATTAAAAAATCTTATACAATAAATACAGACAATAAAATAAATAAAAAAAAAAACCCAACTGAACTGAATTTTGAGAAAATGCTGTTAAATACATAATGAAAAAAATTTTGCAAAATATAAAATAATATTTTCAGCTTTTTTGTATTAAAACTATTTAAAAATGCTTCGAATAACTATTAAATTAAGAACAGAAGTAATTAAAATGAGTATGAATTTTAAGATTATCGAATACTTTTAGATATTTAGAGTTCGACTGATTGGGTGATTATTTGTTATTTTGATAACCTATTCGCGGTGTACGAAGTAATAAAATAAATTTGTTTAAAAAAAATAGGTAATCAGAAACAATAGTTGAATTAAATAATTTAATACAATAAAATTACGAACGTAAATTTAAAAATAAAGTATTATTTCGACAGAGAGATACAACTGAATAAATTATTTTATCACTAATCATATCCCTCTGTCATTAGAAATTCTTCGAATTCGACGTCAAATACCTAAAAATTGAGCAACTTAGTAATGAAATGTTAATTCTACGAACAACTTGTTTCAAACAGTAAACTGCAATGCTATTCATAAGAGTTGAGCGAAACGGGAAAGGTAAAAATTCCCAAATCAAATCTGAGGTCCAACTTCTGAGATCTGGTTTCCAATTAAGCGTTCTCTCAATTTATTGACAGAGCTTAATTAATTTGATGTCCTCTCTCTACCTCTCGCTCTGGGGAATTGATTCCGTATATTTTCCCAAGAACTTTTCCGCATTCCATTTAGTCCCTAAACCAGATTGCGGCTCCTGGGCGAGTTCCTATCATGGGTATAGTCTTTTGTCTCATTACTTTGTCTTTTCTTGCTTGTTGTTTTTTACTGCACGCATCTTGTGGTAGTTTCTTTCTGTTTCCGCTATTGAGAGCAAAAGTTTTTAAAAGTTCATTCAATTCGTTCTCGGATTTACATCATTAAACTGAAACAAATGCCTTCAATCTACAAATAAATTTATCTAAAGAAATTTAATATTTTAAATAATTTGAATACCAAACTTTATTAATGTTAACTTAATATATGTATTTTATAAAAAGTGTCATGAGAAAAGAGTTTAAGACATCCAACTATCCTAAAATTGTGAGTTTTACCAAACATTGACAATTTTTTTTTGTTTTTATTTTATTGACCATTTTATTATCTTTATAAAAATACTAGGTAATTATATTCCGTTCACTAGAACAAAAACTACAAGTGTTTTAGTAAAAGCAGGTGCCATTATTTTAAGCAAGATGTCATATTTTAAAAGGCGTTTTACTCGAAGTTTGTGTATGGATTTTTTTTATTAAAATGCTGAAGGACAGCGATTGCTAAAAAAGTTTTGAAAATAATTAACTGTGTGAATGTTTTGTGTATGTTCTGTATAAAAGTAAAAGTGTTTTGACCTTCAGATTTATCAATCACTGTTTTATTACAAAACTTACAGTCCCTTATGTGAATATAATTTCTACTTTGCTTAGCAATTGCACATAATAACTAAGGTAAAGTGCTCTAGGTTAGGTAAAAATTAAAATATCTCTTATCCTGAAGATCATTTGAAAAAATCATACCATAGCAACACATCAGAATTGAAAAATTAAAATTTTTTTCATAAACCTTTGGTGCAAAATGAGCCTCATTATGTTATTTTTTTATAAATTTTTACCCATTTTTTTCCACACATTTTAGAAAAATAATTACTTTTTATCTTCTTAATTTTAGCATATTATATATATTTTTCTTAAAATGTACTATAAAAATCTAAAAACTCCATTAAAAACCCCCCTATTTCCATTTTTTTAAAAAAAAAGTTCTCGCAAGTAGTCGGATGCCTTAAAACCTTTAAGTCTTCGATCCAATTACATTAGGAGGTGACTGAGAAAGGTGAAGCTTAGAACAAAGAAAAACAATTGTATCTAAGCTACAGCAAATATATATAAAACGTTTTCATGCAAGCTATATTGGAGGGAAATTATTTCCAAAACATTTAAAATACGAAAATGGCAAAAGCCTGTAATGAAACACAAGTTTATGAACCTTGGGAAAATGATGAAAATATACTATATGAGGGTGTATCAAAACGTTATTGGGTACACAAAGTTCGACTTATATGAATATTTACCGTATATTTTCGTGTATAAACAGAGAGTTTTTGAAGGTTTTTTTTTATAAAAGTAATGGGGCTTGTATACGAAAATTTTTTTTCTAACATTTTACCATAGTTACGTGCAAACAATTTTAATCTTTTGACTTTTTTTTATTGAGAACATTTATAACCTCGTGCACCATAAAATATCACATGGAGGCTTACATAGAAGTAAGCGTGAAGCACACATCAGAAAGGAAAGAAGGATTACAACACAAACATCCATGCCTCCTCCGGGATTCGAACTCAGGCCCTACGGCACTGCAGTCTGCGTCACTATCCACTATACCGGATATATTGCTATTGAGAGACTTTTATTCTGAAAGAAAAAAGAAGTCGCAGTGAGTGAGGGAATATTAACGTCGCACTGTTCAGCTACACGAGGGCTTTTGGCGACGGTTCGCGTAATTTTGAACCATGGTCAAGTGACGCGGACGACACCTGAGCTGGCACCCTCCTATCCTAACTACTACATCACATCAACGGGAGGACGTTTGAGCTCTCGACAAATTTAACGGGCATCGCTCCCCTACCCGGCGGGTTTTCATAGGTACTGGGATCGAACTCATGACACGCTAGCCATGATCCGATGCCTAGACCACTTGGCTACCGCGGCCACAAAAAGAAGTCACACAAATCCTTTAAAGTTAGTGCCAGAATCCGAGTTTTCGAATAATTCTTAAAGTTTACATTCTCTCATTAGGATGTCTGAATGCACACATATGTTCACCAGGGAGCGAATTTTTCCTCCAGAACATGAAACAGATCAACGAACACTTACCACACACGAATTTCTCCTTCCGCTCGTTTTCCAATTAAAAAAAATGGGGTACAGATAACATACAAGATAACACAAATTAATGGAGAAGCTGTGTTCGCTTCAGTAGGATTTCGAGAAACAAAACCGTTGTCTTTGGCCTCTTTGCAGAAATTTGATTGGAAAGTATTGCACTCGGTTAACCCTCTTGGAAAAAATTTCGCCTTCATATTACACATATCTGACAACTGCAGGATTTTTTTAAAAATTTGGTTTATATAAGGTTTTAAAAATATATATTTTCGGCAATTTTTTGAAGAAAAAACGTATTTACACAGCACACAGTAGAGTCCCGAAAACTCGGTACTCGGTAACATGGCAGTCCGGATAACTCGGCAACACACTTGCAGGTCCAAAAAACCAACAGAAACTACTGCTGCTGTCACAGTCAACAAATGATGAAGATGTTCACGTTTGAGGACAAACTCCTAAAATATCACATAGTGAGGGACTAAAGGCTGTCGAAACCACCCTTCGGTATTTTGAACAAGGTTTTGACTTGTTGTTCCTTCATCGTCTTCGTGAAGCAGCAAAACACAGACTGCAACACGGAAGACAACAGGACATTACGCATTCCTTTTTAAAAAGAAGCCAGTTTTTGCAAAGTCGACTACTTAATTTTCGTTACAGACAGTTTTATGTCTTCATAAAGTATTTTGTTGAGGTGTGTCTATAGGTAAATTACTGTATATTGTGTATATTAATTAATTTTCCTTTCCAAGCAGTACATGCTCTATACCTTCATTAAGTAGGTACTTTTCCTTTGTATAAGGTTATTTGAGCAGTTTATTTTTTGTTGTACATACATACTTACAAGTGCAGTACATGCAAGCAAACAATACATTCAAATACAGTACAATATTTTCTGAGGAAACACTATATTTTTCTTTTTTAATCCCATTCTCGATAACTCGGCATTTTCACAAAACCTCCTACCATTTGGTCCACATTAGGCCGAGTTTTCGGGACATTACTGTATTTGGAAATATAAATAACACAAGCTATATTTTTTATTTATATGATAAATTCTTAAAATTTATTATGTTTTGAATAACAATTTGGTGTGTAAAACATAATTTGTCTCTTCTCAGAAATAAATCTGATTGCCCATTCAAAAAAGTTTTTTGTGAGCATGTTTATATTCCCGAAATCCTTTAGATCTCTCTATACGGTACCATTATCTTAATTAGAGAAGCAACTTGCTTAGAAAAAGTGACTTAAACCAAAATTTCCTTACTGGTAAGACTTGGTCGATTGTAGTTTTTTTCACAAATTTTTTAAAACAGTAACCAATTTAATAATTTCTTTTTAAAAAGTAAATACACTCTGATCCACAAATTAAGAATAATTCATAATCACACAAAAATTGAACCCTAGAGTAAAAATTTTACTAGTAGAATTTTCCTACGTACCTTCAAAAATAATATGCTAACTACAAGAAGTCACCAGATCGCATCGATAATACCTTACAATGACTAGAGTGTAAGAGAGGGGTATATTAAGAATATAGTGGCAGGTAAAATTGTTCACAAGTTCTATGCAAGGCCATTCAGTGCCATAGCCTAATAATTATGACACAGAAGACGCATGTGGATACTTATTTACGTGGTAGAATTATCAATCTCCTGGAATGGGGGTGTAGTCAGATGGAAGTTCCGAGGAATTTGGAATTGCCCCGTCATCTCTAGGGATTCCAAGATGACAGAAACGCCAGTAGATGTTCTAGTACAGGTCGTCTCCGAGTTACCACGCTGAATGAAGACCTGTATTTGGCAGTAACTGCCAAAAAACGCAGATGGAGTACAGAATCCTTCCGGTCTCGTCGGCTATCTGCAGCCATGGGTACGACAGTTTCGAGGTAAACCGAGTACAGACATTTGAAACATAATGGTTTAGATGCTCACAGGCCTGTCAGATGTGTTCCGCTCACCGAACTCACTGTCTCCCGTGGTTAGCCTGCAGTAGAGAACCTCCAATGTGTGTGTGTACATTGTCACAGTGGTCTTGTGTGATGTTTTTCGAAGAGTGCAGATTTAGCTTGTAGTCTAACTCACGTCTAATTTTCATATAGAGAATGTTTGGTTCTTATTACTAACAAGACAATATCATTAAAAGGCACTGTTACTGTGATGCCGGATTGCTTGTTTGAAGGGGAATTATACTGGATTCTAGAACAGATCTGCATGTTCAAATAAGAACCATGACTGACAAAATTTATCGAGACAACAATCTGAAACACATGTATGCCTGTTAAGGGATGCCATGAGCGCAGATTTTCTGTTTATGGATAACAACACCCATCCTCACAGAGCAAACATGAAAAGCGAATGCCTTCAATATGAGGATATCACTCTAAGGAATAGCCAGCATTCCCATCTGACTTGAATTCGATAGAGCATGTGCAGGATATGCTTGGTCGACGAATTGCAGCCTGTTAACCACCTATTACATGTGTACCGGATCTTCGGAAAGTATTGCTTACTGAGGGGAGTAGTTTTCCCCAAGATCAGGCCGATAATATGATACTAAGCATGCCTAAGCGTTGAACGAACTGCATTTCATCACATGTGAGACAAACAATGTATGAACCATCATACGTGCGAACCATGTAATATTAAGTTTTTGTAAAATAGGTATTTTTTTTATAATTGCTCCAGGGAGCAAAAATCGTAATTTTTATGAATCATGTCATACATACACCATCTTTTACTCTTTATCGTTTGTTTAATGAATGAGTTTTGTGAATAAGTCACGCGTTTCTTTTGTTTCTGAACCTTTATTTGCTGGAGCTAACGTTATCCTTAATTTATGGACATGAGTGTACTCTTAGCATCATAGGCAACAAAATTGGAATAAAATCTGTGCTTCTCAATGTTTTATATTTCGTTTAACCTCTTAACTGTCAAGTTATTTTGATGATTTGGGTTTATAACTTGTCAAATTTTTTTTCATTGCTAAAATCAAATGTTTAGTACAAAATAAACATACTTAGTAGTCAAAAATTGATAATTTAAATTACATGCATAAAATTTTTTAAAGTTTTGTAGCAACTGCATATTCATTTGAAGTGGCTGGCCTAATGCTTGGCAGAGGTAAAGATCGTTTCTAATAGAACATTATTTTCTGGAGAAAAATTAAATAAAAAAATAATAATCAAGTTTGGAATAATACCTTTAATACAAGACTTCAAAGCATAAAAGCATTGCACACGTACTTTTCAAGTTTTTTCGTAAAAAAGACGGTGCGCGTTATACGACGGATTTTGCGGTTATTTGTTGTGGAAGTAGCATCAACTGGAAAAGCTTTTTATATGGATACAAAGCATTGTATCTTTATATTACACACACACACACACACACACACACACACACACACACACACACACACACACACAAACAAAAAAAAAAAACACACACACACACACACACACACACACACACACACACAACTATAACTTGCAATAGCATTCCTAAAATGCATATAACTCAAAGGGAATCACTGAACAATAAGCAAATTATAGTCAAATCTGATGATGGTATAAGTAAATTCAAGTGGCCACGGTAGCCAAGTGGTCTAGGCATCGGATCATGGCTAGTGTGTCATGAGTTCGATCCCAGTACCACTAAAGACCCGCCGTGTAGGGAAGCGATGAACGTTAAATCTGTCGAGAGCTCAAACGTCCTCCCGTTGGTGTGGTGTGGTAGTTAGGAGAGCGGGGTGCAAGCTCAGGTGTCGTCCTCGTCACTTGACCATGGTTCAAAATTACGCGGACCGTCACCAAAAGCCCTCGTGTTGCTAAACAGTGCGACGTTAATATTCACTCACTCATAAGTAAATTCAAAGCCGTGAATATCAGAAAGGTCCCATTACTATTGAAATTTTTCATTTGAAACGTATATTGAATGAACGGCGCACTATGCAGCTAGACGAGGGCTTTTAATGACGGACCTCGTAATTTTGAACTATGGTCAGTGAGAGGACCTGAGTTGGACCTGAGTTGGCACCCCCTCTTCTAAGTTCCAAATGACGACAACGGGCCGAAACGTATATCAATAATAACGATAAAAGGATATTTACTAAAACTTTAAATAAACTTTTATATTTTTGAAATAATATTTCGAACAATCTAAATAATGATATATATTTGGGATTTTTTAAATCGATATCTGTGTTTAGAAAAAGGAATAATTTGCACAAACGAGTAGAATTTTTTTTAAAAAAAAAGCCATGTAACACTATTAAATTTTTTTCTAAAGTAGCAGCTTAAAAAATATATTTTTTAAAAATAAAATTCAATTAAAGTTTTTGTTGTAAAACATTCGAATTTATTATGAATTAATCTATGTGTAAACTATTGAACAATTAAGATCATCATAAAAATCCGTTTTGTTATATATATGTAGACATTTAGACCAGTGAGTGAGTGAGAGAATATTAACATCGCACTGATTAGCAACACGAGGGCTTTGGTGACGGTCCGCGTAATTTTGAACCACGGTCAAGTGACGCGGACGACACCTGAGCTGGTACCCCCTCTCCTAACTACCACACCACACCAACGGGAGGACGTTTGAGCTCTCGACAGATTTAACGTGCATCGCTCCCCTACACGGCGGATCTTTAGTGGTACTAGGATCGAACCCATGACATGCTAGCCATGATCCGATGCCTAGACCACTCGGCCACCGCGGCCGCTAGACATTTAGACCATTGTCATTATTAAAATGCTGGGACAAAGCTCAGGAGTTTATCCATTGATAACCATAAAACGTTTCAGCAATATTTTACTTAAACCTATTTATTGAAACTCATTTTAGGTTCAAGGCAGTTTCAATACAAACCAAAGATAAAAGCAAAATTTTCAAATTAGACGTAACTAAAGTCTTCTTATTTATTCTTGTAATGCAGATTCTAAATTTCAAGTATATATGAAAAAGATAAAAATTTTTGTAAACTTAAAATTTCTCCGTAAACTATAAATAAAAAAATACTTGAATCAGGATTTTGATTCGCACATACATAACACGAGTACTAAAGAAAATTCTCGATGTCATACAACAGAAAGCCAACAGATTTTTTAAGCTTATTGAATAGAAATAAAACATGATTTTTTTACTAATACAATATTATTTCTAATACATCTTACGAAGTTTTCTTATATATAAGTGACTTTACCTTCAGTTCTATCTGAAGTCATTACTTTCAACTATCTTCCTAATAACTAAAACTTTAATCTATTTAATCTTCATTTGAAATGAAAATATTGTTTCCCGAATCTTAAAATAGCTTAGAAAATGTCAATTACCCTTCAAAGTTTTATCACGTCTAAATCTTTCATGCATTTTCTGACAAAAGAACATTTTTAAAGGCTTGAAGAATTAACAGCACATTTTTTCAGTTCATAAATACATCAGGGAAATTTGCAATTTTATTCATAATGTAACATTTCTTTAAAATTTTCCCAATAAGTCAATAAAACCATTAAAAGAAAATTAGAAATAAGAAAAAGACAGAAACTCATAACAATAAAAATTATAAATGACAAATGGTATATCCTCTTAAAGAATTCATGCTGAATATTCTTTTCTATCTCTTCTACTTGAAAAGCTTTTGCATTTAGCAAAAAACAGGTTTTTCTCATTATTGGAACAAAAGATCATTGGGCACATAATCCCACACAGTAAAAACTATTCCAATTTTATTTTTATTGGATTTGTATTTAAACTAAAAGAAAAAAGTCAAATATATTTTTAAGACTCGAATGTACACCCTCTTTTAGTTTCTGAGACGCCATTGTCCCGAAACTAAATTCTGAAAACAAGCAAGCAAACAAAGCTGATGCAAGACACGACAAGGTGAAAAAAAATGCTACATCAGAAACTCTCGAGGTATTTTATCTCCCTTTCATTGCGAGACAGATATAAAAAAATCGCCCATGTCTCCTTTCAATTATTTTTCCATTTCAAGAGATCTTTGCTGCTGGGATCAAAACGGCTGGATTTGATCTTCTCCACGTAGCACCATCCCGATTCTTTCTCCCTGAAAACAGCTTTGACACAAGAGCAAGAAGAGAGCGACAATCAATGGATCGCATCCTCTCGGTGCAAAAGAGGACACTAATCCGGAAGAATGACAAGGTCCGGACCTCAATTATCCGGCAACCGGATTCTTCCGTCTCCCTCCCCCTTGAGGGGAACGCAAAACAGGACAGGGAAAAGAGGAATCAATGCTAGTGTCGACTTTTCCACACAGATTTCCGATTGAAGTTTTAGCCGTGGGAAGAGGGCCCTTTTCTGTCGTTCGTTGGCATTCGCCACAAATGAAGGATCGCATTCGGTTGCCATGGTTACAGGAGCACCTAACACCAACAGCTGGCCATGAACAACTCCAATAAATGAGAAGGAAGGCAAACCTTACAAAGTACAGGCAGTCCGGTGCTATTTTTCAGGACAGGAGAGAAAGAAAAAAAAAGGCAGAGAGAAACGGGATTATTGGTTAAATAATAAATAAAAAAAAGGAGAAAAAGTCGGATGTTGAAGTCTTTGACAAAAGAAGTTCGACAGTTTATTATTTTTTTTTGGTATACTTTTCCTTTTTCTCCCGTAAGAAAATTCTTTGAGTGTTATATTCACCACTTGTCGTCCATAGCAGCAGTGTCTCCTAGCTAATTACGCGGTGAACTTCCATGAAAACACTTCAAAGCAATTTCTTTATTCCGCGCGCTGCGGGGGTAGCTGAAGAAATTCTTTTGAGAAAAAGCAAAAGTGCAACAGACAAAAGAACGCGGCTAGCCAAGGGGATTACAGACACACAAGAGGAGTTTTCCCGAAAAGAGAGGGGGAGGAAAATGGCATACAAAAAATATTTTGAGGGCGAAATTTTTTTGTTTTGTTTACAATCGTAAGCTTTTTGGAATTGATGCACTTTTTGTGCCCACTTCAATTTATGAAAGAAAATGCGATGACTTGGGAAAAATCTGCATTTGACATTGCTCTTAAATTTATCAAAGTATCGCCGGCACTTGGAGTTTTTATACATAATTTTAAAAAAAAACGTCTTTTTTATTATTTAGTCTTGTCTCTTGGGTCTTGTTGTTATTTCTCGTTTTCTAGAGCTTTTGTTCGTTGTTTGAAGCCTCCTTTTGTCTTTTTTGATGAAGTTTTCTTTACATTTTAATTGCAGAATAGATTTTAAGAGGCTATTCTTCAGAATTTTGGGCTTTTTTTTAAAGAAATAAAATAAAAGGCTTACACAGTTTTTGAATTGGGAAATAAAATAATTCGTAATGCATATAAACGAATACTAATTACAGAGCAAGAAACAAAAGATTGTCAAGTGATTCAATAGTCCTTATTAAAAATGCATCTTTTAAAAAAAGGCTTTTTTTGAGAATCAGTTCTTTAATTTTAAGTTGCTTCTGTATTTAAAGAAGTATCAAAGAATGTGAAATAGTCTCTTCAAGTTGCAAAAGAAATTCAATCTTGTTAAATAAAGAAACAATTTATCTTGGTAGCAAAGTATGAAGTTCAGTTCAATATTTTTCTATGAGTTATTATTTAAGGAGTAATGTAAAAAGGAAAATATTACAATATTTAATAAATATTTATAATTAGTTGAGTTGAAAGAACAGGTATTATAAGAACTAAATAGCTATCTTTGGAATTGTAAAACAAAAAGTTTGATGTTAGAAAAATATATTTTTTGTTGCTATTTTAAACTTTTGTTGCAGGATATTAATAAGAATATGCTGTATCTCAAGTATTTAAATTTTACAATTATAGCAAGCCTATAAATAAATTTCTTTTGGAAATAAATTTTCGTAGTGTTTTAAGAAAAATAGGTTCCATAAACTTTTATAAGATATGAAGTAGAAATATTTAAAAGTAGTGAATGAAACATTTTTTCAGCTTAAAAACTTGTCAAGTTCAATTTTTAGAGAAAAAAGAACAAGTAAAAAGTAATTTTAATTTTTAAATGTATTAGGTGAATGAGTGAATATTAACACCACACTATTCAGCTACACGAGGACTTAAGGCGACTCAACTCGTAATTTTGAACCGTGGTCAAGTGAAGAGGATGATGACACCTGAGCTGGCACCCCTCTCATAACTTCCACACTACACCAACGAGAGGACATTTGAACCTCGACATATTGAAGTGCATCGGCCTCCTCTGCCCGGCAAACCTTCAGTGGTACCAGGCTCGAACTCATGACACTCCCGCTATGAGTACATTACCTTGACCCCTAGGCTACCGCTGCCATATTAAGTACGTTAAAAGTTTCGGGAAAAAAGATTTGTGCATTTTTTGACAGAAAAATATAAACTAATTGATATTATTTAGTGTAATATAAATAAAAAGCTTAGTTTATTTAAAACACAGCTATTCAATCAAATGCAAAAATTTATTATATAGATTAATTCTTCTAAATCAATAATAAGTTCTTTATATAATACTATTCATTTAAAATAAAAGTATTATTTTGTTTGAGCAATTCAGAAGTAGTATTATAAATGGTATCGAATTTCATGTGTACTTTATGTATGCTTTTAATATCGAGGAATCATTAATTATTAGATTGATGTATATGAAATGTCATATTTTCTTCATATGTGAACTTTTGTCTCGCCGGAATAACCTCGTTTATGATCGTATTGGTCATTGTCACTGAGTTACATTTCAACAAAGAAGAATTTCTCAAAAGTGTTCCATTTTGTTACTTGTTTTGAATTTCGTAAGGATTTGAATTCAACCGATATTCGTGTAATTTTTCATGTGAGCATTTTACGTGAGGGGGAGTAACTTTTTTTATGCGTGTAATTTGGTAATAAAGCTAGAAGAGTTGCACTTGGTATAAGCTAAGTATTAAGGGTCTTAGGGGTGTTATTTTTGTCTCGAGGGGGGAAAATATAAGCAAGTTTCAAACAGGTATACTTCTTTTAAATTTAAATTAAATAATTCGAATCTTTTACATGTTATTTTCAAAGGACTATGGTTTCAAAAAAGTACAAAATGTTTGAAATATAATCATACTTTTAAAAATTATAAGCATATGCAAATGAGAAATTTTTTTGTTATAAGTATTAAGTAATTTTTGCGTTTCGCACGCTATTTTCTATAATAGTAGCCTTTGATGCATAGAACTTTATAGAATTATAAAATGTATCATGCTCTGTAAGCCCTAGTAAATTAAGAATAATATATCTTTTGTATTTCAAAATATCTGAAAAATATTGAAATTTTTAAAATTTTTTTTGAAAATATATAGTTTTTATTTTTTAAAAAGTATAATTTATTATTCTATTTATTTAAAATTACTATGGTGTAATAAGGATAAATTTAACTTCATAAATCAACTTATTACTAGTAATTAAAGCTATACTTTTGAAAATGGCATGCGTGCCGTAAATCTTATAATTAATATTTCTTATAGAAATATTTCTTATTTTCATAAAATAAGATTAAAATTATTATAATTATAATTTTTAAAATTATGATTATATTTTAAACATTTTACTCTTTTCTGAAACCCCATTCTTTTATAAATTATGTGTACAAGATTCGAATTATTTAATTTTAATTTCAAAGAGTTATATGTATTTGAATATTGTTTATATTTTCAGCCGTCCAGAAAAAAGTTGAGACTCCTTAAAAGAGAATAGTTAACGGTTGAAAAGTGCAGCTTTGATTTGAAGAATTTAGGTCTGGTGAGTTTTCCCCTACAAAATGAACCGCCTAACCCAAAGACATACCGTCTGCGAAAACTGCTCTGAAAGCATTGGTCAAAACTAATATTAATGTATCCCTTATATTGTCCGCCCATCCCTTGTGAGTACTTCAAGTCCAGTAAATAAGTTCAAACAATTGCGAAATTAAATGAATAAAAATATGAAATTTTGCTGAACTCGGCTTATTCACCGGACCTTTCACCAAGTGACTTTAAATTTCTCAAATATTTCGAATAATTTTTACGAGATAAACAGCACGAAACTGAAGACAATCTGAAAAATTTCCCGAGGATTTATTGATTTTAAAGATCAGAATTTCTTTAAGACAGACATCTGTGCTTTAAAATCTCGTTGAAAAAGATGTATTGAAGCAATTGGAGCACATTTTGGTTAAAAAAAAATTGTTTTTGAAAAATATAAAGCAGTTTTATATATTCATTAAAAAATTCGACATCATCTAAATAAATATTAACTTTTTTCTTCGAAAGACATCTATTTTTCTGTAAGCGTAGATTTAACTATTTTTAAGAAAAAAATAATGGTTAGGAATATATTTTTTGTACCTAAACTTGAATAATTTCTATTAATTTTAAGAAATAAAAGTATTGCAAGTTAAGTGTATTTTAAAATAATGAAATGATTATATAAATATCATAAAACACAATTATAGCGAAAATAAACAAGTATATTAGAATAAATAAAATGATTATAAATAGTACATAACACACACTGAATCATTCATCAATTGTGATACAGACACTTCACTTACAGAAGTGTCCTAAAAAATCCTAAAGAATTGTAAATGTATCTAAAAACACAATAAATATATTTCAAATGACAAAAATGTTAAATCATCCCCACACGCACATTTGCGCAAAAATACAAATATACATTCAAATCAGAATTAATAAATATACTATCCTTTATATATAAACTGATTTTTAAAATTATTTGTCGATGAAAAACTCACAAGCAACTCATAATTGAAAAGTCACAAAACTACTTCGCACGATTGTGAGAAAGAAGTGCAGCGATCCAAACCTTGAGGGTGGAGCTCAAGTTCATCCACTCAACCCACAGAACTTTTGTTCTTTTTCATATTCCAAAATGCTTACCGGAAGCTCACGAAACAATAAAATAAAGAAAGAAAAGGACAGTCGCACGAAAAAAAAAAACTCTCAGTGACTCCTGAAAAAAAAATAAATCATTCATAGAGCGGTGTTTAATTCGCTTGCACACACATCATCAAGCTTCTTATCACTGTTTATATTACACCACTCACACGATCTTCCTGAATTAAGAGTATATCAGCGAAAATTTCCTACAGGTGAACGAATATTTGTAGTATGCAAATCTGATGCGTGTTTTTGAGGATGAGCTTAGCCGAGTGACACGTCACGGTGTGGAGATCGACCACATTTTTTCGAAATGAGAAGGGAAGGTTTACACTACGGGAAAGTATCAGATTAGGAAAGTTGGGTCAGAGGTTGAATGCGATAAGCGAAAAACGGACTAAAACGCTTGGAAAAGGCCTGACGTGGACTTGCCGATAGTCTACGTGTCTTGTGGTGCATTGGATTGGTACTGGCACACATCAGGGGAAAATGCCGGTATACGGAATTTTATTATTACTTGTAACCATTGGTAAGTAAAAAGTTATTTTTCTTCGTAGGATATTATTTTTAAAGGCTATTGTGTTGAAAAGATCTAGGTAAATACTTAGGTTTAAGAAATTTATAGGGAATAATTCTAAATTTATAATTATTGAATATGTTCATGAAAAGTTGCATCCTCCTCCTCCCATTTTTTTAGTACCTTTCACATCTATTTTAAAATGTATATATTAAACTTTGTGATTGCATTTTAAACATAAATTTTAATAGTTGATTTTTAAAAGTTTTAAATCTGATTGTCGTATTACTAATGAAAATTATTTAATCAGTAATATTAATGCATCTAAATATAATGCAATTAAGAGTACACAACATTATCAATGTTTCTTGAAAGAGAACGTTTCTTTTTAATTTAATTGCTTATTGAAATGATTTAAACCTTATTTTCTAGTAATTATGAATTCAGTTCAATGAAAACGAAGCAATTCATTACGTATCATAGATATTTCAGAAAAATCGCAATTTTTTTTATCAATTTTTTTTGAATAGCAAAAATTTGAATCATTTTAATCTTTACACAAGCCTTACTAAAGATATTTTATAAGAATTAAAATATAATCGTATTTATTTAAAATAGAGATTTTCATTTTAAACATTGGGCTCGAAATCTATTTGGATTATCTGCTAATTTAATATATTTTTCAGTCCAAACTAAAATGTTAAAATGTCATAATTAAGTAGAACATCATAATTTGGTATCAATAATTATAAGTTCAAAACTTTTTAAGTGTTTTTTCTTTAAAAATTAATTTTTTGTAAATTTATTAATAATTCCTTTATTATACCATTTAATACATCAATAATTAATATTTAATTTAATAATTTTTTTACTAGTTTTTTTTAATAAATTCGACATTTTTCTATGAACTTGTGTTTTCCATATCTAAGAACAGCAGATCTTATCTTCAATACATCAGAATATTCTAACTAAACGACTAATAATGTGCACACTGTTTAAAATCCAATTTATTTATCGCAAAATTAAAGAAGGAAAAGAAAACATAAAATGTACTTATGACTGAGATTATATGGTATATATATTTTTAACTAAAAGTATTTTCTTGTGCTGTTTTTTGACCACTTCGGGTTGTCCATTTCCGTTCGAAACGAATATCAGCTAATCACAACCAATACATATAATAAATTTGAGTTACGGTCAAATGATGAGTTCGACATCTGAACCAGCTCTTCAGTCTGAATACATCCGCGCAAGTTAACGTGAGGACTTGGAACTCCCCAGATTTAATGTATATCAGTTATTCTACGAGAGGAATATTAAGATGAACTTTTTTATAATATTCGAATGAAACATAAAATTGATATCATGGCTAGAATTTTTTATATACGAATTAAGATATCAATTTTAAAAGAAAAGCATTCTCATTTTGTTACGTGTTCAATTGTAGTTCAAATTAACTTTTGAAGAAATAGTTTTTTTCCCTTTTAACTAACGTGTGTTTGTGTTTATTCAGAACAGTTTGCAAGTTCAATCTTTCTGACCATTGTATTCGAATTGATATCTTAGGTAATGCACATTTCATCCTGATTTGATATAATTAAAACACATTCAAGTATTAATTTTTTATATCTTAAGACTTACAGAAACATTGTATCATTCTGATAATCAACCAATCAATAAATGTAAGAATTTTAAGAAAATTTAAAATTTTAATTAGATATTTTATATGAAGTGATTATTTGACTATTTTAACTTTTATTTCTTAAATATTAATCTCAAAATTCCCAATTAAAAAAAAAGCACATTTCAAAGTTAAGTATTTCTGAAGCGCATAAAAGTAAAAAATAAAATCAAGTGTATAGTGATGGTTATTTTAAGTATTTCACAGATTTCTAAATGTTTAATTACTTTTACACTTAAAAAATAAAGCATTCCAATTTATTAAAGCAAATTCCATTTTTTCTATCAATTTCAACATAAAATTATATCTAAATGTAAAATATTAATATTTAATACATAAATTCCCTTTAACATACGGTTTGCAGGTTTCGAATTAAATAGCGTTTTCATATCCAAAAATTGTTGACAAATTTCGAATTAATTCGAGTTTGCATTTGCATTGTTTGTAAATAATGAAACTCGTGGCTCGAGACATATTTGCAAAACCTGTTGTCTACCATTGTGTGTAGGTAATTACTGTACAAACACAATTTGTCTCACTAGAAAAAACATTAAAAGATCAGTTTCCTTTTATGCATAAATAAAGTTTATGCATTCCTCATTATATGTAAATGTTTATTGAAATTTAATTTTCCCATTCAATTATAAACTAATATAGTCCGTGACCTGTGATAGCCTCAGAATAAAATTGCAAGTCAACAATGGGTTAAGATATCGCTAGATAGATAAGCTTTCATACTTTAACCCTTTACAATTAAATCATTCTTTTGATTCGGAAACATAAATTGTACCTTTTTTTACTGCAAATATTAAATATTTAGTAAAAAAATTATATTTAATTAAAAACTGATATTTTGAATTACATGCTTAACAATTTTTAACGTTTTGAAGCAATCGCACATTCGCGTTAGGTGGCTTTTCCACAGCGTGGCAGTGGTAAAGTTCCTTTCAAGTGGAGCATTATTTTCTAAAAAAAAATTATTAAAAATAAATACCTATTACTAGTCGAGTAATTCAGCTTTGTGTGGTATTACTGGAAACATTTTTCAAGAACAAACCAACTTCGCAATCATTGCTCCAGAATCGTATCTCCGTCCGTATCTTTTTAACATTTGTGTGAGTGTGTGTGCATCCTTTTTTGAACAACAAACTTT
The DNA here is from genome assembly GCA_019973975.1 of Trichonephila clavata. Lineage (NCBI taxonomy): Eukaryota > Metazoa > Arthropoda > Arachnida > Araneae > Nephilidae > Trichonephila > Trichonephila clavata. The sequence goes on along the minus strand of BMAO01020758.1, from coordinate 149,389 downwards.
GTAAGCTTGTGTGTCTTGTAGATTAACGTTTCGCAAGAGTAGGATGAATGTATGGGATTCTTAAGATTCGCTAATTAAGACGGGCAGGGTTATCTACTGAAGGTGGTCTGTCAGGATTCTTTTATCCAGAAGAGGCATCGTCATATTTATGCAAAAACTGTTCTACAACTTGGATTGGACTTGTAGTACGTTGCATACATACACACACACACATACATATACGTGCATACATGCATACGCACACACACTTACATACACGCGCATATGCACACACACACACGTGCATACAATTCCAGAGTACCTTGTCTAGTAAAAATCTTTTTATATTTTTTCAGGACTGTGTGTGTGTGTGTGTGTGGGGGAGGAATGGATATTTCCTAATCACAGCGATCTACAACACCCATAGTTAAATTGCAGTTAAAAATTTTTTTGCCTTGAGTATATCTTCATTTATTTATTACATTATTTTTGAGGTTGTTCATGGAAGTATAATACTGCTCATCAAACACCATCTATTGAATTATTCCCAAATTAACTTTTCCCAATGTAGAATCGAACGGTAGAATGGTCATCGGGGCACATGATCTCTGATGAGGTCTAAATCCTCTATCTTGGGGCTGTTGACATTGATGATATAATTTGCCATGTTTAATTATTAAAAGAGATTAAAAAATTAAAATTATAAGTTAGATTGCGACCTTTTAAATTAATGTAGAATCGGGGTGTGGCAAAGAGATGAAGCGGAAATATACTTCTCCAGATATGTATTCGAGTATAACAATAAGATGCATTAAAAAAATTACCCCGTATAATACTTGGGCGTGACATTTTGGAGCACAAGTCAGAAGGTCATGCCAGCTAAGAGATTAATATAACTGAATTATAAAAGCAAAAAGCACTTCGAAAAGCTTTGAATTCAATTGTTTAAATTAATTTTAGAAATAAATGTTATAGAGCTTTCAGAAAATGAGTTGTGTTCCATTTTATTATTTAATAATCTTATAAGCTAATAAGATCTTACAAAAATTTTAGTGAATAGTGATGAAATTTTTGGGACATTTACCCCCTGGAGGAAATATTAAAAATGGTGATTTTTTTATGTTACATATAAATTTTATAAATTAAAAATAATGGTATTCACACTTAACGCTAATTTAGCCAACTCTCTGTTGGAAAAAACTAAACTGACTTATCACGTTTACATTCCTGAAAATAATATACATTTTTAGAAAAATAAAACTTTTACAAATAAATATTTTTCTTTAAAAAAGGCATATAATACTTCTGTAAAATGTATTTTATAATTATAATGATAAAATTAAAAGATTACATTAATAAATTTGAAAAAAACCTTGATTGTAAAACTATATTCTGTAAATGATTACTGAACTTATTTCAAGTAGGAATTGCAAAATATTACTAAGAAATCACAAGCCAAATTTTTATCGTGAGATTTTATACATAAACTTATATTTTCAGACAAAAAAACCCCCTTTAACTTTAAAATTTAGTGAATAGGATACAATTAAATTAGCTTAAAAATCATTATAGGAAAAATTAAAGTCACACACAATAGATGAAAAATGAACTAGATTAAGTAAACAGTTTTGAGTAACAACTTTTTTGCATCGGGTTTCTCTAACATTTTCGCGAAAAATATTTTTGAAAATACTCCACTCATTTTACAAAGGAAAAAACAATCTCACATTAACTAAATATTTTTAAAGTTTTTTTTTAAAATGGTCCATATAAAATGAAATTGAAAAAAAAAGTTTTAATTTTAGATGTTGAATTTATTAAGTTTTATACATTTTTTAAAAAAGCGAAAAAAGTTTTTTTTAAATCGTCACAAAAGTTGATCTTTATAAGAGAAATCGTTTGCAGTATTTCTTCGTATTTTTAATCATTACTTATCTGAATTCCAAACACCTCGAGTTGTATATAGCAGTTTTTTAAGCAAAAAGAAATAATTGAAAGCAATCATTTATGCTTCATTTACAAAATGTTGGCATTGAAGTAGCGTGTTAAGTTAACATTAGACTAGAAAGAAGTAAAAGTTGCAATTGTGACTCGCAATAAAAGAGTGACGTATTTACACCTGTTTCTAAGCTCCCTAAATGGTAATCAGAGAAGAAAAAATAACCAATGACTTTCGAGAAGCTGAGCTCATGAATATTTTTCAATGAAAGAACTTACTCACGAGTTCAAACAATAAAATGGTCTAAATGTATTTTGGAGTATGTTATATTATATTTTTGATATATCGTACAAGGCCTAACTAAAATTTTTCTTTTGATAAAAATAAATTGACTTTGATAGAAGCTTACATCAAACCAACAATCTAAAAAGAATTCAATCCTCCCTCTTTTGAAACCTTCAGGTATGCAATCGCTTTGTCACAGTTGCCTAAAAATGAGCATAAAATATCGAAGTTTGATTTAAAAAAAAATTATTTAGATTTGTGAGATTACATACTTTATTTCAGGAATTTCTTTTAATCCTGCTTATTAATTTGTTTCACATGTATACTATATTGATTTTATAGCTCGAAAAAAATTGAATTATAACTTTGAATATCGAATTAAATGATACACGTATTGTGAAAAAGTATTGAACTATACTTGCTTCCCTCAGTCATCAATCTGGTAATTGAATCTTAATCATGGAGTATAAAATTCAATTTAAGGAGACGCTAATTTTTTAAAGTTTGAGCATGGAACAATTCAAAATGTATTGTAGAACAGCAAGGGGGTGAAAATGCATAACATTTGAAGTCGAGAGATAACTTCTGTATTTGTCATAATCCCTTAATCTGTCAGTCAGCCGTTTAATGGAACTTTCCGTGGGTAAGGCTCAGTTCTGTAGCAAGTACGAAACTCGATTCTCCGGTGCATCACCCGACTTCCGGTGACACTTGGGGTGGAGGCATATTCGACACACCCGTCTCTAAAATGTTTTTCGTTGATCAGTACATCGTCGAGAAAAGGTTAAATAGAATTTTAGCTTGTATCAATGTCCTAGCAAAAATTAATCTGTTTTTCTAAATTGTCCCATGCTACAAAAAAGATGCGATTGCGGTAGCCTTATGGTCAGGGTAACGGACTCGTGGCCGGCGTGTCATGAGTTCGAGCCAGTACTGCTAAGGCCCACCATGTGTGAATACTGTTGCGTGTGTGTGGTGTTAAATAAAATAATAATAATATTCTGGAGTCCTAAAATTGTCTTTTCCTGGATTTATTGGTAACGATAACTTTCAACAATAAACTTATCAATCTTTAACAAATTAAACCATTACATAAATTAGACTGAAATAAAGAGAATTCTAATATTCAAGATAAAAATCCTAGTAAGCAACGGCACCTGGTACGCCGAAGCCAAGAATTATGAGTAAACAACAGCATCTCTAGTCATGATGAAGCAAAGTTCAAGATTCCACTGAGACAGAATCCCTTGCATATGGTTTCTATCGAGGTAGACCACGTGGGGTCTGAGGGTGGTGTCAACCACGCTCCACCCAGTCAGACCACCCGAACCATAATTCACAACACACCGTGCAAAGGGGTGATGCACGTTAAATCAGTTGGGGCTCAAATGCTCTCCCATTGGGGTAGAGTGGAAGTTGAAATGGTTCCATCTCAAGTGGCGTCCTTGTCACTTGACCATGGTTCAAAATTATGAGGTCCGTCTTCAAAAGCCCTCGTATAGATGAACAGTGTGACGCTAATATTCATTCAGCTCCAATAGTCCTCGTGGAGCTGAATAGTACGGTGTTAATATTCACTCACTCACGCTATAAATAATATATGCACTTGAACAGTTTGAAGAAACAAGATTGTGTGTTTATCACATACACAAAACTTGGGTAAGAAATTTTTTTTTTGACAAGCGTTAACAAAAAATGATCAAGCTGAATTTTATTTTTAGGTATTTCAAAAATCTCTTATCATGTGATAAGGTTATGATAAGATGATAGATAAAATCCCCGCGTGATATGGTATTTCTTACAATTGTACGCAGTCACATTTTTCAGGAGACTAAAAGCGTGACCGAGGTAGCGTAATGGTTATGGTCACGAACTTGTGGCAGGTGTTGTCGAGATGAGGGTTTGAGTCCTGATGCCAATGAAGACTCCACCATGTAGAGAAGCTATTGCACCTCAAACCTGTCTTGATGATATGTAATAAAATCTGTCACGTTAATCGCGAAGTTCTCATGTTGGCGTAGTAGGGACGTTAGGTGAGTAGATTGCCTGCTTAGGTGTCATCCTCGTCCCTTTACCTCGGTTCAGAATTACAAGGCCCATCGACAATAGCTTTCGCTTTCCTGTAGTGCTATTTAAACACATACTCATTTGAAAGGAAGGGGGGCGGGCAAAGTCAATATTGTAGGGGCATCTAAGTTTATTTATGACTTTATCATTATTTTATTTGATTAATATACCAAATTTCTTTGGCAATATGCGAGGTAGGACTCAAAAGTTCCCGAACTGAACCTATAACGTTAAAAATTTTTGCAGTAGACACAGCATTATATTTTGCAGGCCGATGCATTTAGTAAACGATGGTTGAAAGAAATGGGGTTTGTTGAGCAGAGAATGAATATATATATAATATATATATATATATCAAAGTCTGTGTTCGCTTGGAAAAGAATGCTATGGAGTCTAACAAAATGTTGAAAAATATATACGGCAGGTATATATTGCGAACGCAAGCTTTTGGTTGCCGTCGACGTTTCAGAGAAGAAAGGGAAAGCGTTGAAGACAATAAAAGCTCTGACGTCCGCAGACTTCTTTCACAACTGAAAACATCGAAACACTTTCTGCTGAAATATTTTAGAGCAGGCTTAAAAGAATAGCGCAAATAGCAAAATCGGTAGGATACTCGGTTATTATCAGTTATGATACATCTTGCATCTTTTGCGGGAGCCGATACGAAAGAGATAAAAATTGTGGACTGTGCAGTCACGGGTGATTATGCTTAACAACACTCTCCAGCACACCTACCCCTACTCGTCATTGACTTTTTTGTGAAAACGAAAACTATCTTGCCACATCCTCTTTACTCTCCTGAGCTTGCCCCCAGCGACTTCCTCCTATTTCCTAAACTGGTACGTCGCTTGTAGGGCTGTCGATTTTAATCTGCAGATGAATTAAAAGTGCATCGCAGGCTGAATTAAAGGATATGGCTAAAAATGGAATCCAGAAATGTTTTAAAGACCTTTACAAGGGATTGGAAAAGTGTGTTGTTGTTCAAGGGTCTTATTTCGAAGGCGGATGTGTTTCAGCAACTTAATTGGAAATATTTTTAAGTTATAGACTTAGTCTGGGAACTCTCTCTTTGTGCGTGTGTGAATTCTACCTCGTACATTATTTTTAAAAGAAATGGTTAAGTCAACTCTTTTTTTTTAAAAAAAAATCAAATTAATTTTTGCAGTTAACAAATTTCTATTTTATATTTTATGAGTTTTTTTTCCTTAAGAGGATCTATTGTGTATACATGGTAACTGAGCGGATTTGTTCCAACATTATTGTAACGAGACGTAGGTACGAGTGGTGATGCCACTAAAGGAAAAAAATTAGTGTAAATATATTCCCCGTATAAAGGGGCATATCCCATTAATCAATCGAGGCTCAAAGTCCCCACGATGGCATAGTGCGAAAGTTTGGAGAGTTGGGTTCCAGCTCAAGTGTCATCTTTGTCACAGACCGTGTATCAAAAGAAAGCGATATCCGTCACAACAATCCTCGTAATTCTTTTCAGAGCGTGACGTTATAAAAATCACAATCTAGCTCTGTCCATTTTATAAAATCTTGAAACTGCATATACTTCTACCTTTTATTTTTAACGCTTGATTTAATGCGAGTTTGTTTTATCTTCATTATCAAAAAGTGTTGATTCCCTTATTTTAATTTTTAGCAGATCTTGCTGCTAAGTGTGTGGTAAGGAAAAGGAAATCTTCATAATTTAAGCAAATACTTAGTTTATCACCCCAGAAAAATAGTTACCTTTATTTTGAAGAAGCCTACTTTTATTATCACTTTATTTTTCAATATTCCTGTTAAAATATAAAGTAAGGTTATGAATCAGCCGACAGATAACAAAACTCATAATATACTCCAATCGAACAAATGCTTTCTTCTGAGAAATTACATTTTAAATTAAAATCATTTTAAAATTATATTACGGAATAAAATCGTATTAAAATGCATATGGAGGTGGTTAGTGGCCTTTTGACATCTAATATCAGCCATCAAGATTATAGCTGACGACATTCAAGCAAATAGTTTAGAATCTTTTTCCTTTGAAGGTAATCATAAGAAATAACGAAGACCAATACTCAATGAGATTTATATAAACTTCAAACGGCGTAGTGTGAGAAGAATGAAGTATCAATCTCTGTCTCTTACACAAGTATCATTTTTGTCACTTGCTCATCTCTTGAAATAAAGACGTCTGATTTTTATACTTAGTATAGCTTTAGAAGTTAGTATAAACAAACCAATATCGCCTGACGAGAGAATATTTAACCTCTTAACAGGTTTGCCCGTAAACAGTGCGGGCTACCGTAAGCTGATCACACACATAATCGGTTTGCTAGTATGGGTACTAATATTTTCTTCTTTCTTAGATTTGCGCATATTTTTAATTCTATTAGTAAGATTATTAGAGCTAGAGTGTGTTTTTAAGAGATGAAGTTTGTCTATGGTAGAATGGAACCTGTTTTTGTGCGGTCATTTTTTATGCGATTTTTTCTGGGGGATCTTTTTTGTGCGGTATAATGAGTTTCAACGGCTTTGGTGCCACTGTAATGTTTTCTATCAATGTACCAGAGGCGTAACGAAGAATGTTAGCCCATTCCCCTTGCAAAGTCAGGTTTTGCCCTTAATATTTTATAAATTGGGTCAATACGTACTTGGTGTTAGTCAGACATTGGACCTCCTAGTGTCCTGGTCCCATCCCCGCGAGACGGGGTTGCGGGGGCGGGACGGGGAGGATGTACGTTACGCCACTGCAATGTACATATATAACACTTCAAGACGCTCTTTTCATTTGTTAGTCTCCTGACAATGAGCGCTCAAATGCTTTCTCTTAACATGCCAACAGCCCGTGCTTGATTGAAGACGAAACTTTCAATGCGAGTGGCATTATCAATAATTTGATAGATTATGAAGACGGACAAGAGGAACCGGATTCTTTGAGAACGGATAAAATGTATGCAAGGATGCAGCTTTTCAAACAGTTCGAAAAGCATTTTCCTAAAATAGATACCAATTCCAGAGTATGAAATTTCAAAAAGAGCTTCGATCATGCATATCTGGTTATCGTGACATTTACAAGCAACTGACCAACCGACCTTTCTCCCTAAAACGTATCTCTTGCTTTGTGGTGCCAAAAAATAAATCAATTGAAATTAATCTTCTAGTGACGAAAGCGATTTTGAGCTTATTCATCACAGGAAGATGAGGGCTTTGGATTATACGATGAGTAGCAGTGAGTCATATGTGTTATTTGAGAACATATCTATGTATACAATGAGAAACTAAATGTTTTAAAAATGTTTCCATGGGTACTTTATTTATTTTGTTATGGAAGTACTTTCTCATAAATTTCATAAATAATTGGCGCTTTTTCTGAGTGCGGCTTTTTTTATGCGGTCCCTCTCCACTGCATAAAAACAATTTTCTGTAGTATTTCGACGAAGTTGTTTGTTATTCGAAACTTTCCTAAATTCTTACAAACATTTTTTTTGTGCGGTTTATTTTTATGCTGTCTCTATCTTACCGCACAAAAACAGATTTTACTGTACTCTCAAATACTTCTCACCCGAGATTTTCTTTGTATTGAAAGCGGGAATTTTTTTCATGGAGGGCAGGACTTTAGATTCTTGAAAATATTCGATACAGAACAAGGCAATTTGTTGTTTGAGAAGAAATGAAAATGTGGAAATGTAATCCAAAAAAGCCCATATTATCTATGTCCCCATTGCAACGTAAGACTTAGTATTATACCATTCTTCAAATCGTGTTTGTGTATATATAGAGGAGAAATAAAAAGCATGAAAAGTGGTACGAAAACGAAATTTTTTCTGCAAGTAATGAGAGAAATTTTCTTTTAAGATTATGAAACATTTTTTATAGCATGCAGAGTGTACATACAAAAAGAAAACCTTTGGGAGGGGGGGGGGGGGGGTTGTGTTTTGAAATAAATTTAAAAAAATGTAAAAACTTTAAAAATTGGAAATTAAAACAAGTTTTTTATTTCGCGTTCTGTTTAGTATTATACTTAAATATATGGCATAAAAAAGTGCCCTTGTTTGGAAAATTTTGAGAAAAAAAATTGACTGCTTTAGGGGTTGAAATAGAGGACGAAATTTAGAAATGAAGGTTTTAAGAAAATTGCAAAGAGTGCTCGTAGTGCAATATTACTCTAAGCTAAATATTGAAACACCTTTTTATTCACTCGAAAATTTGAAGATTATATTTTATTCTAAGATTATTCTCACAAAAATTAATGTGTTGTTGAAACTCTATCATTTGTTGCGTTTGCAAATATAAGATGAAATAATTTTTCTTTATTAATGTTATTTTTAAACTAAGCAAATGAAACCAGGAAGTTAGTTGTATTTTTTAAAATACAGTAATTATAAAGTAATACATTTCTTTAAAATAAATTCATTGAAAATTTAGATGCACAATATGATCTTGGACATAGTTAATTGTGTTACGAGGAAAATTAAATGTAAGCTTCAGAATAAATGAACTAAGAAAGACAATATATCACTTCAGAAGAGAATTCACTTCTAATGAAGGCGTTTAAAAAAATCTCCCTCACTTCAAAAATTGATATAGTGAAAAGTGATGATTTTTAAATATTATTAAAATATATCTGAAAAAGTTTCAGTATTGATTACTATATACTTTTTGAAATTACATCAGATGAAATTTAAGGGGGGGGATATGACAATGGGTTTTTAACTCTTTGCAAGTCGTTTTGTACTTCATAGAATACTTTTACAATGTTTTGATTAAGCATGTTATTTTTCTTCAATAATGAAATTGGACAACTCGAAATTCCATTCGAACACAATTTTCACAATTCAGATTCCAAGTAAAGGTTAATTTTGAGTACTCATTGTAAAAAATTAGAATTAATAATTTACTCTATTTTAGCGACAGGAATGAGACATGAAGATAATGATAATACATTTCTAACTTTTTATATAATGTTTTTCGTGATGCTGTGAAAAATTTATTTATACGTAAGGTATAGTTAATAAAAATAGATCGTAAAAAGTTGAAATTAAGTGAAGAGGACGCCGAGAGCAAATTTTCTGAAAAAAAAATGGGAAAAAATGTACGAAATACAGAAATTTTTAAAGAAAAGATTAGTTGAAAATTTACATCCTGAACAGTAAGAAAAACTTCAAACTAGACGGTGAGTCAGAATTCCATGGGCAATGAGTATGAGCAATTGTATATTTCGTATAATGGGGGGTTGGTCCACCATCAGGTGGACAGGGGTTATCTTCCCACAGTATTACTTAAATTATGTGTAAATATACAACAATAAAAGACTGATGTTTTTCCTTCGAATCTCTTATGGTGAATTTAATGTTTATTTTCTGATTTATTAGTATTTTATTAAAAAGGTCTCATTCTAAAAGTTAATAAATACGGCATCCATTCAGATGTATCAAATAAAATATATTAACAAATGATAAATTATTGTTAGTTTTCAAAACTGCTGCTTGGTAGGATTGATATATTTTCAGGAGCGAGAAAGCATATGTGTAAATATACGAATAATTTTCACACGGTACTGTTATTTAGTTTCAGAGTGTCAAAGCACAACGAGCAAGAAATCCGCGCAATTTATAAATAATAACAATAATAAATGATAATTTAGTAAGTAAATAATTATTGAAGTTCAATATTAATGAGGCGGCCGCGATAGCCAAGTGGTCAAGGTTACGGACTCGTGGCCGGCGTGTCACGAATTCGAGCCCAGTGCCACTGAAGGCCCGCCGCGTAGAATGAGCCGCTGCACGTAAATCTGTGGTGGTTCAGTAATCCCATTAGTGTGGAAATTGGGAGAGGAAGGGGAGGGGGCATGGGTCAGGTGCCATCCTCGTCACTTGATTATGGCTCAAAATGACGAGATCCATCGCCAGTATCCCTTGTGCAGATTTTTCATGCGACGTTAATATAACTCTCGCCTCTCAATATTAATCAGTGAATTTTTTTCCCAGGAGCATTGAGTTCTGCATACGAAATTGGAACGGTAAACAAGTATAATTACGAAACAACAGTACTAGTGAATGAACAATGCAACTCGGAGAGTAATTCAGTCGTAGGACACCAACTCAAGGCAAAAGTACATTTGACGGCTGTCTGGGAAAGTCCACAGAATCCTTCGAAAAGATTAATCAAGATTGAGGTGAGTTGAAATACATGATTGGTTGTTTGGATTTGGTTTTTTAGAACTTTTAGGTCTGCAATTTATAATATAAAATTTTATTACATTATCTTTATTGTACAAAGCATCTATTTTAAAAGAACAGCATTGATTAATACATAAAGTATTTAATAGAAAATATATATGAGGTGGAACACAAATAAACGAGACTGGTCCGATAAATCATTGTACGGGGGGGGGGGTACAGAATCAGTTCTCCGTGACATTATCACCTTCAAAGTAATTCCCTTCAGCATGCACACACTTCTGCATTCGGTGCTGCCATTGATGGGGCCAAATCAGGTGAATAAGGAGGATGGGGCCGATCACAATACTGTTTTTGTTGGTCAGAAACTACTTGACAGATAGGGCTGCGTGAGCGGGTGCATTGTCTTGGCGCCACAGTCATCAAACACTCTCCAATTCTGGCCTTTTTTCCTAATGTTTCACGAAGTCTTCTTAGAACTTCAATGTAGTAGTGTTAATTAACAGTCTGACCACTGATGTGAGCGGAAATTCACTCGTATCACGAATTTCGGCAGTGTTTTGGTCTGTAATCGCTTGCCTTCGGCGCCCAGCACTTCATCATCTTCCACACTGTCTCTTCCCCCTGAAAGCCACTTATGCCCTTCAAGCACATGTGTAGAAGACAAAGTTTCATCTCCCTAAGCCACGGTTAATATTTGAAATATTTTAGTGGCTGATTTCTTAAGTTTCACAAGAAACTTGATGTTGATTATCTCGACATTTTTCCGGCAGAATGTAGTTGCACGTGTTCACTCAGTGACACAGTACTCGCAACTGGTGTGATCAATTAAGTCTAAACTGGCCACATGGATAGGGGAAGGTTTGTGGTATGACGTCACCAAAACAATTGTTGCTAACTCCACATTCTGTTTAAGCTACACATTTAGTCTCGTTTTTTTGTGTCACATTTGTTACCTATAACAATGAGGAACCCGTGTTCTTTTGTAAACATATCCTGCATTGAAAAAGGAACAAATATGAAATTTTTTCTTATTTTTCTGTTTTGCACTGTTCCTTTCCGTTTGATTTTATAACAAGATTCTATAAAAAAAGATCGTTTTTTTAATTTTTAGCTTAAAGTGAAAACTAATTTTAAAAATCGAGAAAGAATCTTTTAAACTAAAAATTATTTTAATTTCCTTCAAATTTGAGGCATTTAAGAGTTCCATTAGAAGTCCTGTAAAGTTTTGTTCTATAAAAACCTGCTACACATAACCAGTTTTCAAGGAATGAAACTAAAACATTACAATGCTCAATGCGCAAAGAGCGTAATATATTGCAAGGAAAATTAAAATACACAAATTAGTGCGTAACATTTCCTAACGAACTTTCTCTTCAGGAAATTAGAATGCAACAAATTGTGATAAACATTCGAGGAGGACAAATCAAGTTACCTCTAGTATTCAAATTACAAATGAAGCTCTCTTTCGTACTGTGGCGAATCCTCGGCTTCAGATTCAATGCAGAAGAGGCTCTTACTTTTAGGAAATTAAATTATTGAATAATTCAAGTGGAATAAATTATTTTAGAAATGGCGGGAAATTTCAATACTCGCTTGTCTGACTGATTATGTAACAGATTCTTCTTTTTGCAGAGTACATGAGAAGATTAAAATATTATGATTATTTTAATAATTCAAGATAGCAATCAATAAGAGTTGGATATCTAAATCTGGAATTAAATTGATTTCCTTATGGTGCATGTATGTATATATAATATACTTTTCCTAATTAAAATCAGCATTTATGAAATAATTACACGTTTTATTGATAAATGTAATGATAATTTCTATCCAAAAATGGAAAGTTTTCATTTTCCAAGACAAAAAGACAACTTAATTTTGATAAGCTGAAAATTAGAGAGTAAAGAATTATGCGAAACGAATATTAATTATTCAAAAACTTTAATGAAATTTATAACATTTTTTTTATAACTCTTTTTATCCTCTGCAATTTGAAAGAAAATTTGATTGACTGACATAAATCGGACTGGTTCACACGTTTTTTATTGATATTTATAAAAATGCGTTTTCTAATTATACTTTACCTATAAGTCCATTTCAATAAAATGTAATATTTATTTTTCCAAATTTTTATGTTTAAACTATAGTAATAATGTAAATCAAATTAGGAGTGTTATAATAACTGATAGCAGTCAGAAGCTTTGTAATCGACCTGTCGTGTTTTGGAGTTGGTTCTCCTAGGTTCCATTGCGTGGAATGATGTGGCAATTTAGCATGTATTCGAAGTCCTGAAGAACGTAATGTATATTAGAAATTTAATAGCTGGCGAATTAATCAAATTTAATTTCGTCTTTCAATCATGGCTAAAAACAGCGACGACTATCATGACTAACCCATTGCATTGGATATATATTTTCAGTGAGTGTGTGAATATTAGCGTCGTACTATTTAGCTACTTGAGGGGTTTTGGCAACGGACCTCGTAATTTTGAACCATGGTTAAAGGATCTTCTAACTTTCACATCAACGGGAGGACGTTTGAATCTCGACATATTTAACGTGCATCAACCTCATCTGCAGAGGTACTAGCCTCGAACTCGTGACCTGCTGGCTACGAGTCCGTTATCTTGACCAACTAGGCTATCACGGCCACATTTTATTTTTGGGTGTTTTCAATTAATATTGGAGAATCGAACTTGAACTCGGAATACTTTTTCAGAAAGAAAGATATTTCTTACTAGCAATTTTTTTTGAGTTAAAAACCCAATTATATACACCGACATGTAAAATTACGAGGGTGAGTCAGAAAATAAGTTTCCCCTGTCGAGTGTAGTTAGAATTGATCATGGAAGTCAAAATACAGAATGATACATTAAAGATGACATAACTTTATTTTTCCACATAAGTACCAAGTACATTGAAACATTTGTCGTACCTCATGATAAGCTTCTAAAAGCCCTCCAGGAAATAACAGGGCTTTGCATATGGAAGAAGCATTTATCGACTTTGACTTCGGCCTTGCTTCCAAAGTGCCTTCCGGCGAGATTTTTCTTCAGAACCAGGAACATAAAAATCCCTTAGTGCGAGATCAGGACTGTATGGCGGATGGTGTAGGCACTCCCAGCCAAGAGAAGCAATATGGTTTTGCATTGCCTTCGCCGATTGTGGGCTCGCATTGTCATCCAACAACAGAACGCCAGATTTGAGAATCCCAGCCCATTTTTTTCGAATCCATCTGCTTGATCGCGATCGACCTCTACCCAATAGTGTTCTTGCGCGTTCACCTGCTGTTTCGTCGTTCATCCATAAGCGTTAAACGCTTCTTCCGTACGCAAAAACCTGAATTTTCCTGGAGGGTTTTTTGAAGCTTATTAAGATATATGATAAATGTCTCAATGTCCTTGGTACTTATGTGGAAAAACAAATTCGTGTCTTATCTTTAATGTCTAATTCTGTATTTTGAATTTCATACACGACTCTTGCCACTGTCGACAGGGGAATCTTATTTTCGGACTCGCCCTCGTATAAACGTTATTATTGCTAGTCATCCCATTGACACTTGGGGACAAGATCCAAAAGATTGACCCTAAGAAAGCCAGTACAAATAGGAGGGGGTTCGAAGTAAATCTTTTGTCTATGTAAAAAGAAGTCCAAATATCAGAGAGTATATTATGTATTAGCCTGATGTTTAAAGCAAATAATTTAATGCGAAGGAGAAAGATTGCCTTGCTCTTATAAGTTCAGAGATACTTGACCGCTTGTGACCACTGCCAAGTCGAAAGAGTGCATTTGGGGCAAATGAGCCTGATCTGCTTACCATCAATAATGTGGGGGTGCTTTCAACCCCGCTATATTGAGAGGGAAGACTCATTGGGAATATAATTAAGAGTAATTCTTTCCATAGAATAACCATTCAAATTTTTCTATATTCATGTGGATTAAATTTTTAGTTTTGATTTGAAAGTCAAAATTAAAAAGGGAATACATAGTAATGTAAGGAGGATATTATGAATAAAAAAATTGTGATTGAAAAAAATATTGTGCACTTTTTTTTAGCTATAATTAGGAAGTCATAATATCATTAAAAATTTTTGAGGTTCTTTTCATTATTAAGAAACGTTAATAGTTTAGTTTAATTTTGACTTTAAGCACAAAGACGACGCTTGAATTAAATAATCTAATGTAATTTCTACATGGTTAAAAAAACGATGATTTTTACTAAGGGAGTTTTCATTTATAACAAATTATAAGTCAACAAAAATGATTGCAGTTTATATAATCCATTAGAAAAAGCAAACTATTAAAGAATTTCAATAATACATATATTATATCTTATGTTTTTTTTTCTTCAGATTTTAAATCCAAAGCTTTCCGTTCCACTGAAATCTGTTTTTAAAGAGCATCGTTCTGAATTGGACAAACTTTCATCTTCTCCATCTTATATCCTATGGGAAGAGGGTGTTCCAAAATCTGTATGGGATGATTCCAACGAACATTTCTCTTTGCGAAATTTTAAAAGAGGAATAGCAAGTTTATTACAGCATAGGAAGAACAACCAAGACGTGAAAGAGGTAAGAGTAAAGCTTTCAAAATTAAAAATTTTCCAGTTAGACTGCCCCCTCAGGGGGCTCATCTTCTTTAGGTGAGTACGGGTGTCACAATCCCGAGGTGCCCTAGTGATCTTTTAGCAAGGGCTCAATCTCTTGTGATTACCGGTTTCGCGCACCCGCCTCTCCCGAGCGATCTTTACTTCCACCTTTATTTCCCCCACTTTTCCGCCGTAGTTAAAAAGAAAATACTGGTTTTTATTTCCTATGAATACATATCCGGGAATTTCATTTTATGGTTTATCCCCTTAGTGGGTCTTGCTTAATTATTGATTTTTTCCTTACATATTATCTTTAATTTTACTTGCGACGAAGTCCTGTGGCAGACCAGGACTGAGTGGAATGAAGTTGAGTCTGATGGTTTTTTCCCAACTGGTATGACGACAGAACAGACTGCTCCCTGGGAAAACTGGCACTTGGAGCGAGGTTTTAAACTTCTGAGGACCTTTGAACTGGTGAGGTGGGGTCTTGGAGGAAGCGGCCATGTAGAGGGTACCGGATAAAAGCTGAGTTTTGCGTCTCAGGCCGCCAGATAGTGCAGGAGCCCGGGGCAGCCTAACCAGCATGTCCTGGCTGCTCTATCAGCTGGTGTATAATCTCGCCTGCCTTGTAGCTCCAGGTGGCGCCTGGATGGGGTCCCGCATTGCAGAGCGGGGGCTCTCCCGAGGCCACTGCTGGTTGCTGAATCTGGGGCTAGCCCCGCCAAACTGGTTCTCTGAAAATCAAAAGGGATTCTCCTCCTCCTTTCTCAAAAACAAAATTAAAATACGAAAAATAAGAAAAAAGATAAAAACTCATTCTTTTTAAAGTCTCCAACCCAACATACCCAACACATGGTGGTCAGCCCACCAACTCTCAAACTTGCTCCGAATCTTTTCCCAAATTTATTGTTCTTCATGCAACTGATAACAGGAAACTTTCCAATACCTTTTCTTATCTCTAAAGCTGTACAAGGTTCAGCTGGTTCTGTGAAATCTATAAAAAAATTACCATCCGGTGATTTACTGATAGAAACAGCAACAAAAGCACAATCAAATAATCTCCTACAATGCACAAATCTTTCAAACATTTCTATTACTGCTACTCCTCACAAAACACTCAATTCATCCAAAGGAATGATTTACTGCCCAGATCTGATACCTTTACCTGATTCTGAAATTGAAGAAAAGCTAGCTTCTCAAGGGGGGAGTGGAGGCTGTCAAAAGAATAACTTCCATAAAAGACGGTAAAACTGTAACTTCTCCATTATTTATACTCACATTTTCTAAACATTCATTACCAGAAAACATACTAATTGGTTACTTAAACATTAAAATAAGATCTTGCATCCCTAACACTCTCAGATGTTTTCGCTGTCAAAGTTACGGCCATGGAACAGCTTCTTGTCGCGGCGTTGCTACCTGCAATAAATGCAGTAGTACGGAGCACGCCAGCGAAGCATGTACGACAGAGCGGAGAAAGTGTGCAAACTGCAAGGGGGAGCACGCTGCTTATTCCAAAATCTGTACAAAATGGCAGCAAGAAAAAGAAATACAAAGAATTAAAGTACTTGAAAACCTTTCGTATTCTGTAGCAATGAAACGGGTGGTCAATATCTTGCCACCTCGAACTTCCAGTTCTTATGCTAATGCAGTAATGACCAACACAAAATCGAAAAAAGATACTGCAACTCAAACAGACATAGGAACTCAAACAGAAATTAGCAACATAGAAACACCAACAAACATTGACAATTTAACTTCTGAATCTCATAAAGATTCCCCAATAGCTCAAAAACCCATTACAAATTACTTAATTGAACAAGAAACAACTCTATCTCCCCTGAAACATATTTCACGGACCGAGAGTCCTTAAACCTAGACAAACGGTCTCCTGAAACATTGCACCTCTCAGTACCTTCAGATACTGAAGTTTTGATGGAAATAGACAAAAGTTCTACCAAACGGTCAGCTACTGACAATATCCAGGAAGCTGCCAAAATACTGAAGCCAGCAATTCGAATAGAATCTGGTGGAATTCAAACCACCAAAGTAGAAGACGTTATGCATCTCGGTAAAAAAGGTTAAAAAGGGAAATCAAGACAAAGCTATTTACCAATAAAGTACAACTCCGAAAATCCTAAAGGCTCTCTGTAGCTGAAGTATTAGTAAAATAATTCAGGGGAATTGTCGTGGTCTCTGGAAAAACTTAGAGGATTTAAAATCGCTAATGAATGAACATTTACATGTGTGCGTGGCTCCGCAAGAGACGCTTTTAAAACCATCATGCACATCCAACATACGAGCATATTCCATTCTTCGGAAGAACTGCCATATGGGTGAAAGAGCTTGTGGTGGCGTGGCTCTACTCGTCAACTACGCGACACCCTTCTCCCCCGTCCTAATTCGCACGTCGCTTCAAGCTGTTGCAGTGCAGGTTTCTATTTTTTCTACAGTTACAATCTGTAATGTATACCTACCACCCAACGCACCCTTGAATTTTAGAGAACTCCAAAGAGCTTATAGATTAACTCCCATCACCATTCATCCTTTTGGGTGACTTCAATGCTCATCAAAATTGTCGAATCTTTTGTGTGTGTTTTTGCAGCTCAGGTGTCGTGCGTCACTGACACCAAAAAGCAGTGTGTGTGACGTGGATTATACTCACTCCTCCTCATGTATGGGGGAAGATGTGAAGGAAAGTCGTCGAAAAGCTTCTTACAGAACTTGACCTCACCTTGTTAAACGACGGCTCTAACACCTATTTTCATTCTCTAACCCAATCATTTAGCGCCATTGATTTGTCCATATGCTCTCCATCATTGCTATTAGATCTGACATGGTGTTCTTGGAAACCCCTTAGGTAGCGATCACTTCCCAGTGGTAATATCTTACGCTACACCAATTGCGTGTGCGACTCTTCGCCAACCGCGGTGGAAGTTCGATCAGGCCGACTGGGAAACTTTCAGGACCCAAGCAGATATAACAGAAACATGGTAAGCTCTGGCTCAATAGATGAAGCGGTATCTTTAGTAACATCTTGTATCCTATCTGCAGCTAATAATGCAATTTCACAACCATCCTCTAGACTCCTCCGTTTCCCCAAACCTTGGTGGAACGAAGAATGCCAAATGGCAAAAAAGGATCAAAACAAGGCTTGGAATCGGTTTCGACGTTACCCTACTCCAGACAACATGATTGCTTTTAATAAAGCTCGAGCACCGTGCCAGGAAAATCCACCGGCAACGTAAAAGGGAATCGTGGATAAAATATGTAACATCACATGTTCAACCTCAAGTAAAGAGGTTTGGAACAAAATCCGTAAGCTCAGTGAAAAATACAGTGTCCATGCTTGTCCTGTCTCCATGCTTGTAAGCAATGGAGTCTCTATCAATACCATCCCTGAAATTGCCAACACTCTTGCCGAGACCTTCGCTAAAACGTCTAGTTGCGACAACTATACCCCCGCATTTCAAGCGCTAAAGCGTCGAGAAGAGAGGGTGAAGTTGAATTTTTCCTCTTCAAACGAAGAAGGCTACAACTCCCCGCTAACACTCCTTGAACTTCGCGTAGCCCTGCATCGCTCGGGTAACACAGCAGCAGGTCCAGACGGGCTACACTACATTATGTTACGGCATCTATCCGAAAGTTCTATCATCTCCCTTCTATTATTGTTCAATCGCATCTGGGAAACCCAAGTTTTTCCCACACAGTGGTGTCATGCCCACGTTTTACCGTTTCCAAAGCCTGGTAAAGATCCAACATCAGCAAATAATTACCGCCCTATTGCCCTCACAAGCTGCTTAAGCAAGCTGATGGAGCGCATAGTTAGTGCGAGGTTGATGTTCCACCTTGAGTCACATAATCTCCTTTCACCACTTTAAAGTGGATTTCAGAAATCAAGATCGACCACACACAATCTCATTCGGCTAGAGACTTCCATCAGAGAGGCTTTTGTCAAGAAACGGTTTAACATCTCGTTTTCTTTGACTTTAAAAAATGCCTATGACATGTCTTGGAGGTAGGGCATACTTAGAGATCTATATGCAATGGACATCAGAGGGAATTTGCCAGTTTTTATCAATTTTTTTAAACCATCGTTCTTTCCAGGTACGCCTGCGTTCATTTTATTCAAATATTTTTATCCAAGAACAAGGTGTCCCACAAGGATCTGTTTTAAGCGTACTTTTATTTATTAAAATTAATAGCATAACCCATCATATAAATCAGGGGATTCAGTGTTCTCTATATGTGGACGATGTACAAATATCGTACTCGTCTAAATTCCTCAATGTTGCAGAACGACAAATTCAGACCACTATTAACAACTTCACTAAATGGGCTGAATAGAACGGTTTTGTTTTTTCAACAGAAAAAAAAAAACGGTAAGTGTTGTATTCAGTCGAAAGCATGGGGTTTTTCCAAACCCTGAGCTTTTTATTGGCCTCATTAAAGTTGTTAAGGAGTTCAAATTTCTAAGTCTTATATTTAACCAATCTCTCCGATTCCGTCGTCATTTAAAAGATCTCAAAATCAGAAGTACCAAGGCCCTAAACATCCTCAAAGTATTAGCAATTACTCGCTGGGGAGCAGACCGAACATCCGTGCTTCGCCTCTACAGAGCTCTGATTAGATCAAAAGTGGACTATGGATCTGTGGTCTACAGTTCTTCGTGCAAATCTCTTTTGAAGATCTTGGATCCAGTACATCAAGGCTTAAGACTTTGTCTGGGAGCCTTCCGTACATCACCGGTTGAGTCCCTCTATGCTGAAGCCTACGAACCCCCATTAGATTTGCGGAGGAAGTATTTGTTTTGAACCATTTTATGAAAATCCAATCAATGAAAACAAATACTGCAAACTCCTATTTATTCAATTTTAGCCTTTATGATTTTAAGTCATCGTTCATCCCTAACTTACTCTCAACTTTTCACTTTAGAATTAGAGACCTGATTAATGACTTAAATCTGAACATTGGAAGAATTGCTCTGTGCAAGATTTCTGAGGTGCCCCTTAGAAAGTGATTTATCCTAAGGTTGATTTTACCCTGTCATGCTACTCAAAAGCATGCACTCCCGAGAGTACATACAGAACACTGTACTTGGAACACAGAAGAGCTTTTTTCCGACTATGAACCTATCTTCACGGATGGCTCAAAGTCTGAATCCCATGGTAGTTCGGCAGTAGTTTCTCTGAGCACTGTAATTACAGACGCTCTACCAATTTCAGCATCCATTTACACTGCTGAACTTCATGCGCTAAGAATAGCTATAGAACATATTTCACTATCACGCGGTAAAAAGTTCATTATTTACACAGACTCCCTGTCAGCCCTTCAAAGCATTCTCTTTACATTCATCGTCTCATCCTATCCTTGTGGACATCACATATGCTTTGGCTAATCATCTTAAGAAGAAAGATATCAGATTTTGTTGGATCCCAGGACATGCCGGAATAACTGGAAATGAACTGGCTGATACAGCTGCACAATCAGTGGCATGCTCTTCAGATGGGTTCCCTATTCCGCACTCTGACCTGAAAGCTTGCTTCAGGCAGAAACTGCAAAGTGTATGACAATCAAACTGTAAAGAACAAATTGAAAATAAGTTGCATAGCGTCATGGCCGTTCTTGCTCCAACTGTACCATCATCAAGCAACCACCGTGAGCAGGTGATATGGACTAGACTGCGCCTAGGACACACCCTCCTAACGCATAGGCATCTTTTGTTTAGTGAGCCACCACTCTATTGCGAGATATGTAATGTCTCGCTATCGGTAAAACACATACTCTGTGATTGTCCACATTCAAATCATCTTAGACATTGGCTTTTTAACTCTGTTGATTTTACTATATCCAGTATTTTAAACAATAGCACCAATTCCTCACTTTTGTTTAAATTCCTAAGCATCAAGGGCTTTATTCATCATATCTAATTTTAATCTAGAGATTCTAAGAAAGGAGTATATAGACTATCCCCGACTAAAGCTTTATGGCCTGCAAATCTTATTTAACTGTTCTTATTGTCTCTCTTGGCACATTATGATCTAAATTGGTCCTTGCGCCATTAAAAAAGAAAAAAAAACCAGTTAGATTGCATAAGTAGACATTCATAGGGATGTAAAAATTTTCTACTTGTTGATTTAAGTAGAATATGTCATATATAACTCATTTAATCAATATCTGGAAAACGTTAAAAAATGTTTTTCTTGTACTTTAATATTTAATGTACTTATTTAAATATGTAATGTAATTTTGTGTGTGTAATCCATTAATGTAATAAAACATTAATTTATTACATTTTACTTTTTTTTGGAAGATGCTTGGTAGGTTTATTTATAAATACACTTGTTTTATCAAGTTTTTTTATAATAACTGGGACGATTTAGGAAAATTGAGGAGTAGCGTTGTAAAACGGGTCTATTCGAGAGCCTCCTACTAATCCTCTTGGGAAAAACTATTTCTTTAGATATTTTTCTATTGAAAACTTTTTGCCGAAGAAGATGCGGTTTATGTAAATAAAGGCTTATATTTAAGCATTAACTTTTAGGTTCAAGAGAGAGAGGTTAGGAGTTAGATGATAGAAATTAATGATTATATACCGCAAATAATGGAAAGTTAGTTGAGAGTGGCTCGACTCTTAATTCTTAATATTTAAAGATTTGTTAATTGACAATTCAGCCAATAAGTTATAATTGAATAGTATCGACCAGAGGTCGAATTGTTGAGAAAAGAAGTACGGTAATTCAGACCGTAAGTAATCAAAGAGTGCTAAACGTAAGTTGATTGAATCTTAGCAATTATTAAATACATCTTCTACCTTGAATTTGTTCCTAAACTTAATTAAAGGTGCATTTCCTACCCTGGGTTGTAGGTATTTAGCAAGGAATAATAAATTAGAATTGTGTTCAGACTATGGCTGATCTTTATTTTTACTCCCAAACACGAATGAACGGGTCAGACCGTTCATTACAGCGTGAGACTTAAGAAATTAAATTATTGATTTTTAACGTCTACAGAGATAATAATTACAATATTTACATTTGCGTATTGAGTATTTCAATACTGCAGAATATTTTATTGGTGATGGAGGAAGCAAAATACAACGTTTCTGTTCGAGTGTTTCAACCGGACTGTCCTCTCCACTCTCCACCTCGAATTTCACACGAAGTCCGGCTCGCAGATGGAGTGTGGCTTTTCTCATGACCATTGGTTGTCGACTAGATGTCAGATGAAAGGATCTTGCAGCATTTTAGCGGTACACGTGTGGATATGAACGACGTAACTTTATCTGCATAGAGGGAAACCAATCTTCCTGCTGAGAGGTGGAAAGTCGTTACAGAACGTAACTAAGAGTTGTCTCCTTTACTTCTCAATGTTTTTGAGAATATTTTATGTATTACCTTTGAATAACTTTTTAAAAAATTTTCCTTTATGCATAATTGGCGAGAAAAAATTATCTAAAATTTTTAAGCGATGACTAAAATTTTCAAAGGGCTATTCTGCTAAGGCTTTCCTAAAAAATTTCAAATAATATAAACATGATTTTTTTTACATTTACCAAAAGCCGATATAATCCATTGGAACTTTCAAATTATAAGGTTCCTTCGAAATTTAATGCTCTTAATGAAATCTTAAATATTTTTTATTCTTAATATTATGTACAAAAATATATGTTCTGAAATATTTTGAACTTTTTCTAAATTCATATAAGTAGAAAATGAATGATGTTATACGAATGTGTTTTATTTGTTTGCACTTGTGGATTGTTTGTACCTGAAATAAGAATGTCACGTGGTATATTAACTGAATATTAACTTCACAAAAAATATCAAATATATGCTTAAATAAGTGTAATTTCAAGTACCTTTATATAGATATTATACCTTTTGCTTAATTTAAATTTTTTTCTTAGATATTTGAATTTTGTAAAAGAGGGAAACCATGGGAAGGTATTTTTTGAAGGGAAAAGGAATATTTTTTAATTGGTTTCACAATATTGCTTTTACGAAATTGACATTGGATCACAAACAGATATCATACTAATCTCCATAGTATATTGGGGTTAACCATTCATGATAAACTAGACTTATTATATTTATATTCTTATTATAACAATAGAGATAAAACTGCATGTGCTTTGTTTATTTTATGATCTTTTTGAACAGTTTTCTTTTATATTTAATTCAATATTTTTTTAAAGATATTTTCTTAATCAATAATGCTTTTAAATTGAGATTAAGTGTCCGAAGAAAATAAATAAAACTTGATTTCTTTTTTAGACTGATGTTTCTGGTGAATGCGACGTTATTTACACAGTAGAAAAGAACTCCATTCGTAGAAGAAAAGGTAACTGCGACCACTCAAAGTTTGACAAAAGTTTATCTCAGGCTCATGGAGTAAGTTTTCATAGCAACTTCTATTGAAATAATAATTATAAGTAGTTTAAAGAGCATTATGTCTTTAACTTGTAAATCTACAAAGCCTTAAAGTATACTTTTTATTAGTAATACAATGGGAAATTATTTTATGCATTACCTTAAAGTTAATAAAATATTTCAAATAATGAAATCCACTATTTTGATAATGAAGTTGAAAGAGAATGAAAGCCTGTACGAGTGAATATCCTATGATAAAAAATAAATACCTATTGTGGTATTTTTATTATATGTGTATTCAGCATATTTTTTAAAGAAGAATTGTGTTTTAAATTAGATAGTCCCATTACACTTCTTAACCTTCTAAATGAACAATTTCTGTTTAAAATTCAAAATATTTTGGAGTCCTCATTCGTGATATTTAAGTATTGGATTTCTGAGCTTATTTAACGAACTTTTTACCTTTTAAACACAGTACTGTAAAAGTAAGAAAAAATGGCAATCAGATTTTAAATTTTATATTTGATCTTGATCAATCAAAATTCTCCTTATTTTGAGTTGTACTGCTGGCAACATGAAATCTCATTTTATCATGCTGGAGGACACTATATTTTTGTAGCAATTCTTTTCAGCTTTGCTGTAACAATGATGAAATATTTTTTAACATATAAAGACGGTTGATGCACGTGAAACGAAACTGCTTCAAGTTTCTTATATTATGCGGTTTAGAAGTCTGAGTCGGGTGTCACACTGACAGTTGAACATATACAATTATACAGTAATATGAGGTTTATACACTTAATTGAATTTCTGAAAGAACTGAACTATAAAGGTAAAGTTTCCAAACAGGTGCAAATTTTTAGTGTCGATTAAGTAAGCGAACACGTGCGTGTGGTATGTGCATTTAGAGGAAAACACTTTAAGAGAGTATAATTTTCGTGCTTTGTTCGTTCACACATTTCGGAAATATTTTTACTCCGAAATTGTGGTAGAATTCAGAAGCAGGAAGCTGTAATAAGTGACGAAAGTTTTGCTAATGAGATGGGATGGGATGAGATTGCGATAAGTCGAGAGACTTTTTAAATGAAGATAATTCAGTGCCGATTTAAGCTCATTTCGGGATCTGGGTGCAAAAGATCTACGGGCCTCTTTAGCACTGAAGGATCAAAGTTAATAACCAGAAAATCTGTTTAAGTACAGCTTATTCGGGCCCTTCCGAACCCCTGGGCGCCCGTCCCAAGCACCCAATGGATAAACTGGCATTAAGATAACTTCATGTTTATTGCTATGTCTAACACATAGAACTGCATGTAACTTGTAAAACAGTTGACTAACACCTAAGTGAGTGAATTTTAATGTCACACTATTCGGATACATAAAGGCTTTTGGTGACGGACCTCGTAATTTTAAACCATGGTCAAGTGACGTGGACAACACCTGAACTGGCATCCCCTCTCCTAACTACCACACCAACAGGAGGACGTTTGAGCTCTTGACAAATTTAGCATGCATCGTTCCCGTACACTCTGGGTCTTAAGTGGTACTTATGACACGCCAGCCAACCACGAGTCCGTTACCTTGACCACTACGCTTCTGTGGCCACATTAACGCCCCAGATCCATACACAGAAGGCCTGAATAAGATTATATGGCCAATGAAGATAGATATTCGTCCATTGCTCTGAGGCTTAACAGGAATGCAAAGAGGGGTGCTCTTTGGAAAACGCTTGAAACTTGTTTTTCTCTGTCGGAACCATCCAGAACCTGAAAAGGTTATAATTAAAGGAGAGGTACCTACTGTAATAGGAAAGAGAACTCAAACTATTTACTATCCAACATGAACTTGTATTGTGAAAGCCTTAACTGTAAAGAAAATTTTACTCCTTATTAATTCATTTTTTTCATATTGTAAGCTCTTAAGCTTTTCTGCGCTCATGAGTCATACTTGTTTTTTCTTATGTATCAAAACTGGTGTGATTTCTGTGTTATATCAGCTTATATACATACCTAAATTTTTCCATTGAAATTTGTGAAGTGTTTTTGAAAATAATTTTAATTAGTAACAATTCTCCTAATATTGAATACCTGTATAGCTAAAAACTATCGAGCGCATCACCAAAAGCTCATGTGTAGCTTCAGATATATTCAAATAATTTCGGTACTTGCGTATTATACCATCAACCAATTTCATCGAATCAAAAGACGTCGCCAAATGCCGCGATATACAGCCAAAAGTGGAAAACTTTTCCTCGCACATTCAAACACAGTAGTAATAACGATGGCAACATTTTTGGAATTGGCGATGTCTTTTCATTTGGCAAAATTTTTCAACGGTGTAATACATAAGTACGGAAAAATTTTTTCTCTATCAAAACTTCTTGATGAATTTTTGGATACTTATAATTCAAATGTATATAATTTTTTCTTATATCTTTAGGTTCGGTCTGCATCAGCAGTTCATCAGTCTACTACTGACTGTGAATGGAAGGAAGGGAAAGTACCGGCAATTTCCAAGTGTACCAGTACGGAATATGTTAAACTGTTCAGCAATGCGTGGCACAGGCCTTCTCTCTGTATTGACGAAAAGTAAGACTTTTCTTTTTGTTTCAAAATTCAATTCCTACTAGTTCACGGTATAGGAGAAAAAACTTCGAAGCACACATTTTATACCAGAAACAATGGATCAACTAGGATAAAAAGGAGGAATAGGGTAAAACATGCTACTTTCCTTAGGATAACGAAACCAGAATATAATGTTCTTTTACATCAGGAAAAAAAATTTCCAATTTTGGGTCCCTTTCTATAACATTAAGCAAAATCAGCCTTAAGCAAATATTTAATGTTTTTTAGATAATGTAAATAAAAGTTATAATTAAACTTTTGCAATATACAGTGAACAACAAATTGAAACTTAATGCTAGTATAATTTTAATTAGAATTAAAATATAATTTAAATATGCTAAACAAGTACCATCTTATCCTCAAATGATGTTTTTAAAGAATTCTTAGAAAATTTGAAGACTGATATTTTTGAATCTATATTTATGTATCAAAATCTTGAGAAGACTAATATTTAAATTTTGTGTTTGTAGATCTGAATTTATCTTCGACGGGACTGAAAAAGAGAAAATGATATTTGAGAATAAGAAAATAGAAGAAGTCATTAATGAACTGAAGAAATCTCAAAGTACGTAATATTTTTTTTGTTCAGTAATCAATTTGGCATTAATCCTTTACCAATTATTGAATAGGAATCTCTTGCTAATTAAACTAAATAACTTTTAAGGGTAAAATAATTTTCGTTCTTCAAACTGCGCTGTATAAAATAGTGTATTGTGATTACTTTAAAAAAATTAGCTAATTGTAAATACGTTTTGAATTCAGATTTGCAATTGTTTGGTACATAAAAAAATTAAATCAAGCTGTTTATCGATTACTAATTCCTCTTTGGTTTTTTTATTTGTGGGTTTTGTTGTTATTGAGATACGAAAAGGATAAACAAATGTGAAGGAAAAAATCCTAAAATAATTTTAAAAAAAGTTCCAAGTAATAGAAAATTATATAAAGTTCAAAAATCCATTAATTGTATGAATAATGTAAATGATAAGTGATCCATTGTGTCGTTAGTAATAAGATTTCCTGTTAAAAATTTATATTTTATCTTGACTGATTTTAAATAACTCTTTACGTTTATTAAAAAGATAGGATAAAAACCAATACAATACGTTAATAAATTGTAATGATTTCAATATTAATTTTATCTATTGAATATTAAATTTAATATCAAAGATCGCTTAGTTGAATAAATGATTTCCTGCGTAACTATTGTTGTTATTTATCGGTAATGTTTTTACTTTATCATGCTTTGTAGGTGGATTAGAGGAAGGAAGTCTTGAAGCCATCTTTGTTATCCAAGAGGAAAAACCCAAGAAAAGACAAGTAAGCAACACCTGATAAGCAGTCAACAGGAAAAATATATATAAATTTTCGATCCTTTTCTCAAAATTAATCACGATTTTATGATTTGAAAGAGCAAATGCGTCATTTTAAGGTCCATTAGTTTCGTACTTATTTTTCAAACCTTCATTGTAAGAATTAGATTCTTGAATTAAGTTCTAGTGAGTTGCTCCTAAGCTTTTTGAAGAACTATACGATTAATAGTATCTCGATTGAGGTCACAAGCTTGATTGGTAGTATGCAGTTAGAGAGGTTCGATTAAAGCCTCGAATCCAAAGCCTGTCGTAGTCCATTGAATAGAACTACATCTTAAAACACCGCCCACAAAGGATAGTCATTAGTGACGCTCTTCACTGTGTCGAGATCAAGAGTTCGAATCCCGGGAAAAGCATCAACTTTTATTATTGTATCGTGCCTATATGGGGCATGGGGCACACAAAATATTCGGTGGGCTGAAAGTCCTTTTGAGGGGTTGGTGGTAGGGGAAGAGGCGTGGAAGGACTACCCCAAGGGGGCAAAACTGCGACTGAAACGACAGACTTAATTTAGCCTCTTTACTACGATGAATTTCCTGGACCTGCCGTCGATGGGGGAAGAGGGTATTAGTAACAACACAACACACAAGCTCTTAGAATTGTTATGTGAAGTGGTGTAGAAATTAGAAGGGAAAAAAGACGTTAAACTCGAGTGTTGTCCTCATCATTTGACAGTTGAGGTTAGAGAACTTGCGAGGTAATTAACTTTACCTTGTTGTTGTATTGTCCAAGTAGTGCTGAAAAGAATCAAATGTGCCGAAGGCATCCAAAACGGCCCTTGAAATATCGATGACGTTTGGCGAATAAAGCAGTGGATGGTCCGTGGGGTTTAGGTCTATGTTGTGTAGTTTAGTGCTAATATAGAAGGACAGTTATATATATGGTTGGGAGAAAGTTAAATGTCAGGATAGTGAAGACAAGTATTGTATCTTCTTTGGCCATCAGGAGATATTTTCATTCCTTTAAAGTGTCCTGTACGTAGTCTAGCTATAGTGTTTTAAACTACACGATTACAATTAAGATCTGGAATAAAGTGCTTCTTAATTGGATGGGGGTGAGTTTACGTATGGCTAATGCATCAGTAAGGGTAAGGCTGTTGGAAAGTTAAGGGGAATTTCTCGGACTTCCTTGGCAAGGTTATCAGCTTGCTCATTGCCGATGATGTATACTTAGGCCAGTATCCATTTCAATAGGCAAGTTTTTTGGGCTACAAATACTATGTTTATAAGGACAATTATATCCTGGGTCAGTTGAGAGTTGCCCTCAGGATCGCTTGAAGCGCAGATCTAGAGTCTGAGAATAGTAGAATGCCATTGAAACTCTCAATTGCCCTGTTGAAGGTGGCTTCAGAGAAACAATGATTCCTTTCTTGTGTCACCCAATTGATGTCCGATTACATAAACTATTAAAGGAAATTAGCATGGGCTGCTGTGACTTCAAAATCAGGTAGCCTCAATCTTCAAGTGATGTGATGAGAAATTTTGTACAAGAAATTGAACCCCCTCTCTACCATCGTTATCATTGCTATTCAGAATTTAAAAGGCCATCACTTTTTGATTTAAATCATATTTTGTGAATATTGATTAATTCATTTAATTTAAAGTACGAAACATTTTACGATTTTTTCTGCAAATAATTTGAAACCAATATAATGAAACAATTCTAAAATTTCATAACTGCTTTACAAAATAATTAATAGGAATTTAACAAAGTTTTCTAATTGCTGTACGATCGGTGTACTTTAAATACGCAGGAGTTTCCACAATTTTGCATTCAAAAATACTAATTTCTGTTTCTTTTTAAAAGTGAACTATTTGTTTTCAGTTGAAGCCAACTATCGGCAGGTTAGAGAAAGATCTGACAACCGACAAGTTAAGATCTTTGAAGTCTGTTAGAGCCTTTTACAAGCTTTTACCTATAATAAGAACCTCTTCATCCGAAGAAATTCTCCAGGTTTTGCATAACGATAAACTGGAAGACATTCAGTAAGCATAAGTGTTCTACAATTTCTGTTGATACTTGTTACTTGTATAAATCATAACTTGTTAATAATTACTTGTATAAATCATTACTTGTTAATAATTACTTGTATAAATCATTACTTGTTAATAATTACTTGTATAAATCATTACTTGTTAATAATTACTTGTATAAATCATTACTTGTTAATAATTACTTGTAATAGAATTTAGATATAAATCTCTGTTTTCAGTTTAATGTGTTTTAAAAGAAATATATACATCTTTTGGCAGACATTTAAATAGACACACTATGCTTTTTAAAAATTTATATTTGTGAAAAATAGACGGCAAAAAAGTACTTAAAATATAATCATTTATTTTTTGTACACTTATAAAAAGAAAATAAACCTCTATGTACTTTTTTAAATAGTAGTAGTAGTAATAAGGCATGCTTTAAATATTTTTCTAATAGGAATTTTATAATACCATAGTTGAATGCCATCTTTCAAATCTCGATTTTTTTTCTTTGACGAATATTTGTCCTCGTGCTCTAAGTTATGACAAATATTACGATTACAAAAGCATCTTTGTTTCACACAAATAGTGCTTCTTCAGTAACAAATACCATTTATTAAAGATTGAATGAAATATTAAATGTGTATTAATAAGCAGTTACACTATATTGTTTATTTTATATATTATAAATTTTATATATAAAGATCTATAAACGTGAATAAAGTTTTAAGTCAATTGAAATGTTTCGTTGATAAAATGAATAGATCGCTAAAATTAAAATATCAGGAATGTAGAAATTACTTTGACTGAGAGAGAAACGTCTGACACGATAATACAGATTTTAAAGCCTCAAATTTTATTGTTAATGACGTCTTAGTTTTATGAAAAACCGAAGCAATGAAAGTTATCTTTCGATAAATTGAACAGAGCTTCAAAATTATCAGACAGCGTGACATGAAAATTTGGATAGGTTTAACTTCTGAACTACTGCCGAGTAACAAATGTACCTGTTTTCATTTGAGAGTGATTTAAGAATCGAAATCCGTTCTAGCAATTTTTGTTTGGCTTTAAATTGAATTAATTTGAACCCATTAGTTAAATCGATTACTTTAAATGTCGACTCAAATTCTTAAGAAAATATCCAGTCCTCGTGTTGCCGTACGGTGCAACGTAAATTAAATCAAATACAAATAAAATCTTTAGTTGTATTTCAAGCACGAAAAATAGTTCAAAATCACACTGAATATAATAATCAAACGCATATTACATAAGTAAATAAAATGAATAAATTATTGTACTTCGCATTATGTTGAAATTTCAGTTTTTGTCAAAGAAAATCGAAGTTTTTGTTAAAGGATTTGTTCTTTATTTTCTTTTTCTTTTCAGACCTCAGTTGTTGGATCTTGTTTCCGCTTGCGCAACAAAGAGTTGCTTGAAGGCAGCCTTCGAATTTTTTGAAGCAGAAAACGAATACAATGCGTTACTGGAACGATTCTTGATCAGTTTATCGATCTTGCCAAGGCCTAGCGCGTTTTTATTGAAGGAATTGAAGGTAAGAAAGGAAATAGAACACCAGTTTATATAGAATTGCTTATTTTAATTCGTGCAATGAGATACATTTAATGTTTCAAAATTATTTTTCATTCAGTTATACATTTGTGTATCATTGTAAAACGATAATTAGATTTCTAAGTCTTAATTATTTTTAAAAAGCAAGTATTACAAAGCAATGTTTTATTTATTAATGCTTTAAAAAACCCCATTTTTCTAGCACTGCTTTAAATAGAACACTGTTTTCGTTATTTACATTATTCTCTGATACGACTATTTATCTTAACGGATCACAAGCATTCAAGTATTTGGATACTTTTTAATTACCATAAAATAATTGCACTTTATCTCAACATTGATAAAATGTACAATAGGTAAATACAGTGAGATTTCTTTCGTGTATTTTAAGTTTTATTTTTAAATTTAAAATATAATTGTATTTTTTTAAACGTTTTAAAAATATTATTCCTTTGTTTTGGGA
Organism: Trichonephila clavata; assembly: GCA_019973975.1. NCBI lineage: Eukaryota > Metazoa > Arthropoda > Arachnida > Araneae > Nephilidae > Trichonephila > Trichonephila clavata. The sequence continues at coordinate 117,985 of BMAO01020758.1, read as the reverse complement.
ACATAATAAAAGCTTTAAGATTAGAATAGCTGTAGTCACATTACATAAGCAAACGAGTAATATCCACAAACTTAAGTATTGCAGCATATTTTTGATGGTATATTCTGAATTTATATATATCTACCTAAGAGTTCAGTTGTACATATGTGTCTCATTTTCAACGAGATTTGTCTCGTGCCTTTGAAACATAATCATTTTTAAAAAGAAAGCACAAAAACTCGATAAATACTTTGATGGAGTAACTTATAATTTTAAATACTCAAAATTAAGGAGTCATGATTCTGTTCTCTAATTGCCTCTAGATGGCACCATAGTATCAATTACGAAGAGTACGTAAAGTACAATGATTCGAAATATATAATTTAATGCTTTAAGACTGCATTTGAAATTTAAAATTATATAAATTGATGAAGGAATATCAAAATCGGTGGAATAGTCAAAATGATTCTATCGGCATTCAACTAATTTTAACTCGCATTCTATGCAAGTAATTAAATCAACAATCGAACGCAAACAGGAATTTTGAATTCACTTCACATACTATTCTAAATATCTAACTTGTGTTAACTGTCGAAGCTAAGCATTTCAATATTCAAGATTTATAAGTTCTTACTCTAAGCAATGCCTTCACAGAAGACTTTACTAATATTATTCAGATAATAATAATTTTAAAGTTTCTTTTTTCTAAAACCGAAATCGAAATAAACGTGTTTTTCCATTAGAAAGGAATTTATTTTAATGAAATGTCACCAATATGGAAGGCATTCGCTATCTTTGACAAATGTATTACTTTGTCTAATTTAAGGATCCAGTGATGTTATTTACACTGATTTTATAACAAGTGATGTTTAAAGAATTGTAAACAGTGAGATACAGAAAGTCAAACCATTTTTTTAAACGAGGTAGTTTTTTCAAGCTGGAGTATTTTCCTAGGGTTTCATTTATTTTTGCTGAATTTTGAAAAAATAGTTTACATATATATATATATATAGTAAGTATTTCAATTAACTAAATATTTATTCTTTTCCAAGTCGTATTTTTTGTATAAGCCGTCTGAAATTCGTTTTCCTTCTTTAAAAATGGAAACTATTAACGAAAAATAATTTTAAAAAAGTAATAAAAATGGGACTCACAATTTAGAAAGTTGAAATTTTGAGAAAAACATTTTTATGGGTGAAAGGATACTACACTTAATATACAATTAATAAATGAATTTTCAGGGCTTTTTAAAAAAAGAACGTGAAGAACGAATCGAAGCAACTTTGCTGATGACTCTGGGAACCCTTGTAAAGACGTACTCTGAAAATCATGCCGTTGCTGATCTCGAGGTAAGAATTTTGAGCTAAGAGTATCGCATTACTAGATTACTAGGATTAATCGATTTAAAAGTCAAGCAGACCAAGACAAATTCATTTAAAATCATCAATTTATATGATTCACCTCTTTTTTAACCATGCATTTTTGCATTACTATATATTAAATTTCTAAATCTTTTCAAAATCATTTTCATAATTTTTTTGATAATTAATCAGGATTTTTTTCTATCAGAGCTCACTCCTTACCTTACTTCATAGCTCGGACTTCTTTGCTGCACTCGGACTTCTTGTCCCGTCTCTGTAATTTGCTTCATTCCTTGAAATTTAATTTTAATGTAAATATTTTATTTTGAAGCAATTAAAAACTTTAATGTAAATCTTTTATTTTAAAGCAATTAAAAATTTAAATATAAATTTTCCTTTTATTTAAGAAATTATTTAACATTGGGTATTTTGGAACATGTATCTTAGTAATGTAAAATTTCCTGATTGAGGATTGGAGCTAACAAGGCTAAGTGCTTTGGTATAATATTTTAATGAAATTTAAAAGAAATGCATTACTTTTGTTATCTTTTTATAGCCTGTACATAATATGCTTTATTAATGAATTGAAACCATGCATCAACATTGGAAGAAATTAATTTGATACGTAAAATTGAAAGAGACAAAAGATTATAAAGATCGTTGTTTCTTCAATTTCTTATTCATTTACATTAAGATTAGAATATAGACACAATCGATAACAATACATGTAAAGTTTTTGCTGCTTTAAAAAAATTCTGAAGAAATTAACACATTAATTACCACGGAGAAAAAATCATACTTAGTCTATTTTTTTTAAAACTTCCAGTATAACAAATGTAACAAGTGCTAAATTTTGTGAAAAAATTCAATTTGAAATACTACATTTATTCATAAGTCGATAGAATTCAATGTTTTCTCATAAATACATATATTCGATAATAAAGTATGTTTTTTTATGTAAATCTTTCATTTGTCAAACGGCCTTTAAAAATCTATTGCTTTGAAAAAGATTAAATGAGCTAGGGCTTGCAATCCCGTGTCACATTTTCAATCCCGGGATTTCGGGATTACATTATCCAAATCCCGGGATTAGGATTGAGCTATTTATTAAAAATTCTTACTTGTTAGTATATTCTATATTTCATAATAAAACTGGTTTAATATTAATTTTATTGAAACAAATAGAAAAAATTAATTCATCATAAAAAAATAAATAAAAGTAGTACATAATGAAATTTAAAAAAAAAAACATTTCTTGTGTTTCTATAAAAAAGCTTTTAAAAAACACAGATCGTCCAGCGTTTCATCGCTGAAATGGCTTCTTATTTTTGTTACACATTGTCCTGCCGAAGAAAATGCACAATCGTATTCTTTACTAGTAGGTATTATCGTCATTAATTAGGAGTATGTTCTTTTAAGGTAGTCCCAACGTCTCCCACCATTTTCAAAAAAGAGACATTTCTGTTTGAATTTTTGAAGACAGTGTCTCAAATCTATAATTTACTGCATTGGTGCATATACCTCTTTGATAACTTTATTTAGTTCTTCTGCTATACTTAAAGGTTTTTGTATATAAATTGATCCAATTATTGAATCAGAATGTGAATCAATTTAAAGTGTTACTTCATTTAAAATTGAAGATCCAGTTGTATGAGCTGTTAGTAATGCAATGGGTGTTGAAGTGTTTCAAGTCTTCCAAGCAGGTCCGCTATTACTTAACGGCATTTAATTGAGGGAACTGTGACAAAACCTATTCTTGAGATGTTGCTTATATTATTGTGCAAACATTGCAGTGAGCCACTTAGATCTATGCGACATTCTCCCATACGAGAAATGAGAGCTGTGGATACATTTTTTCCCTATAGCACACTTATAATTGCACAAAAAAATTGTACGTACATATTTCATAAACAAAATATAAATTTTAAAAAAAAATTAAATTCTTAGAAAATTTTTATGAAAGAAATTTTTTTAAATAGTAAATCTATCAACCCCTTGCAATAGACAAAATTAAATCTCGGGATTTCGGAATTGGAAAAAAGACCGGGATCCCGGAACTGAAAAACCTCTAGATATCTTCCGAAAATTCTAATTGCCTTTGTTCTAGTTAGCTGACACCCGGACATTTTGAGGATGAGAGAAATGTCCGTTTTCTGACCCCACTCGCGAAGGGGAGAAAGTTACAGAAGAAAATAAGAGAAAATACATATCAAATTTCACGGTTTAACATATACACCCGCCTCGAACCCTTCAAGGTTCAACACGTAAGAGAACTGACATTAATCGTATACAGTACAAAAAAAGGAAATAAGATACATTAAATGTAATACCAGATTCACAATACCTAGAAAAAAAAACTTGGATTAAATCTCAAGTTTATTTTACTAAAGAGTAGTACAGACAGTCTCATATTTTATAATCCTTATCGCTATACCTAATAATGGTTTGCACAGTTTGTGAACAGGTTTCAAGTTACTTTCATAATCAGATAAGATTCTTTATAAAAGATGTACTAGAAAGTGGGTGATAGATTTACTCAAACTTCGTTTTCACTCAAGGTTAGTGCTTCTCAAACTGTGGGGTGCGCCCCCCCCCAAGGGGCGTAATAACCCTACAAGGGGGGAGAGAGTATATCGAAAAGTCAAACAAAAGATTATTTTTAAAAAGTTAGTTTATTGAAAGGAAGCAAAACAAAATACATTCTGACTTAATAAAAAAAACTACACATTTACACTGTAATAATACATTTATAAATGTATCAATACCACACACGATGTGTTTCATATTTAATTTAACATTATTAAATTAAAAACAAGTTTAATAATTACCAGTGACCCTATATGAGCGTGTCATTAAATTATATATAGAAAATTTAATATTTATCTTGTGATAATTTGTATGGTTTATAATTAAAGACGTATTGTATGTCAGGGGTGTCAAACTCGCGGCCCACATTGAGCATTTTTGTGGCCCGAACAGAATATTGGCACACAATAATCTGTCGCAAAATATTAAGGGACATAAAAATATTAAGTTTTTCTTGTTCTTTCATATATGTTTATTATAATGCATTTTTCGAAATAAACCTACGTTTTTATATGAAAATTGATTTTTTTTTGCCGCCCACCTTAAGTTAAACAGGGTTTATTTGGCCCAAGCCAACCTTTGAGTTTGACACCCTTGCCTTACGTCAAAGTATATTATTATTGAATTCAATGCATTGTTATTATATGGAGGGAGGCGAGGTGTGAAAATTATAATTGAAAATTGAGTCGCAAGTATAGATTGATAACAAGATCGCAAGTATAGTAATCGAGAAGCACTGCTCTAGGTATCTTTTTTTCTGATAATGCAATAAGAAATTAAACTTTGCGGGATAATTTCACTAATTTTCAATGCAGTTTCACGGTATTCAGAGATATACAGTTTTTTTTAAAAAAACTTGTTATAATTCAAAGATTTACTCAGAACAGGAGTCATCAACAATTTTCTAGTTTACTGCAAAACCGAAAACCTTTTCAAAACTAATTTTGCAGGGAAGAGAACTAGATCTTTTCCACATTATTATCTTAATGATCTGTGATCTAAGGTTAAATTACTAATATCACCGTCACGACATACATTCCCAAGTAATTCGTATAAATCATCATAGCTTAAGATATAAAAACAATTTCTGACAATGTCATGTGCCACAGTAAATATTTCACAGAAACTGTTTTCAAATAGTTGTGTATAGATTGTAATGTTTCTTGATCAAATCTTCTAGCAGATATTTGCTTGTGGTAACCGAGTGGGTGTGGTCACGAATTCGTGGTGGACATTGGCGAATTTCTAGTTCGAATCTTAGTGCCACTGAAAATCCGTCATGCTTTTTAAATATGTCGAGACTCAAAGTCCTCTTATGACATGGTGTGGAAATTTTCAGAGAGAATACCAGCTTGGTTGTTCTCGTCACATGACCGTTGTTCAAAGTTACAAGATGCGTTGCGAATGACCTTCATTCTGCTTCTGAGTGCAATTATAATCAAATCCAGTAGACGTTTAAAAAATCTTGGTGTTATTTTTGCGAAAACAGATGCAAATGAATTAAACAGTCAAAAGTAGAAAAAATGCGTGTCTTTTGTTATCAATGAAGTAAATATTCTAATTTATTCAGACTTTTCTATTTTTTCCTTGATTTTTGGGTGCCTATATGCGAGCTTCATAAACAAGCTTCTATGTAAATATTATTCCAAGAACTTTTTAGTGGAAATATAAAGCACGTAACATTGGAAATCGCATGAAAATCATCTGTATAAAGATTTTATATTAATGGTGTGGAAGGAATCATATACACAAATTTGTGCTATGCTTAAATGGGCATCAGATTAAAAGGTTCTTTCAGGAATGGAAAAAAAATCATACATTAAAATTTAACTATTTAAATAAATTACAACAAAAGATACATTGACTGCGAAAAACCTTTGAAAATGCACATTTTCATTTACAAAAATTAGGCCATGAATAATTTTTCAATGAAAAAACGTAGTCTATTTTATATTTCATACTTGATTGAAAATTCATTTATCATTTGCATACTGACTAAAAAATGTAAACAAAAAATAATCATCACTTTTAAAACTTGGAGAACAATATACTAATCTACACAAAAATTTTTTCAAGCTAAAATACCGTTTTTATGTTAAATCTTACGATAATTATACTTTGTATTGTTATAGAAGGATGAATATTATGAAAAAAGTGTTCGGAATAATTGCATTGTGATGGAACTTTTATTAAAAAATTTCTTATTGTTAGCTTAAAATCACGCAAATAAAATGCAAAAAAATATGCGCATGTTGATACAAAAATGTTTGTTGGTATATAAATATTGATGAATTTCAAAATAACATTTTAGGATATACATAATCACCTTGCTAAAATTTAATTTTATGTAAAAAAACGTTTATGCAGAAAACTCATTTAAGGTTATATATATATAAACTTGATCTGTTTTTAAAAACATATATTACTTGATATTAAATGCTCAGTTTTTGCTATTAGTATTATTTTTGCTACGTCAGAACTGTTGCTTTAAGAAGCAGGCTTACAAAATCAAAACCAATCAAATTAGTTATAGTCAAACTATCATAAATATTTTATTTAAACCATTAAGCAAAAAAAAAACTATTTTTGCCGGTAATCTAGCTTTCAAATGTCTGCAAATTCAAAACTTTCAATTCATTAATCTGTGATATGAATTGTAAACAAATGTGATATATTTGAGTTCTATTAGCGAATTTTGCAATTTATTTTGATAGAAACGATTACTTCATTTATATATTCCAATAAATTTTTCCTTAGCTTATAGAAGACATAAGAAAATTCTTCGAAAAAGGTCTGAAGGAATGTGACAAAGAATCTGAATTTTGCGTTCTGAATTATTTAAGAAGCCTTCGAAATGCTGCTCGACCACGATCTGCTCCAATTTTGTTGAAATACGCTGTAAAAGGAGGCAATGATGCGCTGGAGGCTGTCCTTGGGCTCAAGAATATTCCTATTTATTTATTGCCTCCTCAGGTAAAATAATATTGCGTGTAATTATATACATACAGTGGATGAATTGTTATGCATGAATGAAATATGCAAATATTTTGGCTTTTGGTAGTGGCAGGGATAGTCACGTGGTAATGATCGTGACCAATGGTGATGAGTAGTGGGTTAGAACTCAGTGCCAATGAAGAATCGCAATGATGATAGGCAGATGAATGTTATATACATCGAGTTTCAAAGTCCTCACTTTGGCGTGATGTAGAAGTTTCTTTACCACTTGATCGAGGCTCAAAATTGCGAAGTCCGTTATCAGTAGCCACTGTATTACTTAAGAATGTGACGTTAATGAAAAATTTAATTGGCTTCTGGTTTTACAAAGTGTACAAAAAAAATTTGGAGGATTTAGAATGTAAGAGCAGAGATTTAACCACCTTTTTTATAATAATGTCGATTAATTGGTAACTATATTAAAAAAAGCCAGAATCTCATTAAGTTATATACGAGTACTATGGCACTTATTCAAGCTTTTTGCGAAAAGCGGACTGATTGAAAAATAGCAATGGCAAAAACCAAGTAACTGGTTTTTAAATGAAATGTCACTATTTCTTAATTTAAGTAAACCATTTTTAATATTTTGTTTTGAATATTTTTCATGCTTTATATATCAAGTATGATGCACATTGTTATTAAGACTTATACTTGATAGAACAAAATTTTTGGTGCTCAAAAATTAGGATTAAAGTTGAAATCTGAAAGAAAATAGAAAATGAATAAACATTTTTGCTTTGGTTTAAAAACGCATTGAAATAGAAATGCTAAGTAATTAAATTTAAACTTAATCCGAAACTAATTCTCTGCCCTACGAAATGTTTTCAAAATCATACAAAGCCAAATAGCGGCCCGCGGGCTATATGCAGTACAGTATATGCTACATGCCGAGATGCTTAAAAAAATCAAATATATAGAAAATTTTATTTATGTTTGGAGTCGACATATATTTTTGAGCCAAGTTTTCCTAGTTTGGAGTTCAACAAGAGTAAATACAGACGGCATAAAGAGGGTTGACATAAATTGCTTGCTGGGATGAAAATTTCAACAAGCAATCCCACTTCTGATTTACAAAAAATTATAGAATAGTGTGATTGGGTACATTTGTCTCATTAAACTGATTTTGAAATTAAATGTGATTGTGGCAGCTATGTGAAGTTAGCACAGTAAATAAATTGAATAAAAACTGCCTCCATTATTTAACTTGGGTTTATTGACTTTTATGGTACAATTTACGCCCTTTTTAACGCAATTTTATAAGCTTCACTTTTGTGTAACGGAATCTTTGAACTCATTTTATACCCACTTTAAAATGTCATATTAATTCGAAATTTTACTCGCTTGACCGGGATCGATGACAATACAATAATTTAATAATTTTGTTCCATTTTCCTGATCAGGATCAACAATTTCCCATTTTCGGATCCCATCCCGCATCTGGCGACTAATTTCAGCTCCCATTTCCAGATTTGGCGACTGAAAGACTAAGTTATAACTTAACTCGATTAACCATAAAAGGGTGTTTTTTTAGTTTTTTTAAAACTATAAATTATTATAGCTAATGAATGCAATCATTTAAAAAAAGCCCGACCCTCCGATATCCTCCACTTCTTCAATGTGGCCCTTGAGCCACCTGTGATATAAAGAATATCTAATTCTTGAAAAAATTACTTAATTAATTTTCTTAGAGAAATAAAAGTTTACTTAAAAATACATTGGGAATGAAATCTTTACTTTTCCTTATAACAGAGCCAAGAGGATCTATTAAAAGTTTTTAATCAAATTGGAGCTGAGCAAGATAGGTCTACCAGAGCAATTGCCGCTGAACTGTTACTCAAGCAAAATCCTAAAACCGATGTCTTGAAGAATATTTTAAAAGCACTCTTGGATCAGAAAGATGCGGAATGTTCGTCTTTTCTTGCTTCAAAGCTGATGCACCAGATTTCCATTGATTCGGATTTGAGGTCTGATTGTTTGAAATTCTCTTTGTATACTTTATTAACGTTTCAAAAGTTCTGTCACATTCTTAAACTTGAGAAGTTATTTTCTCTTTGTTACGCACGCACACCACGGCTGCAAATCAACCAGGTTCTGCAAAATTAATAGTCAAAATAGAAACTTTTTCGTTAAAAAAACGTATATTTAAAGTTTTCTTAAAATCTTGTCAACCTAAGTTGCCGTATTTTCTTAAAAACAGTTTTTCCCCATTATGTTTTACAGCTTGCCTAATTTTAAATAAAGGACCAAAATACTTTTCTGAATATTTTATTCGCAAAATGGAAACAAGTTTTGGTAATAAGCCCTAGTATTCAATTGTAATACCTTAAGTTTAATTTTGTTGATCAAAGTTACATTAACCATTGAACCATTTATTTGACAAACACGTTCATCATTTTAAGACGATGAAATATTTTGAATAAGCTTAAAATTAAATTAATCATATATCTGCGTATATAATAGCTAGATTCTCATTAAGGAGTGGCCTCAAGTAATTTCAAATTCAATACATTCATTCATGAATTCAGAATTCATATATGAATGAGTAAAATCGAAAGTAAATTGCTTAAAATTACGTAATTTTTTCATCAATGTTGGTACTTTATAGACATTTCATAGCCATTCTATTTTACAAAAGTAATCTTACGGTGTAATTACGAATTATACGATGAAAATTTCACCAAAAGAAAAGACATCTCCAACCCAAAAATATATCACCAAAAGCCTGCATTATTGCTGTGTTTCATTAATGGCTGCATATGGTATTTTTAGCGACATCTTTTGTTTGGACGAAATTGGCCTATGGTATAATACGAAAGTACCTTATATGGAAATGAAAGCTTCAGAGGCTCAATTTTCCAAAATAAAATGAGAAAATTAATCTCGATGACAAAAATAGCAAAATCTCAATCTGAAATATCTTATACAAACCTGTCTGCTTATGTAAAGTTGGTGTGTTCATGTTTGGTATTTAAAACAATTCAACGATTTTCCATAACATTCGAACATTTGAATTAAAACATAATATTGTGCAGCTATTTTTCAAAAAATAATTCAGAGAACAGAAATCAAAGATTTTTCCTATTCCTATTTTATAATCATGTAATTGGACGATCACATTTAAAATGATTGCCATAGAACAGTGGTCTCCAACCCCCGGTCCGTGGATGAAATAGCACTGGGCCGCAGAAGGAGCATTAAATTGTTTTCATTTTATTTACCGTGGTGTATTTCTCTCGGGTATGCGCGATCTTTCATGAAAATCTCTTTTATTCCATGTTAAATCTCTTTATGCTCATTTTTTGTGTGATTGTATTTTATACTGAAGGCTTGTTTAAATATAGAATTAAAGTTATTAAATCAAAACAATCTAAAATATAAACAATCACCATCCCCCCCTCCCCAAATGGGTCGTGAAAAAGTTATCAAATGTTGACTGGGTCTACGGCAGTATAAAGGTTGGGAATTATTGCCATAGAATATTAATCAGTTACATAAATCTTTTAATTATTCATAAAACACATTTTTCTACAGGAAGAAAGTACTTCAACTTTTACCAGATAAGGACATCAACTACTATCTTGCTTTATCTCAAAGTGGACAGTCATCATTGTTTAGAAAACCTTTGGTGTGTAAGTATTTAAAAAATATTTATTTTACAAAACTTTTTTATTTGTCATTTCATTTTATTTGCTTTTGTAACAGAATCGCTTAATGCGGCGCAATATAAATAGATTCTGTGAATACTACTTTAGATAAATTTATTTCAAATTTTGTTTATATAAATCTAAATTAATATTCAATGCAAAATAAGAATGCATTTTTCTAAATTTATGCATGATTTTTAAACAACGAATTAAAATAATACAGTAAGTAAAAGTAGTAATACACACAATTGGTTTATTAGAATTAATAATGAAAGTTACTGCGTAGAGCATTCGACGTTTAAGATTAAACTTTTTTTCCCCAATGGGACTGCTGATTGGGAATTTTACCATTGCAGAACTAGTACATTCTCAAAGAGCTGGAAACACTTTTTAGTGCGGCACCATGTAGGTGATACCAATTGCCGCAAGTAATTTTGACGCCTAGTTTCCTCCCCAGAGAGAGGCACATTAGCTTCTACGATGCGAACTTCAAGATTAAACTAAAAGTGATTAATTCGGGGTTGGATTCAATGAAGTCTCCTTTCATGTAACAATTCTATTTATAAGTTGGGTTACACAAAGACAACAAATATCGGGGAAAAAATCAAGGATAAAGGACATGATCTGTTTTTCATTAGCGATCACATTCTTCCATCACTTGGCCTGTATTGCAGATGAGTGGTTGATAGAGGATGCTTCTTTTGCTTGGGACAGTCAATTACAGTTATGATTAAAACGGTAATAACTATAAATTAAAACTAAGTTCCTTTTTTGTGAAGAAATCTGCATGCATTGATATGTATTTATAAGATTTGATATATTCTTTAATAATTTGAAAGATATGAATGATATATGCCTTAAATGCATTGTAAAATTTAAATATTTCTTTTCAAATATTAACGCAATTTTAGTGTAAATGCAATTTAACATTTACGTTTACAAAATTAATGTATCAGTAATTTTGAACATTTCAAAATGAAAACTTCTCAATATACCTTCGTAGATTACAGCTAAAGTTTGTCTCTTGATTAATTTAAATCACTGAAAAGTTCTGTGAATTTTCTACAATCTCAATAACTTGACCTTCAAGAATAATTTTTATGCTTATTTTATTTTTTCCCATTCTATTTTAAAATTACGAGAAATTTATTTTGGACTTAACAAATGCTTTTAGAAACAATATTTGATTTTTTAAATATATCATGTCTCAATTTTTTTTAGCCGTCGCTGGAACGAATGTGACGTATGGTCTAGAGATGGAAACATTGACTGGTGGAATGTTGAAGCGAACTGTGTTTGATGTTAGCTTCGAGAATGCTGCGGGCGGTGCCAGTTTGCTTTCTGTAAGTTCGTACTCTAAATATTAGAAGTATAGTTTCTTAAAAAAATATTTTTTTATAAATGTTTTTTAATGAAAAAAATAAGAAGTGATTTTCTATTTAATAAAATTTGCTATTTTTTATTGTAATCAAACGATAATGCTTAGACAATTACGATTATAGAAATCTATATTTTGTATTATATACACACACACACACACACCCACACACCACACACCACACACCACACACCACACACACACACACCACACACACACACACACATTCAATATTGGGATTCAATTACAGCTATTTAGAATTATTATTTTTTTTGTGAGAAATACAATGCCAACTATTTGAATTCAATTTAAAAGCTATTTTACCTGATTTCCAGTTAAATCTCCAATGCTACAATTAAACTTTCCTTGTGCTGTATTTAGAATAAAAGTTATTAAATATGTGAGTGTGATTATTACAAGAAAAGTATCCATCCTATATTAAAATGATTAATCATTATTTCACCTTAATTGTTATTGCTTATAAAAACATTTTGCTAAAAGTAAAATTTTCAATAGTAGTAATATTAACTATTATAAGAGAATTTAGGGAATCTTTTTTTATTCAGAAGTATAAAACACTTGCTTATAAATTATCATTAAATAGATAAACTTCAATATGAAGTAGGTGTACCATATAAAAGACAAACCATAGTCATAAATCAGAAGCTTTACAATGAATTTATCAAAAAATAACATTGGCCTATTTAATCTATTTATTAAAAAAATCTTTAACTGTATTACATTGCCCGTGTTTTTCAAATCTATATCTGTCCAAATATATCTAACAAGTAGCAGTATAAAAAAATCCAGATTTTTGGGAAATTCTTTTCGACTGCAATTCGAATTTTCTTTCAGGTAGGGCTTTTCGCAAGCGGATTAAATTCAATCGCAGGGGACGCTTCCGAGGCGGCAGCAGACGATTCTAATCCTACAGCTGGAATGAATCTTGGATTTCTCGATTCTTATCTGAGACCCTATGTGTTTTTCCGCAGCACATCTGAGCTTATGGGTCATGCATGGTCAGGGACAGCTAGTGAACAGACTCCAGTTTTGCAGGTAAATAAATGATTGTATGAACAATACTAGAAGATACATGCTTTGTTTTATATTAAATTTTAATTCTGTGTATTTCATAAATCGTTGAAGGTTATTCTGCACAGAAATAACTTGTTAAAAAGAATTATTCAAGAATAACTTAAAAGTATGTACAGTCGATTCTTGATAATTCGAAGTTGGAGGGACCAATGAAAAAATTCATATTATCAAGAGTTTGAATTATCAAGAGGATAGGAAAAACGAAGGGAATTTTTTTGTCTAACACATTTAAATTTGAAACTATGTAATAAAACAAACCATTGTATTTATGTATAACATTCTTTTAAAGTATTTTAAAAAGTACATATTATACAGTATAAATATTATACAGAACTTAAAAATCCTGTATTAAATGAATACATTTTGGTATTAAAACGATTATTAAAAGAAATACTCTATGCAATTAATCTTTTTTACTAAAAAATCTGTTATCTTTAAAAATCTGTTATAGGTTTAATCAGACATTGTCCCCAACACCATTGGTTCTTGAAGGCAGGGTCCAGTCTGGCCCATGGCCTATTTGGTCACATGCCATAAGTCACTCAGATGAGTCATAAATCGTCATATCACTCTAACGCAAAATACACAATCCTACTCATCTCTTCTTCGCAATAGCGGACCACCCTTTCTGAACGCATGTATACTAAGGCCATGTGTTAAACTTTTGCATGTCTTTTTGCTTGAGGAACTGGCAAACACAAAGAAGGGATGGCAGACAGATGGTCATTGAAGGGGCTACGTTACAGAGGAGACACACAGAGACACAACATAAAACATGTAAACTCCAACCCGTTTGCTACAGGACTCTACATGATAGTGATTGTTCGAATTGCCGAGAGTTTTATAGGATAACTTCGAATTATATATCACATGTTGTAGTCCGGCCAGACAAAGATTTTACTTCGAAATATTGAGTGCACCAATACTTATTGTTTTAGTTTGAATTATCAAGAGTTTTTTTTAGAGGGACTGAGCACGTATACTTCGAATTAGCGAGAGGTTCGTATTATCAAAGGTTTGAATTAGCGAGAGTCGAGTGTATTGGGAAATAAATTGAAAAATATTTTGCAAGATAAATCTAACGAGAAGGGGAATTTTAAATTTCCAGAAGTATTTCAAATGTTGTCATCCTTTCCTCCGCACAAGAGTTGAAAAATCAGGTTATCAATATTCCCTTGTGCAGTTCAAAAATATGAAGTTAATTTCAAATAAATGAAGCTATGAGAAATGTTAAAAATCTTTATCAAATTGTTATTGATGTGATAGCGTGGTATTGAATTTGAATAGGCAAATTTTATCAGTGATTTTCAATATATTAATAATTTGTGTAGTATTAATCTTTGGGAAAATGGTGATATATCGGTAAAGTGAGTACAAATGGTTGAATTGACGTGCATTCTCGACAGCACAAAGTTTTAATTTGTAGCAAATCTTCAAAAACGTAAAATTGTCATAATAGAATTTAAATGATACAACCTTTATTGAATGTGGTCATAGAAAGAATTTGGATATAGTACGCAAATTTGAATTGGTTTTTCAAGTAATTCGCAAAAGCGTTGCAAATGAAAGCATAAGAAATGGGGGAAATAGTTACCCAATAATGTTGAAAGCTATAAATAAGCAATGGGGGGAAAAGTAGCAGAATCTCGTTACAATAAATGTTGTAACCATTGCAAATAATAAATAAGTTTCAATTTGAAAGTTAATGAAATTAACAAACAAACAAAATATCAGGTACTGTAGTATTTACTAATCTTTATTTACTTTCCAACTATATACATATTTCATTAATATGTAGCTATTTGCAAGGGGATTTCGAGTTTATCAGCTAACTATTTTCAAAAAAGTACAGAATCTCGATCCTTTGCATTTTGAATCCCAATTGTTTAATCAAAAATTGTCTGAAAAAGCAATAAAAAATGTAGATCTTAACCGGAATCTTTCCATGTTTGGAAGTATGCATAAAACTTTTTTACAAAGATTCAATAATTTAGAATTTTAATGGGAATATTTCAGACTGTGTAATTAAATCCTCAGTCACACACAGAAAATGTCACAAATATGTATGTCCTTTTTATTTAAAAAAAATTAGATATGACGTGCCATACGCGTGTATAGTTAATGAAAAAACACAGTTCTCTCTTTTATGTAAATTATCCTAGGAGGCTTATACAATATTTTGGCAGATCATCTCAAAATGTTCATAAAATTATCGTTGAGACAATTTATATCAGATGTATACATAGTTATATGCAAATTATGGGATATTTTAATTATATAGATATATGCATGTCAAAAGATGGATCAGCAAGTAATTGTTCGAAGTAATGTGCATTTTCAGATTTATGAACATTAGATACATTGAGAATGAAGCATATTACTTTTACCCAACGACGTCCATCACCAATATCTCTTATCTAAGTGCGACGTTACTAAAAAGTCAAACCCAACTTGTTGCGTAAAGAAAACACCATGCTACTTGATATTGTAATCATAATTTGGATTTAATTTTTTTGGAAATTTTTCATACAAAAGCTCTACCAATTAAAGTTATGTTAGAATGTTTAACGACAATCTGTTTACACAAATTATTTAAATTGCCATAAGCCAACCCAACGAAATACTTTTTTACATATATATTCAATGTGAGTGTTAGTACTTTTCATTTTAAAATTCTAGTGCATACTGGCCTTCAGCGATGATGAAAAGGCTATTGTACTGAGCAACGGAATGATGGTTCGAGGTCAGCTCCGTGGTGTACTGTCCGTAGATTCGTCTGCATCTGCAAAGATTTCATTGTGGAACAGAAACTCAAAATCTCTCGTTAAAAATGAGTAAGTTGTTTTTCCAGTTTTTATTTGCCAGTGTCCTTCTTGATCATATTAAACGAATTGTTTTTGTATTTCAAAAATTTTATGCAATCAAATACATGTTTTCATTAATACAATATTTTTCTTAACATTTTAAATTTTTTTAGGGGAGCGCTTATTGTGAGAGGAGTTGTGACACTAGATGCCGGATTTGTTATTACTCAAGGAACTATCCAATTTACGGGAGCATCTGGTATTGATTTCAAAGTTGACTTAGATTTCTATGAAGCACCCTTCACCACTTGCTTACAAATGGAACATCCAGAACTTGCCATCAAGTAAGTCGTCTTTGAGAATACCATTAGGTTTCATATTCATAATGATCAAAATATTCTTATCTGGGCTTCAATGAGAAATAGTTTATTACAGCTGGAACTTCTAAGAATAGTTTTCAGAAATTTCATTACAATACACTTATACAGTGGCTCAAACAATTGAGAATACACCTTGCTTCTTGATAAATTCAACTTTTAATGTAAATTACACACTGCCGATAAGTGCAAACATGTTTATATTTTTACACAAAAGAATGCTTAGTTTTGAAGTAAAAATAAAGAACAATCAACAAAAAACTTCTAAACTGAAAACTTTCAGAAACATTTTAAATAAACAAATTTTGGCCTCAAAAATTGAGAATAGACTTATGAAAAATATGTTTAACTTTCTTCTAAATATTTTCTACTCGACTGTTGTTTTAATCTAGTTTTATGTAATCTTATCTTAGACCATTTCAAGGATCTTTTTTTGTGATTACGTTTGTTAGATGTACTTAAAGCCAAGTTTTAAATTGGAAAATGGCTCCTCGAAGAAAACCAGCATTGATGCAAGAAAAATCGTATTGAGCTTATTTAAAAAAAGGGAAATCTTATCGTTAAATAGCTAAAATTTTTAGCGGTGGTCCACTTGTGTCAAAAGAATCAGTATGAAACTAACTTTAAAAGTATGGATTGATAGAAATTAAGTGTGGAAGAGGAAAGAAAGGAATGTCGCAAAAAGAAAATTTTTGAAAGAAAAGTTAAGATTGATCCTAAAGTAAGTGCAGTCAAGCATGCTGCAGAAACTTCTAAAATCATATTCAGAATTGTAAATGTTAAAACTGTGTGAAATGTGATTAGCCAAGCTGGATATAAAAGTCGAGTTGTCAGAAAGAGACAGTTCACCAGCTTGCAGAATCGGAATAAGTGCTTGGAGTGAGCAAAAATTCATCAATTAAGGACCAATAACTTTGGGAGAAAGGTATATTTAGGGCTGAAAGAGTAAATTAAAAATTTTTTGGCAATGACACCGTATCGAGAAAGCCAAATACAGCTTTGAATCCAAAAAATTTACGTCCTTCAGTTAATGTACAGTGATGAGTCCGTCATGGCTTGGGGTTGCATGACTTCATCCGGGATATTAAATTCAGTTGTTATAGATGAAATTTTTAACCATATGGTTTACATGGATATACTTCGGAATAAATCTAAAGGAATATGCAAAAAATGTGGGTTTATATGGAAATTTCATTTTCCTTCAGGGCAACGACTGCAAAAGCACGGCATGTAACGTCAAAATATATGGTATCTTTTTCATTGTAAACGGCAGCTACACACTCCACCATAGTATCCGAAATCAATGTCATAAAAAATCTGTGAGACAATTCGAAACAGCGGCCCAAAAACACAAAATTAGAATCAAAACCATTTAAACAAATGTTACTAGAAGAATGGGGGAAAATATCTTTAGATACCCCCAAAAGGTCGATGGAATTGGTACCACGATGCTTAGAGGCCATTTTAAAAACCAAAGGACACTCAACTAAATATTGTCACTTGCTTTGTATGCAAGATATTACAAAAATTTCATTGGTGCATTCTTAATTTTCTGCTGTTTATTTCTGCATGTCTATTTAAAAAGCTTCTGATCTGCATGTTTATTTAAAAAGCTTCTGAAACTATTCATTTTGGAAGTTTTTCATTGATTGTTCTTTATTTTTACTTTAAATTAAACCTTTAAATATGTGTAAGAATAGAAACATGCTTACATTTATCGGTAGCATGTTATTTATATGGGAGTTAAATTTATCAAGGTGTACTCAAAATTGTTTGAGCCACTGTATTTTGAATCTTGTCATGGAATGATTGAACTTTATCCGCTATAAATTCTATGTACACTACTGGCCACCGTAAATGCAACACCAAGAAAGACAAGAGATAGCATAACAAAATTTATTTTGTAGATAACATGTTAACCAAGTATAAAATGTTTAAATTTATAGACTTCTGTGAAGTGTGGTTCCTGCCATAATCAGTAGCCAGAGTAGCCGCCATTGTTGGAGATCACCGCTGCCACACGCCTCGGCATTGATTCAAAGAGACTTTGAATGTGTTCTTGGGGTACAGAAGACCAAGCAGCTTCCACACGTTGCCAAAGTTGAACTGGTGTGGCAGCTGGGGGTGTAATCTGGGTCAATCGTTGAGCAACCATGGACCACATGTTTCCTATCGGCGAAAGATCCAGAAAGCGAGCCGGCCAGGGAAGCAATTCAATCTGGTGATTGACGTAGACAATGCGTGCCACGTGTGGTCGCGCATTATCCTATTGAAATATGGCTGTGGCGAAGCCCTGAAGGTTAGGAAGGACAACTGGCTCCAACACCTCGGAGATGTCGCGCTGGCTGTTTAAAGTACCGGCAATGCGTACTAGAGGATTGCGAGAGTGATATCCAATACCACCCCATAAACATAATACTCAGTGCAGGACCAGTGTGGCGGTGCATAACGCAGCTGTTCAGCGTCCTCTCTCCACGGTGTCCCCAGACTCGAATCCGACCATGGTGTTGCAGACAGATACGTGACTCGTCAGTAAAGACAACTTGATTCCATTCTGCCCCCCACATCCTTCTTTCATCGCACTATTGGCGGCGGAGACGTCCGTGGTTCTGCGTCAAGGGTAGACCAAGCAATGGAGGTCTTGCGGACAGACCACTCTGCTGTAAACGGCGTCGAATGGTACGCGCAGACACTGAATGATGCGTTACAGACTCAATGTGCTGTGCTATGGTTCGTGAGGTGACTGAGCGATCCGTCACTGCCATGCGCACAATTTGCCTGTCCTCACGTGAAGTGGTGCACTGAGGTGGATGCGATTGACCACGTTGGTCCATCGTACCCTCCTGCATCCAACGGCACATATCTTCTGCATCAACGCCACATATCCTTCTGCATCCAACGGTCACATATCCTTCTGCATCCAACGGTCACATATCCTCCTGCATCCAACGGTCACATATCCGCATTACAGTTGTTTGGTTTCGTCGAACACTACTACCGATTTCCCTGAAAGATAATCCACAATCTCGGTAGGCCACTATCCTTCCTCTGTCGAACTCGGATACTTGATGAAAAGCTGATCACTGTTTTCTACGAGACATAACTGATCGTTTTTTGAAAAAACCACAAGAAATACACAATTGCCGATCTTGAAATCGTCGAAATCTCCAAGCCTTAAATAGCGTTTTGAGGTGGCGCCACAGCCGTGCGTGATGTGTGTCTGCGCTGAAATTCTAATCATTTGCATATCTCACCTCCGCTAATGCATGTTGTAAATTTCATGTTATTTGCGTGCTTCCTTCAGGGTGTTGCATTTACGGTGGCTAGCAGTGTATTTTGTTTTTATTTATTTATCTCCGGCCTTTATAAACTTGTGAATGAATTTAAACGAACACTTAAATCATTCAAAAATAGTAAAGTTGAGAACTGGGACTTTGCAAGATAAAAGCTTAGAAAATTTATGAGTTTTCCAATTTTTAAAAAAAAATAATATAAATAATTAGAAAGATGTGGCGTGAGGAGATGGTAGTTAAAAATTATTACGAACTAGCTTTTGTGTTGCTTTATAGTTTTTCATGTTACTCAGTTTCTTAATTCTGAACACTTCCGAAAAGTAATCAACTAAAAACTCATGCATTAAGCTTGATGCAGGGATTAAAAATATTGCAAATGAACTCAAATCAATAGACAGGTCTGATTTTAAAAGAATATTCTAATTAGTACAGAAGTGATAATGGCTCAAAATAGAATCATATTCTTTTTCTGGATATACTTAAAGAAATTTGATTTCATAAATACTTGATTTCAGTATTTTTTTTACAGAGTTTAACACTGAAGATCGGATATGTTTTCAATAATTAAATAGATGCAAATATTTGATACAGAAAACAAAATTTGCCTCCGCCATGACGAAGTGCAGAATTGACTGCTCTCATAATTCATTCCTGTCATACTGTCCATTTTTGTTTACTTCTCGGAAAAATGAATTTGAGCGTAGAAAATGACGAATAACTAAATATACAGAATGGCTAAGAATTCTTATCAAACGAAACCTATTTAAGTAATTCAATTAAGATCCTTATTATCATAAATTTTTCACTCCTTGATCAAGGCATTGCTTTTAATTTTACCAAAATAAAATCAAAGATTGATTTAGGATCAACGTATTAATGTGAGAAAAATAGCCAGCTATTATTGCGAAGGTGAAGAGATATTGATTCTGGGAGCATTTAACCCAGGTTGTGTTTATTTAGAAATGACACATGACTTTTCCGATAATAAATTACTTTTGATGTTAGAAATTAGCTACAAGAACTAACTATAAATTGGATCTTTCCTGTAGTATTAAATTTTTCTCATCAGTATTTGAATTTTTCATTCCAATGAATAATTTTTCATTGTTAATTTCCTTTTTAAAATAATTATGAAATTTTAAATGTAACATGGTCAAAATGACACTCAACTTTAAATCATACTTATTACAATTAAGAAACAAGGGAGCATATCTAAAAGATTATGCCATCGAATGGGAAATTTGGAGGATTAACAGAAATTTGTTTATTTTCTCAAATGCAACTAAGCAAATGGTTTTAAATATTTATATTTTTCTACTAATTGACACAGCAAAATTTCTAGATAGCAAATATTTTTCTCCTTAAAATCACATAAAAGTTTAAATTCGAATTTATTCAAAACGACATTTGACATATCGAGAAAACTATTGATGCATTTTATAAAAAACTATTTCGAAGTGTTCATAAATATGTGAAATTGACATTTATTCGCATTCATTTTACGTCATCGTTTATAACATCTTTTGCTTGTACGGTCTTTTCAGAGACATACTACATCGGTTTCTAGACCTGGTTATAAATCGATATTGGAGTAATATTTTATCTCGGGGCAGTTAGTCAATAACATTCCCATATTTAGTGATTATAAGGCCGTATATAAATATATATATTCTTCTGAAAAACGATCAACTAGATGATTAATGAACGCTACGTTCTTTATATTTAATTAAAAATATTGTAAAATGCCCAATAACATTTTGGAAGTTGTCTAGAGACACATCGATTATTTTAAACTAGAATTGAAAGCATTGGTAATGTAATAGAGGAAGTTTATTCAATGCTCTTACAGTTGAAATGTAGTTTTAGTGCTTTAAAAATTACTCGTATGTAGTGCATCAATCAATGCTTTGCTGTAATATTTTGTTTTTGGTTTTGATAGTCTTTTCAATTCTGAAATGAAATTAACAAGCACCTTATTTACGTGAGAAAATCGGAAATCTTGGAATATTATTGGATCTTTTATAATACACACACAAGAGATAAATACAAAAATCATAAAGTATTATTTCTAAGGAATTGTTCTATCTTTACACTATTTTTAAAATTAATCTCAATAAAGAGTTTTAAAAGACAAACACATAGGAATAACTGTAACATGTTTGTTTCGACGCAAATATAATGTACACTGGTGTCCAAAAGTTAAGTATAATTGATAATTATGTGAATAAAGAAGAAACTGTAAATCAGAATGACGGGAAACGTGATATGCGAGTGTAAAATGGTTATAAAATAAGGAAGCAAATCAAAAGAATGATGATAATTAATTTTATTATCCAGAGTAGCAGTTTGAAAGAAAACTAAGCATAGCAAGGATTCACACTTTAAAGAAAAAATGAAAGAAAACATTAAAATACTGATGCTGCAGTTTAATAAGGCGTATGGTCACCTCTGACAGCCAGGCACGCTGCACAGCGATTTACCATACTTGCTATAAGATGATGAATGAGTTGTGGGCTCAAACGGTTCCAAGCTTCTTGGAGAGCTCTCTTCAGTTCTGTAACAGAGCTTGGTGGGTGCGAAAGGGCTGCAATTTGTCTTCCGAGAATATCCCATACATATACATGCTCGATAGGATTTAAATCAGGGAGTTCGCAGGTCATGACATGCACTGGATGTTTTCAGTTTCAAGGAAGTCATCAATCAGCACCGCTCGGTGACATGGCGCATTATCATCCATGAATATGAAGTCAGGACCGACAGCACCTCGAAACAAGCGAACATAAGGCTCAAGAACTTCGTCTCTGTATCTTTGAGCAGTCACAGACCTTGAGTCAAAGAAATGGAGGTCTGTGCAGCCGTCCATAATGATGCCTGCCCATACCATTACTCCCCTTGATGGAAAATGAGGTCTTTCCGTTATGTTTCTTGGTTCAAAACGTGTTCCACGTTCTCTCCATATCGTTACCTGCCTATGCTTCGTGAATCGGTTTCTCCGCGTTCCGACATGCGCCGGTGTTTCGCGCAGGACGTAGTCGATTGAAAAGTTTTTCATGAACCCAATGTTTCTTCTTCACCCAATTAATATCCGCAAGAAATTTGGAATAATTTTACGAATATTTACTCCATGTTTTTCGCATTTTACGATTTATGCTTTGTGAAATTCTAATAATTGATATAATTGAAGCATCAAAATTCTTCACGTGAAGTCGTGGGGCCACTGAAGACTCACCGTGTAGAGGGGCTGATGCACGTTAAATCTGTCGTGGTTCAAAGTCTTCTCGTTGGAATGGTACGGTAGTTTGGATGGGGTGCCAGATCAAGTGTTTCCCGGGGTTTAAAATTACGAGGTATGCCAATTACTCAAATAGCTCTAGTATTACTTTTGAGTGGGATATTAATAAATACTTCCTCATTGAACCTCACTGGATTCCAAAATTATTCTTTAGTTTAAAGGGTTTGAATAAAAGGCTGGTTTAAGTGTTCTGATTAATCAAAATTGTTCATGGTAGGCAGTCAGTAACCAGTGTACATATTTGAGCGTAAATAAATCCAGTATAAATTATTTTCACAAATGAAGTTGCAGCATTGTAAATCCATTTATTTTGAAAAGAGTTTTTGGAACAGAAATTTAAAATTGATTGGTACTTATGTATTATACCGTCAACCAATTTTTTCGAATGAAAAGACGTTGCTAAATGACGCGATATGTTGCCAATAGCGTACTAAGAACACATTGGGCGATATCTTTTGAATAGGTAACATATTCCAATAATAACGGCGATGGTCGACGGTATTATACGCAAGTACGAATTAATTTTTTGTACTATTTATTTTAATATTTGTTGTTATAGCAACTGATCAAATGTTTGTTTTTCTTTCAGTTTTGATGTCATAAGGACTGTGAGTGTGCCCGGTACAAACTATGAATCGAAGAGGAAGAAGAAAAGGGTCTTCTCCATCCCCGGGAGATCCTTCGCTTTTAACGAAATCAATAATGAAATGTGTCAGTCTATGAACTCTGAGTCTTAGCTCCCATCGATAGATCCACCAATTTCGTTGTAAATAAACCTCATGTTCCTAAGATATAGATACACTTTTTTTTATTTTTAGTGACAACATATTCATGGTATTTATGTGTTAATGAGTTACCGGAAGAAAAAATTGTCGAGATTAGTGTTAAAATTGAGGTTTTACTTCTATTGAAATCTCGCATTTATTCCTTAATTTTTTTGTAAAAATTAGCCTCGAGTTTTTAATGTTTAAAATTTTTTTTTAAATACTATTACAAAATTTGTTATTTTATTTTATTCCAAAATGTATATACTAATCATTAATCGAAAAACTCTTGATTTGCCTAAACACTGAAGAAATATTATTCATTGGGCACAAGGAAAATATGTTATCATAGGTATAGAACAATTTATGATATATATAAATAAGCTTTTTTAAAAAAAATCTTCAATTGTTAAAACTATTTTTTCTTAAAGAGCTTGCTTATGGTTAAAGTATTATTCAAGAGCATACATATACTGTTCAATGCATGAACTGTTTAATGCAAGCACATAAGACATTTACTAACTACGATAAAGTAAATGAAATTGTTTTATACATTTAACTGATCAAGAAGACCATTCTTTTTCTGAATGAACATGTTTTTTTCTTAATATTTTGCACAGAAACTGATTTTTCCTTTTTTGAAAGTAAATCCATTATAAAACTCTCTTCAGAAATAAACTAAACATAAATTGCTCATAAAAATTAGTTTTTACAGCTTATACGTTGAAATACAAATATTTATTACAAATTATTAAATTGAAACTAATTGTTTAATTCATTGCTGCGATGTTAATTACCTGATGTAACTATCGGTTGCAAAACTGAAATCCATTTAAAATTTATGGAATTTTTTTGCATTGTAGCTTTGATAAATTAATGTATAATTACGTCTGCTTCTGTATCAGAAAATTACACAATAACGTACAATTTATATACAATTCCAAATTTTTCGATTCTCAGAATTAAACGCAAAAAGTATCACAAATGTTAAAGGATGCATTTCTTATTTCTCCAATACTTGTTGTTGCTTATGCCACCTGATCGACAGTAACATCAGATCAAGCTCCACGACATTCATCGCGGCTAAGGGCGAGCATTTTACGCATGTCGTTAGCCAAAGCTTTGAGCCCCCCATGAAGGTGACAGTGCGATTTTGCTCGGTACAACACGATAGAAGGCAACACCATTAGGACCCACTGATTTAACGAGCACGTTCTCAGTTTGTACTCGGCGGGCATTTGGTGGCATCGGGAATCGAACCCAGGCCTTCCGGTCTGGAGTTCAATGCTCTAACCACTAGGCTACCCACGGCCCTCTCCAATACTTAATGATCCTTATCAGTTATTGAGTTTATAAAATTATTATTCTTTCATAAAATTAGTTATCAGGACATTGGTTTCTAATTAAATATTTTTTAAGCAAAGGGTATGTAAAATCACTTTATATGGTTGAAAAGTTTTCAATTATAAGGAATAAAAACAACCCTTTTATTTTATAATAATTTATGCATGAATCAATACGTAAAGGAAAAGACATGCATAATTGATAAAAAAAAGTCAAGTTATTAATTTAAATTCTGAATTTTAAGCATGCCTTATAAAATTCAATGAACAAGGATATTCTTAGAGTTGCGACAAATTATAAGTATTTGATATGTAAAGTTTTTTTTTGGAAAGAGGGAGGAATAAAGTGTGTTCATTCTATCCTGTTAGGATATAAATTTTTCTTTATTCATTCAGATAACATTCCTATAATTTTGAAAAAATGCGGATATCATTAATTTTGAAGTAATTTATATATTATTTGTCAATCTATATAATATGAAACATAAAACATTGATATATATATATATATATATCAATTAAAGCTCAAAAATAATTACTGTTAATTATTTTTTCATTACATAAAGACTTTAGCACAATAACATGTTTAAGCATCAACTCCGAAGTGAATTCGAAAAAACTGAAACTTTCATATATAAGCTTTCAGATTAAGCAAATAGTTAATATTTATATGGTAAGAATTTTTTTTATATAATTAACTACCTTTAATGGGGTCCGGCACGTCCATAGGAGCCCATGATAAATTGCGTAAGTTTATATACCTTTTTGTCAGAAACTACTTACTTCTAATGAATAAAATCTTTACAGTATATAGGTTATGTATACTATAAATAAAACTATAACGAAAGGTTTTGCCTTTTCGTTAAAAATTTAAAAAAATTATGAATTTTTTAAAAAATGTCCAATTATTTTCTCTAAAATTTAGTTTTAAAAAAGCCTTATCTAAAAAAGTTTGCTATATATATCTAATTCCCTCCATTAAAATGTGTAAACATGTTAAAAAGTATGCTCACTGAAAATTTGAGAATTATATAATAAGTAGGTTTTGAGAAAAAGGTACATAAACTGAAAAATATTACATTTTGAAAAAACAGACTTTAAAGTAAAAAATGGTTATTCTCGAGCATTTAATTTTGTTAGTACTTTCCAGAAGCATATGAAGCATTTTCTTTACCCTCTGCTCCTACAAAAGACTTCTTTTAACTTTCTTTTTTTTCATTATTTTTAACAATTTAGCCTTTTTTTGGATTTCAAGATGCTTTAGTTGAGCTACACGAATCCTACATGTATCTAATTTTTTGAAGCATGACGCACAGTTATAACTTGGTTCAGTATTACAATGTTTTAAGATCATTAAGTTTCTTACACGACTCGTATTGAAATGCTCAGTAGCCATATTTACCCCTAATTTTAGAGTTTTTAATGCTACAAATGTAAATTTTGGAATCACTGACCATATGGTGTTATTAACTGACTCATTTGGGGGCTCTGAGTCATTCTATGTAAACATTTTTTTAATAACATAGGATCACCTAGATCTCTAAGAATTGGCTTCATTTAATTCATTATGGTATATAGTACGTGTGTATGTGTTTATGATCATGATGCCTCTCGTTACATTCAGCTTTTGCTTTTTGAAACTCGCACCATGCATTTATATCCTCAGGACACAGTCCATGTCGAGGGCTGTCGTTTGAAGACAGAAGATGAAAATAAACAACCTAAAGAGCAGGTTTTATACTGTGTAGGTAGAATATCGGTGAGTCAGTTACGACTACTTAGGCTTTTCCATCACTTAACTTCCCCCCCCTCTGTTTTTGCTTTTAAGATCCTAGAAAATATATAAAAAAAAGTGAAAATCGATCATTTTTCTAAAATGAACGAAAATGAATGAAAAACGATTTCATTTCACGAAATTTTTCATTTCTAAACGAAATAAAAAAATTTCCTGAATATTCTTTTTGTTTTCAGATGAGTCAATTTGCATGCATATATTTTCTGTACTGTGTATCCAGAGTATATCAATTCCACGGTTACAAACTTTCAGGACAGATAGGGTTCACCCAAACGAAGAGAAATCACATAGCAATGCTTGGTTGGAAACGCTTTCCTGGCACAATAGTGACGACTCAACAAAACACAAGAAAGATGGGACACGAATAAGAGAAAACATGCTTATTTTTTTTAGTACAGCAAAATACCAAGAAAAACGAACATTAAAGAATCAACGATCATTATCAAAATATATGTTCGAAATTACGACTCCAGGCCGTCATACAGGTCTCGCATCTCCGACGCATTGAAAATCGAACGTTAGCGAAAATACCAGGCGTGTCACTGACTTCTTCAGAAGCTTCCACAATGCGTGAAACAAGTTCCTCAGCATTCTTAACAGGAATTTCGTTCATCAATAACTGACGTACCCCCGTAAGAAGTAATCAAGGACAGAGAGAGAGAGAGAGAGTGAGTGAGGTCTGGCGATCGAGCGGACCACAATGGATTCGCTCACCCCATTCAACCTTACGTTGCATTCAGGTGGAAACATGTCAAAGATATAATAAGCCATATACCAGATGGATATCAGCGAGCCCAGCGTTCGCGCGCGCGTATAATGTTCCATCCTGCTACCACTCTGTCGGCAGACGAAATAAAGCTTCATAGAGAGAGAGTGGCAACAAAACCACATGTGCACAGGTACCGTCATCTGATGCTTCGGGTTACATGGCACCGTCTATTGCGTACACCAGCCAAAGACTTCTCAGCATTTTTGCTGTGCTAAGAATAAATAGTAAGCATTTTCTTCACTTATTCTTCTACTGTTTTTCTTATGTTCTGTATCGCCACTACAGCGCCAAGAGAGCGTTTCCAACAATGTATTGCTATGTGATTTCCCATCGTCTAAGTCAAGGATGGCGAACCAATGGCACGCGTGCCACTAATGACACGTGGCACAATGTTTTGGGCACGGCACCGATCAAAAAGGTTTGCATTTTAGCTCACAATAACAAAGTTCATAATGAAGTATTACGATCAAACGCGAGTGATTGGTCGCGATGCCGCAGGGAGCAGACTCTTTTGTTTTTGTCTTGCCTTAGTTACGTCGTGGACAACTGCAATTGGTAATGATGCGAAGTTTGTCTACGCATGGCATGGTAAATTTCGTTAACACTACTGTATTTCAAAGTTCGTTATACTTACGATTCCTAATCGTTATTTAACATTGCTAGTCCAGCAAAAAACAATTAAGTGCGAGATAGTTAGAGTAACCAAGAGTTTCAAACAGAGTGCCGAGAATAATGGCATGATTAGTAAAGACGACAAACAGCAGCATGTTGAACATCGTCTGGAAAACGGATTTCAGACGCATTTAAGTGCTTAAAGAAGCTGGCTCATGAGATTTTAACTATATTTTCATTTACCAATGCCTACAAGTCATTATTTTCAGAGATGAATATCATTAAAGACTCGCTTAGAAACCGTTCCAATTCAGCATGTATTCTGGTAAAAGTATCATATTACAATCCTAATGTGTTATTTATTATCTAATCTGCAACATTTGCACACTTATGTTATTTTAATTTGAATTACACATAAAACTAAAACATTTACTATTATACAGTGCGAAATGTATTTTTTCCAAGTAAATGAAGAATTTTCAGTTGTTAGTATTTAGTTTTTTTAATTTCCCAATTACTTGATGGCACATCTACACATAATTAAACATTTCATTAGAAAAAATGGCACGTCTATCTTTAAAGATTGGCCACCCCTGGTCTAGGTTATTGAAGGTTTGTAACCGTTCAACTGACACACCCTGTTTATTATGATTTATATACATTACTAGAATGTGAATGTTTCCCTAGAAAAAGAAAAGTTTAAAATCATTTTTGAAAATTTTTAACTGTGAACTCTTGGGTTAACCCTAATTTTGCCATACCAGTTTCGTTGAATATTAGAAATAAATGAAATTGACAAAAGAAATACCAAATTCACAGCATAAAAATGTTTTTTTTAAAAACATGCTTGGTAGAATTGATTTTGTCAAAGAAATAGAAAAAGCATTTTTTTGTTGATATACTTATTTTGTCTTCTTACCCGAGAAAAGTACTACTATTTATTTTAGGACAATGATTGGTAACGCGTACACTTCTATTTAGATATATTAAAAGTAATATTTAATACATATAACAAATATTTTAAATAAAAATAATATATATTATTCGCGTTCAAAGAACTAGTTTTATTTGGATATACAGTAGAACGTCGTTTATCCGAATGTTTATTATCCGAAGCGTCAAATATCCGAACCAAAGTCCGGATACGTTTTCAAACAGTGCAATGCTCAACATTTGTTTCCTGTGAGGCTAAAAGTGACGGAAAAACCCAAGGTAAAGGATGTTTGGGGAATTTCAGTTGTGTGATTTGGTAAACATCTGCGTGGAATATTGGGTCAGGTTGTTTCCAAGTGAGGGGATGTATACGTGCTCTTTTGCTGAGTTTTGTTGATATAGAAACCTGGACGACATGCGATGCAGAAGACTGTGGATTTCAAATGCTAAATAATAATGACTTCCGTGCAAGAAGAATCCGATCCCGTCGACGATGAAAGGATGAAGACGAGGACATCAACAATGAAAGTAGCAAGGGTCCATCAAATGCTGACGCGTTTCTGCGTTAGAGACAGCTATGGAGTGGTACGAACAACAATCAGAATGCTGTCCTACTCGACCACTGCTGCTGAAAAGAATCGGAGACCTTGCACTGAAAAAACGAAGGTGTACAATGGTTAAACGAAAAATAGGTGATTATTTTCCACAATCAAGGTAAAATTGCGACATTTTTATACCTATTTGGCTTTTTCTTCAAGCACGTTTCCCGCATGTGATGATTTTCTATATTTGTATAGTGTCCAATATCATATACTGCATGGATCGCTTTCGGTTATCCGAACAATCGCGTACCCGAACGGTGTCCGGTCTCGATTGATTCGGATAAACGACGTTCTACTGTACAAGTATTTGATCCGATTTTATTTAAAGTTATAAAGGATTTTAATTTAAACGAATCTAAAATTTAGCAACAGTTTCACAGGAGATTTTTGTAATGTAAAGGAAGTATGGCGTAGAGCTGAGTAACCATGAACGCGCATATTTGTGGCTGGGGTTGTTTTCATCGAGTATCAGATTAAAGTCTTGGTGCCTCCTAAGACACGCCATCTAGTGAAGGTAGACTGTTGACGTTAAATATGGTCGAGGCTCGAAGTCCGCATGTTGTAGAAGTTTTGAGAATGGGCTGCAAATTTAGGTGTTGTCCAAATCATTCGACTACGGCCAAAAATTTCGAGTGATGGTAATAAGCAACCAGTCAACCCCAATCTAAATGAAATTTTCATAATTTCTTATAATCAGTTTACGGAATTTCTCAAAAGCCTTCAAAATATTTTAAATCATTAAAAGTGATAAATGAGAAATAAAGCACATTCAACTTCACTCTTTTTATAAATTTAACTATTTCCATTCAATAGAATAATGATGGGAGAGTTGCCAGAATGATCCATAAAATATTTCGAAAACCTAGGAAGAAATGAGTTATAATACTTTCAAAACATCTCATTGATATGTAGGAACTAATATAAATATACACATAAATAATATACATAAAGAACATATATAAAACTGCAAAAAAATTTCGACAAAAAAATCTTTACAATAAATTACAGTAATTTTAAGAAGAATCGCGAATGCAAAAAAATAGACAAGAAAGAACTGGAATTTATAATGAAAGCAATTTCAAATCTTTCGCTGAAATTTATAATAGCTCCGAGCTCTTTAGAACCAATGAAACATTTCAAGCATTCGAAAATAAATCAATAAAAAAAAATATTTTCTAAAAATTAGCATAAAACTATTGGAATCCCCATGAAAATAGCAACAAAAACAAGATATCAATCATTGGCATGGCCAAGTAATTTTAGCGCGTTTTTCACATGTTGTATTTTACAATAATGCAACTAATAAACTTTTTACTAACAGAAAGTAGTACTGTACTAAAAAAAATAAAAATAAATTTAAAAATGATTAAATTTAAATATGATTTGGCTCATCTAGGGCACAAATGCGACCCAATGCCGAAAACCCGAAGTTAATTGGTTGCTTATTGGCTGAGAAAAAGGTACGACAAAATATGGAACAAAGACTAAATTTGCGTCCTAATAGCGCTTTTGTCCCACTACGTGAAAAACGCTCTAAAAAGTTAGGAAAATTGATTTAAATTGTAAGTTATGCTCATCAATATCATATACGATGTGAATGCTTTCGATTACAGTACAGTTGTTGTTTTAGGTACCTGATGATATTACTTAATTTTAATGACATTTAGTGATTAGCAGTCTTTAAATACAGTTGAGTTCCAAAAACTTGGCCCTTTGTTACCCTGCAATCCGGATAACTCAGCCACACCCTTTCAAGTAAAAAAAAAAACTCCAGTTTTTAGCGCGTTTTTCACGTAGTGGAACAAAAGCGCTATTAGGACGCAAATTTCGTCTTCGTTCCATATTTTGTCGTACCTTTTTCTCAGCCAATAAGCAACCAATTGACCTCGGGTTTTCGGCATTGGGTCGCATTTGTGCCCTAGATGAGCCGAATCATATTTAAATTTTCCCATAGTTTTCCTGAATTTTCCTACAAATTTTCCTGAATTTCGCTAGTTTTGCTTTTTTATAGTGCTGATACAGATTTGTGTCATTATTTCTTTTCAGCTCAATAGTAGTACATTTAGAGTAGTGGTACAGTACTACTTTCTGTTAGTAAAAAATTCATTAGTTGCATTATTGTAAAATACAACATGTGAAAAACGCGCTAAAATTACTTGACCATGCCAATGATTGATATCTTGTTTTGAAGTAGCCAGTTTTTGAAAAGTCAGCTACTAACTTTTCATTGTAGACCACATTATATGTCTTCACAAAGTATTTTTCTAAAGTGTCTCTAATCGTGTAAATTACTGTATACTATATGTTTTTTTATTTTTATTTTCGTGTAATATATAAATGCTCTATGCCTTCATAAAGTGCATATTTTACCTTTGTTTAAGGGTATTTGGGCCTTTTATTTTCTGTTTTATTCTCAAGCAAACAATACAAACAATATTTTCTGAGGAAACACTCGTAATTATTCTTTCTTGACCTCATTCTCAAAAAACCCAGCATTTTCAAAAACTTTGCCATCCTTCTGTCCACATTAGGTCGAGTTTTCGGGACTTTACTGAATCTGAATTTCATCAAATAATGCGATGTGCTTGGAGAGACATGAAATGGTCGCGTGGCTACAGTGGACGAGGTTAGAGCGGACACATAACATTTCGTGGTTTGAGCGGACACTTTGAAACTCATTGTGGTTAAAGCGGACGACACATTTTTTCCTTATTTTAGAAAAGATTCGATTACCGAATTACAAGGATAAATAAATTTTTGCCAATCAAATTTAATTATTTGTATTAATTTTTGACAAAATGTAATAAAAATAAAAATTTTCAGAGAAATATTGAAAAATTAATAGTAAGTAACAATGTAATGAAGGGTATGAATGAATTTCAGAAATTTTATGGAAAACTGTATTTTAGAGTCAAATAAATATTAGAACAGGTGCAATTGCCATAAAATTAGATTCATTAATGTAAGCAAACATAAGTACTAGATGTAAAATATAATAGATACAAGTAAATAATAGAAAAATAAACACAAGTAAATAAATACTAACTAACCTTTATTATAAAGGCATAAATATCATTTACCACTGGATTTAGTTACAACCTAGTTACAAAACTTAGAGATTTTAGACATTTTTCTAAATTGTTTGATGTTTCGAATTCTTTTAGGATGTTTTCTATTTTTTCATTCAATTTTACATATGCTTTTTTTCCTTCTTATTCCGGGGTCATCTCTGGATTTCAAATTAAAAGACACTTATTAGTTAAGATACTAAAAGAAGAAACACAAAAAGCGTCTTTTAAAAAATTTCTATTACATTTCGCCATGTTTAAAAAGTATTCGCACTACAAATCTCAAAAATTTAATACAAATAATTAAATTTGATTGGCAAAATTTATTTATCGAAATCGAATAATTCGAAAATCGAATCTGTTCTAAGATAGGGGAAAAATGTGTCTGCTCTAACCTCGATGAGTTTCAAAGTGTCCGCTCTAACCACGTCTGCTGTAGCCACGCCACCCATGAGATATAACACTAATATTTATGAATTGACAAGCAGTTTTAGAGAGACATATTGATAGACACAGGTATATTAACACCACGTCATATTGATCATCAGGCAAATATTTTATACAAGTATTGCAGATTTGAAGGGGGAAAAAGGTTTTAAGTAAATCGAAACATTAATGGGTCTGATTGGTACATAAAAGACAAAGTATTCATGCATGTGAATCATCAGTAATACGCCCGCTTAAAAAAACTTCATTACTTAAAACTTTTTTTTATTGTTTCAAGAGTAAGAGAAATATTTTCCCTATTTTAAATTTGGTGATTATCTTATTTGGTTAAAGTGTAGAATAGGCGTCCCTTGGTCAAGTCAATCTTTTTTGGCGTCCAGAATCTGTCACCAAGCTACCCATATGTAGCGGTAGATGTTCCGAGAATAACGAAGCGAAGCCAAAGTAATGAAGAGATCAGATAATTCCCACAGATTCTTTCATCTAGACAAATATCGCAAAATCCAAGGGGTCACCTATTCTACACTTTAGCTATCTTATTTAAGTATAACATTATCTTCATTTTTTTTATAAAGAATGTCTAAACAGAACGTATGCCAAACGCAATTACGTAAACTGGAATGTTTAAAGGGGAAAAAAAACGGACCAATCAGAGTCAGTGATAAAACATTCGTGGGCTGTATTCTTATTCCGTTTCAATTTATTGTATTGTTTAATATAATATTATGCGTCTTAAATGTTTAATGTTAATCCGGAAGTATAATATTGTTCTGTAGTAAACTATATTTGAACAAATGATAAAAAATTCCCGATGAAATTACACATTGGTCTAAATTGAGTTGACACATTCACCAAAAAAAATTACATATTCGTATGCATTTTTCTTTTCATTTTTATTTATTTTACGTCCAAGCAAACAAAAACAGTTCCATATAAATATTAGAAAAAGTTAAATACTATTTAGCAACTCAGTGGTCCTGTAAGGGTTAAAAATGCCTTAAAGATTTCTTTAAATAATGGCATCAAATAATAATCTAATGTTAAAATGCTTTGTATTGCATAAAACAGACGCCCATGGACTATCAAATTTTTTTTTCAAAACTTAATATGTGTTTCAATATAACATAACTTTTTCATCAAATCAAGCATGTTGAGAAAATTGTGCTGTAAATATTTTCGGGATAAATTCATAAAATCTGTATTATCTGCATATATATATATAGCACGCAAATAACATGAAATTTACAACATGCATTAGCTGAGGTGAGATATGAAAAGGATTAGAATTTCAGCGCAGACACACATCACGCACGCCTGTGGCGCCACCTCAAAGCGACAAGCTTAGAGATTTCGACGATTTCAAGTTCGGCAATTGTGTTTTTCTTGTGGTTTTTTCAAGAAACGATCAGTTATGTCTCGTAGAAAACAGCGATCAGCTTTTGATCAAGTTTCCGAGTTCGACAGAGGAAGGATAGAGTAACCTACCAAGATTGTGGATTATCTTTCAGGTAAATCGGTAGTCGTGTTGGACGAAACCAAACAACTGTAATGTGGATATGTGACGATTGGATGCAGGAGAGTACGACGGACCAAAGTGGTCGATCGCATCCACCTCAGTGCACCATTTCACGTGAGGACAGGCAAATTGTGCGCATTTCAGTGACGGATCACTCAGTCACATCACGAACTAGAGCACAGCCCATTGAGTCTGTAACGCATCGTTCAGTGTCTACGCGTACCATTCGACGCCATTCACAGCAGAAGGGTCTGTCCACAAGACGTCCATTGGTTGATCCACCCTTGACGCAGAATCACAGACGTCACCGCCGCCAATGGTGCGATGAAAGAAGAATGTGGGTGGCAGAATTGAATGAAGTTGTCTTTACTGACGAGTTACGCATTTGTCTGTAACAACACGATGGTCAGATTCAAGCCTGGAGACACCGTGGACAGAGGATGCTGAACAGCTGAGTTATGCACCGCCACACTGGTCCTGCACCGGGTATTATGGTATGGGGCGGTATTGGATATCACTCTCGCACTCCTCTAGTACGCATTGCCGGTACTTTAAACAGCCAGACCACATCTCCGAAGTGTTGGAACCAAATGTCCTTCCTTACCTTCAGGGATTGGCCACAGCCAAATTTCAACAGGATAATGCGTGACCACACGTAGCACGCATTGTAGAAAGGTTCTTCGTCAATCACCAGATTGAATTGCTTCCCTGGCCGGCTCGCTCTCCGGATCTTTCGGCGATGGAAAACATGTGGTCTATGGTTGTTAAACGATTGACCCAGATTATACCCCCAGCTGCCACACCAGATTAACTTTGGCAACGTGTGGAAGCTGCTGGGTCTGCTGTACCCCAAGAACACATCCAAAGTCTCTTTGAATCAATGCCGAGGCGTGGGGCAGCGGTGATGTCCACCAATGGCGGCTACTCTGGCTACTGATTCTGGCAGGAACCACACTTCACAGAAGTCTATAAATTTAATCATTTGATAGTTGGTCAACATGTTATCTACAAAATAAATTTTGTTGTGCTATATCTTGCCTTTCTTCGTGTTGCATTTACGGTGGCCAGCAGTGTATATATAATTCATAAAAATACACAAAATAGATATAAAACCTAAGATAACTAGTCAAGATAATAAAAAGTATATATATACTAGCCACAGTGTTTTATAATAAACTCCTGGCCTTAGGAACCAAGATTGCAGGTTTAAACAAAGTTTTGCGGCTAGCCAACCTTCACCAGTATTTGCCAATACGCTGGGCCATAAGAAAAGTAAGGAATATCAAGAAAAGCTTAACTATTACAAATAAAACCACAATCTTTTTATATAAAACGATACAATTACAGCCCACTAATAATTACTAGTATATGTTAAAGTCAATGCAAAAAAAAACAACCCTAGATGAAAAAAACTTACTACGTCAGTACAGCAACAGCCAATTTTCCCACACGATAAAAAGGAGTAAAGCAGTAACACATAAAATTATTAAATTATGATGAAATATCATCTGAATTTGAAAATCTAAATATTGTTTTAAAATTTATAGGAAATAAAAGTACAACCCAAACATATACAATTAATTTTAAATAAAGTATATTATTATTAATTTATTTAACATGTGGCGCCTTCTTTTGATTAACTCTACAGCTAATTAAAAATGCTATTATTACACATTTTCATTTAACTGAGAACCATTAGAAATATAATTGTAAAGAAAATTAGGAGGGTATCCATTTTCAACACAAAGTTTATTTAATAAAGTTATTAAAATTTAAAAATATATATTTTCTTTTTACGTCTTTTTTAATCACGTTTATTATAATTTGAGCTAAGTATCTTGTGATATTTCTCCAATTTTGGTATTTTTAAAAATATACTACTTTCTAATTAGTGCTAAAAATTAGCAGTTTTTCTGTTTATATAACTTAAGGGATTTGGGAGTTTGTCTTTGAATTTAATGTACCTGAAAGCTATTAGAAAATCATTATATATGTATTTGAGTGGAAGGAAAATTACATTCAGTCAGAAATTCAAAACCTACCTATACGAAAAAGCTCTTCTCTGGTATATACATGAGGGGGAAATAAAAAAAAATCCTTTTTTTTATGTTAAATACTGCTTTAAGGGGAATGAAGTTTAAGTATTTGAGCTGTTTTATGGTAAAAAGTCAAAGTAGTTTTTGTTACAGAAAAACAGGCCTTTTTTTAATACTTAACACTTATTACGATGAGAGGACACACACTAAATAGTTGCAAAAACAACAACAAAAAACATCAGGTAAATTTTTAACTTCTTCTGAATTAAATTTTTTTAAAAACCTACTGTCGAAATTACTGTACTCGATAACGCGGAAGATAGAAAAAAAGCTTGGATCAGGCCAATTCAACGTTGCGGGAGAGAGAGAGTGAGATAGAGTGAGAGAGAAAAAGAGAGTGGGGTTATAAATAGGGACATCTTAAAACTCTTTGAGGCCCTGGGCCCAGATAAATCTTAAGATATTTTGAGTCCCTGAGCCTCTATGTAAAAGTAGGCCCTACCTGAAATCTTAAAAGTAGACAATATATAGAATGCTTTGTATGCATTGAACAAATAAATGCACTACTCACACTCTCAAAAACCTAGGTACATACCGTCTCGACCATTAGCCACATTTTGGCTAAATGAGTTTATGGTATGATTGTTTATGGTATTAGGCTTAGGCCGAGACATGGACAACGGTCATCACACGTAATAATACAGTCTTACTACTTTTGCCAGTTGACCTGCAGTTTGAAATTCCCTGTTTTTCGGAGAATATGTACAGGAATAATATTTGACCATTAAAATTATACGTATCATGATCTTATTAGGACAGAGTCGAAAACGAAACGAGGCCCCCATCGAGGGTGAGGCCCCGAGCCCAGTAGGACCATGCCTTAAGACGTCCATGGTTATGGAATGTTGCTTATATTGTACTGTTCACTACTCCCTATTCACTTATCAATAATCATCGTTTTTAGTTATTTTTTTGAAAATTAATAAAAATTTTTTTGTCTAAAATCCCCTAACCAAAATTAAGTCTGTTTTCATTTTTCGAAAATTCAATCCCTTTGGGGCATTATTCAATTCTGAAAATATTATTTAAAATTATTTTTATATCAATCTCTATGCCATAGAACATCTTTTCCGCTTAGGTAGGTTTTGATTAATAAAAAGTGTTTTTTCTTTAGTCCTTCCTAGTAAGTATATTTAAGTGTTCATTGTTTCCCCTATTGATTTGAACTTCATTAAATTTAAAAGTCATGCAAAATTTAATAATAAAAAGTAGAAAATGATTAATTTTTTTTGAAATTTAGTTAAGTGCAAACGGGGGAAAAACTGTCATAAAACGTTAAGTATTCAATTGGTATAGAATTTTAATATGCCCGAATTTTTCATTTGTATTTTTGCAACTTTATTTACATAAAATGCAATGAAACCTCTTTTTTAAAACTTCAGTGTAAACATTCAGGGAAATAAAAAAAATATAAACAAGAAGAAACCAAGGAAATCTGTAGAAAAATTATGAAACGTTGTGCTTCAGGGACATGTACCACACTTGGATATTCCCGAGAGAGAAAGACAACAGTAGGTATTATTAAGGTCTAAAATAGTTCCGCATCCCGGCAGTTCCGCAAAAACCAAGAGCCTTTTGATTCAAAAAAGATTTCAAAAGAGAGAACCTCTCAGGGTGAAAACCCTTCAATATAAAAACTGTGAGCTTTCGCGTAGAGTAATAGAAAAAAAAGAGCAAAACAAAAATAGTGAAAGTCCTCCAGAAAAGTTGTTGACGAGTGAAGTATTTATATCTTGTGCTGACTCTCGGGATGCTATTGGGTGAGAGGCGTACCTCGCAGTTTCCATCTGGGCTGACATGAGGAAGAACAGTTGCGAGTGTTGTTGATTGTGTGCATGTTAACTGGGGATTAGGCATGACTTCGCTTGCTTCTTTGGATCCATCCGTGTACCAACCGACGCAGCTGCTCAATTGGGTTTACCTTACTCTTGCAGACCAGCCACAATCCAATGATCAGGTCCGACCTCTTTGGAAACTTATCATTTTTCTTGCATTTTTTTTTATTTTCGGTTTTTAATGTAAAAAGAAAATATAGTTATACTTGAGATCATTCCAAATTAAGAATTGAATGTGTGTGTTTTGTCTTTTTAGGAGATCATAATGCAAATTTGTTTTAGAGCATATATGTGTATTGACCCCGGTGTAAAAGCTGTTAATTAGATTCCATAATGTGAATCAAATATTTGACAAATATACTTGAGAAATTTTATTAAAATGATCAATTTCTTAATTGGTTTGAGCTCCAAAATGATGAAATGTCATTTGGGTATAAAACAGACATTAATAGTAAATTATTAGTTTGATGATTGATAATTCTAAATATATCCTAACATAAGATATGATATACTTTGCAATAAATTTAATAAGATGTAAGTAATAATAACAACTAAATAAGACATGATATACTTTGTAGATTACTATAAAAAACTAAAAAATATGTTTGAAACATATTACTTAGCAAAAATTGAATGTTTTAACAATTTGTAAGAGTTAATCTAAAATAATGAAGTTCTCAAATTAATTTCAAAAAGCCTTGAGAAATATTATATCTACAACTATAATAATCTTATGATAGGACAACCACACGTCACAACAAAAAATATTAACCTTTTTTATTAAAAACTCTTTGAATTATTTCAAATTTACATATATTTAAGTCCTTAATTCTCAATTAAGTTTCATCAAATTTTGTTAGATAAATTCATCAAATGTATCTTTAAAATTTGTTTGATTTTGTGACTCTTTTTAAAAAGATTGTTTTAATTTTTCATTTTTTTTCCATAAAACAATTTTGCATAGTTTATCTGATTTTAGAGTTTATAATTGTCCTTATATGATGAATTAAAAATTAAATTTTTTAAAATTAAAGTAAAACTATTACAGAACTTTCATGCAATTTTGGAAAACATTTTTTTTTTTGAAAAATTTCCATCATTCCATTTTTAGTTCCATTTTCAAAAGAAGGTCCTATCTATAGAAAGAGAATGTGATATTTTATTTGTACATGTATTAATTTGCTTCATTTCATGATAGTTTTAAGGTGGAGGGGGAAGAATCCCATTTTGTAATTAATAAAGCTACCGATAAATACATATTTGCTTCATTTTTAAAGGATTAAAGTATTTGCTTTCTATTGAAATTAATTATTAAAATGTTTTAAAAAGTTTCGAATGTTTCCAAAAGTATTTTTAAAATCATGTTGATTTAATTTAAAGAATATTATCTCTATGTAAGTTTACTTGTTTAATTTTTATTCACAAGCATAATAGTATAAGAAAAAGTTAGAGCTTAGAAAAGATTCACCCATTAATACTAATACTTTATAGAGAAACAATTCTCCTTTCTTATAATGAAAAAATTCTGAGGTTTAGAATAATATAAAATTGTTACAATAGTATCAACATAAACCTTTTATACTATTCACCAAAACACTAAGTTTTTGTTTGGAATCCTTTATCGATCATTGAGGAAATGACTTTCCCTTTTTTGTACTTGTTCCATTTCTGAAAGAAAGAATACCTTTATACTTAGTTCCTAATTCAGAAACACTCAATTAGAGGAATGTATATCCAGACAACCGGCTTGTTAATTCTTTCGAGATGCAATTCTCGCGCATTGCAGCGCACCCGTGTACGAAATCGGATACTGCGAAAGAGAGAGATGAAAATTCTTAAACTTCAACCCACTACTTGAAATGTGACGTCACACAGCTCACTGCAATACTCTTTTCATTCGCTGAAAGAATCCTTGTAGATCTTTTTGATTGTTTGTTTTTGGACATAATCGCACTCACAGATAAGGAAATATGATTTTCCAGTTTAATTTGGAATGTAATGGACATTTAAACTGAAGACACAGATGTTTTTTTTCTGTTTACTATAGCAAGGATATTATCAGATATTATTGAATAGCATGAAATTATGAAAGAATATAATGATTTAAAAAATGTAGTTTTTAAATAACTTGATTAATGATACTGATAGAGACCACGTATTTTAATTTATACATTTAAGCTATTAAATCGTTTGATTATTAAAAATGATTAAAAAATGCGTGATGTAATTTGTATGTTAATATTATGCCCTAGTTTAAATATGTTGGAGTCTTAATGCAGTATATATATATTTTATGTTTCCACCGCATTAGAAAAACTAAGGTAAATTTAAAACCATCCATTGTAATATTTAATAACTCAGAAAACTTAAACATATCTTTTTCAAACTTTTAGTTCAAAGTATTGAAATTTAGGGGTGGGGGTTGTGATCAGTTAGGGAAAGCGTACCATTACAATCAATATCCAATATCAACACATGTTTAGGGCTACACAGTACCCTTTTTTTTAAAAAAAAATTTTTTTTGGAGACAGTAACAGTAACAATAATTTATGTTTTGTATTCAGATCATATTACTAAGCCAATTCTGTAAGTAAAAAGCCAGTATGACCAGCCCTTATTTTATAATTTTAAAAAATTAAGAATTTTTGAAGTTTTTCAAACTTTTAAAAAATGCTCACTTTAAAAATTTTTTAGTCATTTTAAGTGATTTATGTTTCTTAGATTATAGTGAGCAAAACTTGGCATGGATTTGAAAATCTATTCCTTTGTTGATTTTTTATAATTATTTTTCTAGCTAAATCTGAAAAAATTACGAAAATTTTTAAAATAGTAACTTAAGCATTTTTATAAAAAATAACTTGAGATCTCAGTTCTAAATCTATGCTAACTTTTATATAACATACGTTTAGGAGTATATACTAAAAATTTCAAGGATCTCTATGATGAACAGAAAAAAGGTCGTAGGGATTAGAAAACACTTGTACCTTCAAAACTAAAAGTTTGAGAAAAAAAAATGCATTTAATTTTTGTAAAGGCATAAAACAAACACTTAAAATGCTCGTAAAACTATAATTTTTAATATGTTGTTTTCCAATCTTTGTTCTACATTTTAGCTCAATTTTAATTAAATATAACTGAAAATATTTTTTAAATCAAAATATATTTTAGCATAATATTGATAGCGTTTGTTATGATGACAGTTTATTCAGCTTAATCTTAACCTAATATTTTCACAAAAATTTTGAAATACAAAGTATTTATGTACAAAATAATAATGGTACTTTAAGCTAAAAATCGTCAGGTTTGTTCATAAAAATTTTTTTTTTCAGTTTTAAATCGCGGCACAGTTTAGAAGTCTTAACTCTTGTTGTGTATGACTTTAAAATACTAAAATATAACACTACGATATGTTTAGTATAATGTAGTTTTTTTTGGTACATCAAGGAAATATTCAGTTTCATCTGCAATACCTGCATTCTGAAGTCTAATTGTAGTATCAGCTGAGGACGAAATATTGTTGCTCACAGCAATTTGAGAACGTTTTGGACATGACATTTTCTCAACAGGAAAAAATTAATGAAAAAAAAAAGAAGTTATATAAATCATTTTTAAAACAAAAATTGACTTTGAGATCAATTTTAATTAAATAAATATGAGAACTAAAAGAACTCAAAACATAAAAAAGCAAAAATGATTTTAGTAATGAAAATTGAAATCAATAAATATTTTACACTAAAAGAATTAATTGTGCTCAAAAATATTTTTAATTCAATCAAT
Source organism: Trichonephila clavata (assembly GCA_019973975.1). Classification (NCBI taxonomy): domain Eukaryota; kingdom Metazoa; phylum Arthropoda; class Arachnida; order Araneae; family Nephilidae; genus Trichonephila; species Trichonephila clavata. The sequence goes on along the minus strand of BMAO01020758.1, from coordinate 75,625 downwards.
TTAAGAATGAAAAAATGCTTTAAAATGAAAGCGAAATCAAAACCATAGCACAGAAAATTTCAAATATCTTAAAAATGAATTTGTTAACAGATCTGAAATTTGGTGACAAGCTTCCCAATGATATGGGGCACAAGAAAATAAAAAATTTTTTTTTCAATAAATTTGAAATTTGTAGGGTATTGTGTAACACTAAATCGAATAAATAACCATTGTGTTCATATTTTTTTCGTTTTTATTGCAAAGGGAAACAAAATCTTTTCGTTAAATAATACACACAATCTTCTAATACACTTATTTTCTGATTTATTTTATATATAATACACAATAAATACACTTCTACTGTAAATAAGAATATTTTAAGGTAAATGAAATCATAATAGATCTCTCTTTTAGCAATTTTATGCTTGATGATAATTATGAAATTCAAAAAATTCAATTATATATTTTCAATGTTCGTCTTTTATACAATTTAATAAATCATTTTTCCTTTTTTAATTATTATTAATTATACATGAGGCACGAACACTTAAGAAAATCCACTTTCAAAACGTTTTTGTGAAGCTATTGAATTTTAGTGTTAGAAAACTGGTATGCAGGGGCCCGTACAGCCATATCAATGATACGGGGCCCCCAAGCAATAGGGGTCCCAAAATGCGTAAGAAAAAAAACAGACATAATGTTAAGGCCCTAAAAGAGCCCTAAGGAGTTTTGAAACAGGGCCCACTCAAGACTAGTTACGCTAGTGCTTGAGCAAATATAATTTAATTGCATAAGATAAGTAACTACTTTTGTAAGAGGTGTGTAAAAAAATATAAGCATTTAAGTGTCTACACTGAATCCTAAAAATGTACAATATAAATAAATCTGAGATGAATGTTTCAAAAATGAATAGAAATGTGGTCACTAGGTAATTATTTTGAGTATGTGTCACCAACAGTAAAAGTTGAAGTATATTCTCTCTCTCTCTCTCTGAGTACGTATAATTTTACTTTTATATTTTTGTGTTTGTTATGTTTTAAAAGTAGGGACACTCTTTGTGTAATAAACAGAAAAAATACCAAAGACCCCCCCCCCCAAATATTTTGTTCTGTTAATATTAGAAGGAAGTTTTTAAGCAAATGGCTTTAAAATTTCTGTCATAAATGCAAGTCATTCAGTGCACTATGAAAAATACAAACATTGATGAATTGAATCTACTTACCTAATTATCCCGAAAAGATTTGTATTTAATTATAATAAAAAATAACTAAAAAGTAAATAAATTAGAGGAAATTTGAACATCATAGAAATAGATGGGGAAAAATTATTAGATTTTTAATGCCTTCTAGTTTATTTTGAAAGGTATAAGAATTTCTAGCATTAAAAATTCTATAAAAGTATATTATAAACTTAAATAAAAATCCTTAAGTAAAAGAGCCCAGTTGAAGTAAATCAAATGATTAAAAATTACACTAAATATTTTGAGGACCAAAACCACTATAGAAAATGTTATTTACTTATTGATATAAATTAAATTAGGTCTCTTTTGTTTTAAAACCATCTCTGTAATGAAAAACGTACTTTAAATTTAAAATTTTAATTATTGTTCGTTCATGCAATCCTTTTGTTTTAAAGACTTTATTTGTCCTGAATTTATTGCTTTCATATATAAGTCATTTATCTATAATATTTTAAATCTCATGCTTGAATTAATATGATAAAATTACTCTTAATCACAGTATCAGTTTAAATTATCATTAGATACATCTAAATGTCAATTTTTAAATCAATTGATTAACTACCAAAACTTTTTAAATGCCTGTCTTAGCTTTTTCTTGTACTGTGTTAAAATTATTGCATTGTGTTACACCTTTCGAGATGTCTGATTTGTTTGAATCAAAGCACATAATTGAGAATCGTACTTAATAAAACTCAAAACATAAAATTGCGTGTCCTTTTAGGTAAATTCAAGGGAACAGTAGCTTAAATAAAATTCCTCATTCATATAAATATTTTTTCTAAACTTTCATGTTGCCTATTGTAATGTAGTCCTGTTAGCCCACACACAAAGATAGATAGATATATGTTAAATTTCTTTATACCTATTACTATCCTCAAATTAAATTTAATCTGTATTATTTTTTATAAACCTTTTAGATTTTTTTTTACTAAATGTAAAACTTTTAATATACTAAATAAAAATAATGCAGTTTATGCCACAAAATTGCTATGAATTTATTTATAATTATTCATTTCATAACCTGCCATCTGTGTAATATTTCTACTCCTAAAAGATAAAAACATTACATCATTCAATATTTTACCAAAAACTTAATAGAATTTGCATAATTTTTTAAAGAAACACCTGAATTGTTTTGGAAGATATGTGTGAATCAAATAAATATATAATACAATTATTAAGTACATTTTCAACAATTTGTGATATTTATTTAGTATATATTAAGAATATAAAAAACTTTAATTGTGATTTTATTGCATTCCGTTTAATTAATTATTTAAACTAAATTTAAATTAATTAGCTTGTTTAAATTTTTGAAACATACAGATGAAAAATTTATTCGTTTTATTACAGAATATTTATGTTTGCGCTTATTATCTTCAAGATATGAATGAAAACCCAATAGAAATACGACCTTGATTTTACGCCGAATCTGTTTCATCCCTTTGATATAACCTTATAACATTCTAAGGCTTAAATTGATATTTTAGCATAGATATTTGAAACGAGAAGATTTAATTGCTTACATAATTCATCTAAACTATTTTTGTGTTTCAATAATAAGACAAAATACGCCATTATTTATAGAAATTTATAATACAGAGATAAAAAAATGGCTGCAGAAAATTAATTTGATAGTAGCTTCTAAAATTGCAATTCAAGATTATTTGCTTTTTAAACTAATAAGACCTCTTTTCGAAACGAGGGCCGTGAATCACAGAATATCTTAATGGAACTTGAAAAGTATTTAAATGTTATTCTTGTGTAGTTTTTTCACCTGTTAAACGTGTTAACTTGATTGTGCTGTGAACTTTTTTTTATATATTTTGAACAGTGGGAAAATCTTGGCTAAGAATCAGAATTAACATTACTAGAAAAAAAATGTTCAGAAGTTCTTCTAGATGTAATCATAATACATATGTAATGTACTGTTAAGAATCATCTTACACAATAGTGTGAATCAATTTAGTTTAACTTATTCAATTTCAAACACACATACATGGAATGTTTATTAGCGCCTCACTTCAAAACAACACAAGGGTTATTGGTGACGGACCTCGTAATTTTGAATCCTGGTCTGTCAAATGACTAGGATAATATTTGAGATGCAGAATTCTACAAAAAGCGAACAAAATGAATAACTCAAATTTTTGTATATTAATAGCTATCAAACCTAATTAATATCTATTGATTTGATAACTTAATTAATATCTAATCCAACGTCCTCCTGTTGGTGTGGTAGTTAGGAGAGGGGGTGCCGGCTCAGGTGTCGTCCTCGTCACTTGACATGATTCAAAATAACGAGGTCAGTCGCCAAAAAGCCGTCGTGTTGTTGAACAGTGAACGCGCGTTAATATTCGCTCACTCACTCACCCCAGTTAAGTAAAAAATCAGTTATTTTTAAAGGTTCTCTACACATACATGGATTCGACAAAATCATGAGTTACCGTTATTGTTTATTTTTATAAATGAATTAATTCAACAACTAAGCCAACAATAATCAAATCTTCCAATAGATCTAAACAAAAAAAGTTATAATTTTCTTTTTAATTTCTTTATTTCTAAATATTTTTATTTATTTTTCTGATTTAAATTGTATTATTTATTAAATTGTATTGTATTATATTTTAAGCTAAAATATGTTTTTATTATAACAAAATACATTTTTCTATCTTTCAATTGGTTTGTTTTGTGTTATTTCTCTAACCATGTAATTATTTGCTCCAATTGATATTTTTCTTCATTGAAATCTTTATAAAAATGCATTAAATGCATTAATGTATTGCCCTTTATAAATATACCGCATTTAAGTTTTAAAATTTTTTTGAAGGCATGATCTTGTTAAGAACTCTTTTTACCTTCAAAGTACTAACTATTTACTGACAAAAAATTTATTGAAAGGGGTACAGGGTATAAATTTCTTTTTTAATGAATTTAATCTTTGTTTTTCGCTTATACCCTTTCATAAATGTATTTTATTAAATGTTTATATCATGTTTGTTACGTTAAAAAATTATATTTTCTGTGAATACATATTTTTGCTACTTTTCGCTTATATTTAAATTGCTCATAGTAATTTGAAGTATAGAACTGTTATCTAATTTTAGATCCTATTGAATTCTATGATTAATGGAAGAGAAAAAAATCTGGAGTGCATTTTTCCCCATGAAAAATAAATAGCACTATTCATAATGTTTTTTTAAATCGTGAAAATTTTAAATAAATTAAAACGTCGTTGTGCAATTTTTAAAATAACGTAATAAAAAAATAATTTTATAATATTGTGAAATTTAAATGACAAAGAATACTTTAAATACAACAAAAATCTTTCTGAAAATGAATGTGAATCAAGATGAAGAGCATTCGAAATGTATTAATCCCCTTAATATAAAAATCCCAGGAGTTGAAAAAGAGCTATAGCTGACTAAATTTTATTGTTATATTGCTATTATTTCAATAAAATCCTTTTTTAGTAAATTTGGTCTTTTTGTGTTCAACGTCATTTTTAAAATTTTACTTCGCTTCCATAATTCTGTTCCTTTACTTTATTATCGTTATATTCCATTGAAGAAACCAGGGGACTCCAACAACACAAGGGTTGTGATAGTCCATAAGTCTCAAGACTCATGGCAGGCAGAGATGTCTTAAGGCATGAGTAAACTGGGTCCGCGTCCAGGGCCTCGTCACGTTCTCGACTCAGCCTTAAGCAGAAATATCATAATTTGAATAATTTCAAAGGTCAAGAGTTATTTCCGGCTGTATTTTCCGAAATACTGGGAATTTTGGACTATAAGTCAACTGGCTACATGTGATGACCATCGTCCACGTACAGTCCTAGGCTTACCACCCTACACCATCATTACTCATCCAGTCAAAAGACGGCAATCGGTCGACTTGGTATGTGCGATTGTAAATCATGCACATTTATTTGTTTCGGGTTATTGTTTGTACGAATATCTTACAACGTTTGCTATGTACTGTTTACTTTTAAGGGCCATAGGTTGGGCCTGCATTTGTGTAGAGCAAGGGGCCTACTTTCGAGTAGAAGCCCAGGGCCTCAAGAAATTTTAAGACATCCCTGATGGCAGGTGATGTTCGAACATGATTCCATCACAAAATGGTTTTGTTACATAACAAAGAAAATTGGGCGTTAAATCTTGATGGACTTTACAACGTGAAAGTTGAGCAAATGAAGCTCCATTACAGCTGTTGTCCTCGTTGCTTGATCGGATTTCAAAATTATGAAGTCTGTTGCCAAAATATCTGGTACATCTTTTATTCAAAACATTATTCGAATAAAAAAAATTAATAACTTCCTTCAGATAATCGTAATTGTCTGATACTCTTTCAAATTTCGTAAGACCTAAATAATCATTTTAAAAATTTGACTTAATTGTAACTAGTTTCATTTCGTTTTAAAATTTCTAAACTTTTTTTCTATTTGATTACAGTACAACACCATAGACAAAAACTGTTATTGAAATTGCTCTAGTTTTAATTAGTTTATATTTATTAAATAGCTTACGCAGAGAACTATACAGTTATTACTTTCCCTTATTTAGTTAAAAAATAGTGAATATCCAGATAGCTAATTGATGTTTTTTTAAAGAAAAATTATCTGTTCTCGTATTGCTTACAGATTATCAAAAATTTAATTGGTCATTTAATTTACGTTTACATACATCTTTTAGTCTTAAGGCTTTTCAAAAAAGTATATGAATTATATCTTATATATGTATTTCGTAGCTTAATTATATTCTATGTACCACTGAGCCATTTTATTTGCGTTAATGTTCTTAGAGGTATCTGTTTCAAAGAAAGATTTGGTAATTAAGGGCCTATAAGAATAAAAGAAGTTAAATAGTTTCAACACAATTTTTTTCGGAGGATGAAAAGTTTCAGTTGTCATCCAATTAGTATCATATTCCGTATCATAAAGACTTAAAAAAAGAAAATAGGAACAATTCTACGGTGTTTCTAATTATACCTTTCCCTTGTCTATGGCGCCAAAGTTTCTTTTTCCGCTTTTATTACTAGTGTCATGTACACATTTTAATCTTTGTTGTTTCCCCCTTTTTTACATTCTTTCTTTCATCGTCACAGACGCGAGGATGAAAAAGTCGAGGAGCCACAGCAAAAACAAAGAATTTACTTTGATGTATATAAAAAAGAAGTAGGTCGGTTGAGAAAAACAATGAGAAGAATTGGCAGTGATATGTATTATTTTGGCAAACACTGGCGAACTACTTAAACATTTGAGTTAATGAGACTATTTTCGGTTTGTCGGCTTTGTTAGTGGATGAAGATGGTAGGCTCTATTTGATGAAGTAGTGGATGATTTTTGGCTTCCGAAATCTAAAGAGAAACTACTTCTAGACTTTGATGAACTAGACATTCTCACAATTGTCTAAGCAACGCTGATTCTGCATTCAACCTTTGTCAATACAATGCTAGTCTCATATTGAATATACATATACATACATACAAGATAGCGGGTTCTATTCGGGCTTCTATTAATCCTCTTGGGGGAAAATACTCTTTTCAACTGTGATTTTAGTTGATTTAACTGTGATTTTAGTTCCATAGAGAGGGCTTAATTTTATGCAAATACAAACTTTTGTTTAAGTGCTAGTCGTTGAGTAGGCGATGTCATGGTTGAAAGTTGATCCTAAGCGGAAGGCATAGTGTGAGAGACCGGTGGTCGCACTTCGTAATGTTAAATCTAAAGGGAAGGATACATTGAAAGGTGGAAAAAGTCCAATTAAGATAAGGAATTCTATACATCTAATAGGATTAATAAGTTTTATTGCTCCTAGAGTTTAGTTATCAAAGTGCATTCTCATAAATTTTCATAAGTGCTAAAGGCTGAATAAAAGTAGTTAACTTTAGATCATGTCTGTTTCTGACTCGAACCCCCTCACACATGCGACCTACGGATCACGACAACTGTTCTAAAATCAAACGTGGTGTAGACCCACCTTTTGTTGGTTGCAATTTTCTTTTGAAACTTCATAATCAATTATATAGCTGCAGTTATTAAAAGATGAAAGAACTTTTTAAATGAAACTTTTTATTTGTGGACGGCATAATAAGTTAGCAGCAGCATGGCAAAGGACAAACATTAACAAAAACCACAAAAGACAAGTTATAACTGACAACTGCACTCTCTTTAAATTCTTCGAGTGGCACTTCTAATTCTTTTTTTAGTTCTATGAGCCTCGTATCGGAAAAAAAACCGTTCGACAACTTTCCACGTCACTTCGTTGTTTGAAGGATGGTATGATGTCATTCGGTGACATCACTACAGTAAAAGTTCAGGTGCGTGCAGTTACAATCACAGAGAATGAAAAAAACCTTTCTCTCTGTCTTTCTATATATATAAAGAGGGAGAGAGAGAAAATCTCCCAGTAACTCAATCCTTCCTGTAGATATCTGCTATGCCTACAAAAAATAATAGATTTTCAATAAAAGATTTGCAAATGCAATATGCATATAGATGAAAAAAATGTATTGCTTGGAATGATATACAATTTTACATACATGTAAAATACAATCCACATATATAGATTTAAGGTATTCAACTACCCTAAAATTGTAAATATTCCAAAAATTGACACATTTTTTATGATTTTTTTTTATAGGCCATCTTATAAGCCTTAGAAAAATACCCATTTTATTATTTTCCGTTCGCTAGAACAAAAACTACAAGTGTTTTAGTAAAAGCAGATGTCATTACTTTAAGCAAGATGTCATACTTTAAAGCGCGTTTTACTCGAAATGTGTTTTTTTTTAAATCCTCCACTAGGGCCAGCGATTGCTAAAAGAGTTTTGAAAATGTTTCTCGGAAATTTTTTGTGTATGATCAGAATAATAGTAGAAGTGTTTTAACCCTCAGATTTATCAATTACAAAATTTACAGTCCCTTATGCTAATTTAATTACTGTCTTTTTTAAGCAATTCAATATAATAACTAAGATAAAGAGCTCTAGTTTTTGTAAAAAGTAAAATATCTCTTATCCTGAAAGTCATTTCAAAAATAAATAACATAGCAACACATCAGAATTGAAAATTTGTTTATAAACATTTGGTATAGAATGGGCCGCGTTTATGTTATTTTTGTCGATTTTTTCCCATTTTAGTAATAATAATTTCTTTTCTTCTTAATTTTAGAATATTTTTCTTAAAATGTGCTATACCCAAATGAAAAAACCACAAAAAATCCCCAAATCTCCATTAAAAAAAAAGTTGTCGCAAGTAGTCGGATACTTTAAGGAAAATTCAAAAATTTAAACGTATTGTAATTCCTGACATTTCAGTTTTCACTCTCTTTCTATAATTAAACTTTTATTCGATTATTATGATTCGGAAACCCATACATCATCTCTGAGAAAATACAGATTTCAGAGACATTTTCATTATACAAATACTTCTACAGTGGGAATTCTTTCACGGAAATTATATATATGCTTGAAGAAAAAGTTGAAAGATCTGGTCCTAATTCAGCAACAGCTTTAGAAATCATAACAGGTCTTCATTTTAGTCTATTGACTCTTTTGGCTTCTTACATTTTAAAGTTCTAATTCTGTTCCATGTTATACATACGCTTAGTTAATTCTTCTATAATAGACTCTTCCATTATTTTTAAAGTGTGTTTCTTTAAATCTGGTTTGAATCTTCTAGCTTTGTTAGTGATATTATTTTGTATTATCAATTTTATTATGCCATGTATTTCTTTCATTTTATGTTACTATATATATATATATATATATTCAATTTTCCAATTTATTTGAATAAGTTACTTTCGCGTGGTATCAATATATTTCAAAATTAAAGCTCTTATCACGTTGTTTTAAATTGTCTACCGTTCAAAGGTCATGCAGAAATTGTTCGCCCGTTAATAGACACGAAGTGTAATTGCCCAGAAAGGTTAATTGCAAAAAACGCGGAATTATTTCAGTTACTTCTCAACGTAACAAAAACTGGAATTGTAACACTAAAACGTGTTTTGGGATAAATTTTTGTAGTCCAATATCATAGAATGATGTCTGGAAATGGAGTCAGCTTGTTGTCGGCAAGTTTTCGTCGGGAAAAAGTGATGATCAAATAGACATTTTTTCATGTGCAAGAACAGTTGAAAGTCCAAGGGGGGAAATTCGGAAATAAGTGGATGATCAAACAGTTGTTAGCGAAACTTCTACAATCGAGTTTTTGTGGAATTCGCCATTTTGTGGGTGAACGTTGTCGTGGATCTATACAATACTAGCACTTATTATTCCACGCCCCTTGTTCTAAATGTCACATCTTTCTCTTAGCGTTCAAAAACTTTATCACGAACTTCATATCGCAATAAACGGGAGAAGAAACGAGAGTTGACATCTTTTTGCCACAACAATAACATTAAAATAAGTGATCAGGAAGTTTCATCTGTGTATATACAGACACCCCTTCCTCTCAATTTACCAAGCTTGTACTATATCGTTTTGTGCCTTTTGCAGTATCATCTTTTGACAATGTAGGAAATTTAACTTCTGAATGACTGGCCTTAGCAAACTATTCGGTAATAAGCAAAAACAATCAATTTTTCATCAAATGTTGAAAGGAGGCGCACTCCTATTGAGACTATATAAAGAATTTCTTACTTAAAAATGTTTATTTCTTTTTACTGATATTTATTTAATAAGCAAAATTAATTTGAAATTTTTGTATGCATTTGTTAATGTATCAAGAGAAAGAAATAGTTACATCACTATATTATTCTTTTTTAAGTTAACACTCTTAATAATAACAAATATAGCTTGTAGCATAAGTTTGAAAACGTTTGACAATGAATGGCAAAAAAAAAAAAAAAAAAAAAAAAAAACTCAATGAAACACACAAGGCTGTTAAAAATCTTCATTCCAAAGAAAGCAGATATTGTGTTTCCATATATTAAACGAATAACAAATAGTGGAAGCAAATATTGAATGTATTGTAGAGAGTGACAACAACCAGATTAAGTTAGATATACATTTATTAAGGGCAATTATTAACAAGACAGCACTAAAAGTTAATAAAAAGTAATCAAATCTCTCATGGTCGAAAGTAACTAGCTGGATTTCACGAGACGTCTGTTTTGTTCGTGTCGTCACGTCGTTCCTTCGTCTTCTGTCTCGACTGCCGCGCTCTCGTCTCATTTCCCGTCGTTTCCCGCTCTACGTCTCTATTGGTCCATGGTTCCTGCGTTAGCCTCGAACCACCTTAACAGCTAGGTCGTGCTTTCTTGGTATCACGTCGGGTGGTAATCTAGGGACGATACGACTACATGCAACTAACTCCCTTCATCATCATTTTTTTAAAAATCCCGGCCTGGGGAAGGTCGACTCAGCTTTTATCCCCTCAATGAGTCAATGAACGAGTACCAGGAACTAAACATCAGTGGTTTCGCGTCAGACGGAACATCTGCTCATGCACCTCAGTGCCCAAATTTACGAAAACTAAGATGAGCACAGTAGATTTTGGCCCTCATAGGCTGTTGTGCCACTGAGTTTAGTTTATTTTATTGATATAAAAAGCTAAAATTTATAATGGTGTAAAAAAATTTTATATTGTACGCTTATTACGTCTTTGACTTTGATTTTTATATAATATCAGATTTTTCAACTATTGATATCCTGAGGTATCAGCTACTGATTCACAGAAACCATGTTTCAGCTTCCGCGAATCGCAAATAGCTACGTTAAAGTATTAGAACTTACAAGATGTTTAGCTTAATCAGGTGTTTTTATTTTTTGGGAGATGGCCAATTCTGGAGGATTATAGTAGAAGGAACCTTAAAGATCAGTAAGTAATTAGTGTTCAAAAAATCTTCCGGGTCGACTCAATGTATCAAGCATAGCATAATGAAATATCCATCGAATCATTTGATCTTGAGTCTGTACCTTTTTTTTGTGTGTGTGTGTTCAGCGATTGTAATTAAAATGTAATATGTTTATTCTTATGTTAATGAATTTCATTGCATTTTTTTATGGCTAATTTTAAAGTACTTTGAAAAGTGAACAGAATACATTCTGATCGGAAATATACTATGCATAAACCGCATTTATTGCTTGATGAGCATTGCAACCATTAAGGTATCCGACTGCTTGTGACAACTTTAAAAAAAAAATGGAGATATGGAGACTTTTTGTAGTTTTTAGATTTGTTTAGTACATTTTAAATAAAATATGCTAAAATTAAGAAGAGAAAAAGAAATTATTATCACTAAAATGGGAACAATTGGTAAAAATTTACAAGAAATTACATGAACGAGGCCCATTCTGCACCAAAAGTTTATGAACAAGTTTTCAATTCTGATATGTTCCTATGTTATTCATTTTTGAAATGATCTTCAGGATAGGAGATATTTTAATGTTTACAAAAACTAGAGCACATTATCTTAGTTATTGCATGAAATTGCTTAAGAAAAGTGCTTATATTCACATAAGGGACTGTAAATTTCGTAATAAAACAGTTATTGATAAATCTGAAGGTTAAAACACTTCTACTATTATAAAAAACATACTCAAAAAACTAAGTTGATTATTTTCAAAACTTTTTTAGCAATCGCTGACCTCGTTTGAGCATTTTTTTAAAAAAAACATATTTCAAGAAAAACTTATTTTAAAGTAAGACATCTTGCGTAAAGTAATGTCATCTGTTTTTACTAAGACACTTGTAGTTTTTGTTTTAGCAAACGGAAAATAATAACGTGCTATTTTTATAAAGCTAATAAGATGGTCTATAAAATAAAATCATAAAATTCACAATTTTAGGGAAGTCGGATATTTTAAATGTTTCAATATACAAGCTCATCCTGATTAACAATTTATCTCTCTCTCTCTATTCCTTAGCTACTAAAAAAAAAACTCTCTACTCCTTCAAATTAAATTAAAAGGCAGATGAAGTGAAGGAAAGCTCAAATAATAGCAATAATAAATTTGTTAACAAAATTCAAAAATTGTGTTTAAAGGCCATTTTGTGTGGGCTTGTCCTTGAACTTCATGAAAACTTGATGCCCTATAAGAGTTTTTTTATTTCTCTCAGAACATAAACATAGACAGGTATTGTGTTCTGGCTGTTCTATTTTGATGCTCGAATCTTTTGGAGTTCTAGTTCTAATGTTTTCTCAATACATATTTTTTATAAAAATACAAGGCTATAATCTAATATTTTGACCATTTATTGATTAAAAGAAATCTGGATTATATTTTCCTTTAACACTTTGCAACTGCTAAGTTTTGGGACGATATTAATCAATAACAAGAAAAAAACATCTCCAAGTTTACTTTCATATGTGTTTCTAACCCATAGAAGCTTCATTTGTGCGTTCATAACCCTTCATGATAGCCGCTGCTCTATTATTACGTTATTTTTTCAAAGTAATTCTCCATTGTGTTAAAAAAATAATTATTTCCATAATTTCATAATTTTTTTTCTATTATGAATGTAATTTGAATTTTCATGGCAACAATTCCATTTTTTAAGTTAAAAAGTAATTTTTTAAATCCCTGTTACATGGGGCTTAATTTTTTATATTAAATATTCTTATACTAAAATTTTATTCCAACGTGTAATATGTGCTTTCCGGTTTCTAACTACGGACATGCAGTACGTGGGTTATTTGCTTTTAAGATACCGATGATTCGTTAATATACAAAAAAATATGTTGAATAAACGGTTTTAGAACATTTCCCATCCTTTGCTTATGCTGAATAGCACATTTTTTTAAAAAATAATTTTTCGATTTTTTTTTCTGGTTTTTTTTACAATTATAGGAATTTTATGAGTTATTATCCCTTACATAGTACTTTAATCTTTATGAATTTTTTTTAGTGCTTGCTATTTTTTTTAGAAATTTTAAATCAGTTTCACGGCATTTTTAACTTCGAATGCGTGATACGATCAGTTAAACTAAAGTAGTGAGAATCATTATAGATGAAAATATCAACTGATAAAGCAAAAAAATTCGATTTACATATCCAAAATTAATTAAAATTATAAAATTTTTCTTGTTGTTACATTTCGAAGAGAAAAAGGTTCAACAATTTTTAAAACACAAAAATTCTGAAAATAGGGAGTTAGATCAAAATGTCTAAAGAAATCAATAATTTGCAATTTTAATGCAAATTTATAGGCAAAACAATTAGTATGTCTTTTAGGAAAAGAAAATATTTTAAACAGTTGGAGAAAATTTCTACTTACTTGATAATGAAGATAACAATGATTACAAATAAAGGTTTTAAAGATCTGAAGACAGACTAATCTGATAGCAAAAGATGTATGGGCCATCATAGTATGGGAAGATTAAAAGATTTTGCATATATTAAATCTAAGCTTATTTTAATTATCTTACCCTGCATATACATTTAGAGTAAAAGAAATGTGTCTACCTCATCATGCGACTGTAGTTTAAAAAATTATCGTGTCCTTTTCCAAAAGTGGATCGAGCAATTCCATCACTATTTTAAAAAACTCAAAACGTAAGACAAGGCAGTGTAATTGTTGTCAATTTTACAACAAAATAATTGGAAACAGTTATTAGGTAAATTACCTACAAAATGGGATATCTGTAATAACTTTCTCAATTCTCATCACTGCTGGATTAAATTAGTACCATTACTTCATGTATCAAAATTAATAAAAACAAAATAACTTTTGTGAATACATTAAATAACATAATACTGAAACAAAAAAATTTCATTTTCCCCAAATAAAACTGATTCTTATCAGAGGAACAAGTTTAATTTTAAGCAACAAAAATGAATATAAGTTTTTGAGCTATGAAAGCTTAAAAATGGGTGCCTAATGTTAAATGGGAATGTTTTTTACGATAGGGAAATTTCTACTCACAGTTCTTTTTAAAGATGCTTATGCAGATTGATAGATAACTATTTTTAGATTTGGAAAAGTTATCTATATTTAAAAATTAATATGTATTTAAAGTTATTTAATATATGTTTAAAAATTAAGGTAATAATAATATTATGAAGTTAGGAAAAGGAAGAAAGTTGTTTCATATCCAATTTTTTACTTTGGAAACTTGGATTCTCCTCGTGTTACAAAACCCTTAAACTCAAAATTTCATATAATTTATTCCGTTAGTTCAGAGAATAGTCAAGGCCAAGCTTATATAATTGGAAATTATAGTTACAGAAATTACAAGGTGTATACTAATTTTAATGTTCAATTATCGATTCATGTATAATTCGGGTAGTTATGAAGGAAGTAAAATATTATGAACTGTAAGTGTATATATCCTAATTAATATTTGAAATATATCTTGAATTGATATTTGAATTTGAATAAAATTTGGAATGTAGATTATTTGGATCATTCTCTACATCATAGATTCCCAATCTTTTTTGAGGTAGTGCCCACTTTTCTAGTGAATGTTTCGATATCGCCCCCTTTTCTAGTGAATATTTCGATACCTCCCCCTCCCCCCCTAGAGGAATAAAAAAAACTTAATACATGGTGAAAACAAGAGTTAAGTTTTAAAACATATCCTATAATTAATAGAATATATTTTTTAATTTAATTTTTCTAAAGCTCCATTTTTTATTTGCGAATCTGAAATAGCTGTTGCCACAAATATAATTAACTGTATAATATTATATATTTTAGTCATAGATAGGATATTGTTGGAATTGAAACGCTACTGAATTTCTTCTTCATTTAAAAGAGTGGAATAAAAAAGTTTTAGCTTACCTGTTATAAAGACAGGCAGGGGTTTTGATGATACGAAGATAAATATAAATTGACAGTTTCAGCCTTTAAAGAATCACACGTTAATTCTTGATTAACATATTTTATTATGTTTCTTGGATAATATTCGTAATGAAATCCAGTGGACGAAACATTTCCCCTACTGCTCACAGACAAAGACAACAAGGACACTACAGAAATTAAAATTTACTTTATCAATTGGTTTTGAAGTAGGTCTGAATGAAATGTAATATTTAAGTTTTTCATCCACTTCCCGAACTATTGAAATATGTGAATTTTCGTACATGTAGTATAGAAATTATTTGAATACATACAATCAACATAAGTAAACAGTATTAAAGTTTAATTTTGTTAGTAATAATTACAGTGTTTTCTTAGTCTTTTTTAGACTATTTTTGGTTAATCTGCCCAACCCCCTCCATGCCATTTTAACACCTTCTAATTTTCTCTGGGTTTCTTACCGCCCCCCTGAAAGTCTCAAACGCCCACAAGGGGGCGTTATCGCCCACGTTGAGAACCTATACTCTACATAGTTTTGTAAAAATATTGAATTATATTACATAAAGAAAAAATTCTTTCACTTCAGTAATAAATTTTTATGTTAATTAAGTTTATTTATTAACCTATTAACATTATAATTTAATTCTCTTTGCTACTGAGAATAATCCTAATTTTATTTAATTTCTACAGGAATTAGGAAATTTGAGTATTCCATTCTTTTGGTGACTATATGTTTCTGTTTTTGTGCAATATTAAAAAAGTAAAAGTTGTAAAAAATAGATTCGATTCATTTTATATCTTTTAAAGTTTAACACGTTCACTGCCAACTACGTGAATACTCGTAGTTGGTAAACTTGGTTTCCTTGCCAGCTACGAGATAACTCGTCTCTCATTGATATCTTTATCTAAATCGCCGATTACAAGTATTGGCACAGGGAACAAAAATATTATTTCATATGCCAACTACCTGAATTTTCGTAGTTGGTAAACTGGGTTTCCTTGCCAGCTACGAGATAACTCGTCCCATTGATATCTTTATCTAAATCGCCTATTACAAGTATTGGCACAGGGAACAAAAATATTATTTCATATGCCAACTACGTGAATATTTATAGTTGGTAAACTGGGTTTCCTTGCCAGCTACGAGATATCTCGTCTCATTGATATCTTTATCTAAATCGCCGATTACAAGTATTGGCACAGGGAACAAAAATATTATTTCATATGGCAACTACGTGAATATTTATAGTTGGTAAACTGGGTTTCCTTGCCAGCTACGAGATATCTCGTCTCATTGATATCTTTATCTAAATCGCCTATTACAAGTATTGGCACAGGGAACAAAAATATTATTTCATATGCCAAATACGAGTGTACTAGTGTACACTTGTTATTTGTTAAAAGTAATCTGTTATATTTATATTTAACCCGGCACCACTCGCGCGAAAAAAAACGACCTAGGGTTCTAGCACATGTTTCGTCATACCCAAGGGTGTTTACATTGTGTTTTTACCGTAAAATTTTTATACAAAGGTTTAAAAGGAAGAAAAGTAGGAAACACAATATGTTTATTTCATTTTTCGAACGTAAATTTAGTTTTTCTGTTCCTTTTATAAGGGCATTCAGTGCAATGTTTATTCACTCCTTTAATCTCGTCGTGAGTGAGGGCGATGTTTTCACTGGATCTTAATTTTTTTTATCTGTATCTTTTTAAAACTAAACCTATAGGAGTGAAATTCTCTATTCTTAAAATTCAAAAATTCTGGAATTTCTTTTTTATTTTCTCTTATTGTTCCAGCAATAATTTTTCTCCCCAAAACATCTGAAAGGAGATAAGATGTGTACCAGTTATCTTTTTTAAAATTACGTTCTCCCCCCCCCCTCAAATTTTTTTTTCTCTACATATAAAATATTTATTTTCAACAGCGTCACCCTTTTCTAAATCTGGATCAATTTCAGTGGAGGAATCATACTTGCAGTTATACACTTCATCATTTAATTTTTCCTCATCATAACCGCGAAGAGAATTTCTGCATCCGAATATACTGTTGCGCTACATCTATTAAATACTGTATCTATTAAATTCCTTCAATATCATATTTCTTCATCAAAAATATAATAATATGTCATATCATAAGGAAGATTTCAAATGTGCTCGTGCATTCAGAATTGTAACGGTGATTCACGCGCAGGGTATGATATACCCGAAGAGGCGATATCCAAAAATATATATTTAGAATTTGCGTACAAGCAAAGGCCCCTCAAATGATATGACCTTAAAGTCAGCTACACGAGAAACTATCCATTTTCCAAAAAAGGTTTAGAAGGAGCGTTGAAAAAAGTCAGATGGTGGGTATGACACACCCTGCGCGAGAAGTGCCGGGTTAAATAATAAAACCACAGAAAACAATTTAAAAGCATAATATTGGAGATATGACTTTAGCATCTGTGAACAGATGCACTATCTCAGCTTTGGCAGGGAACGTGATAATCTAGATATGGCTAACTATCTCGTTTGCATCTTAAAATAGTAAAGTATGTAAAGTTTAAAATTATTTTTAAACATATTTCTGGCATTTTTTTTGTTTTAGTACATGGGATTAAGTAGAGAATTGTTAACGAAAATTTTAGATTTGTGTTTATATCTTCACTTTCCCATTTTTGTGAACATGTAGAATACTTGAAAATCTTAAGCAAGGAAAAAATATTTTCGGCTTAAGATATCAAAATTAGTGATATCTGTTTCTGACATAAGCAAACAAAACCATTTAAAAACATCTCAAATATAAGTGCTTTTCTAGTGCATTTAAACTAGTTTATTTTGAAGATAATGACAAGGAGATAGTTTTTTAATCATCCATCATAACCACTTACAATTTAGATTTCGGTTATCACATACATTGTGTTATCAGATTGAATATCAATCTTTCAAACTTACACATTTATAAAGATACACAGTTTTAAACAAAAACTTCTTTCATTTTATCACTGTAAACAAGATTCTTGAACAAGAATGGACTTTATTATACAAACAATCCTAATGTCAAAATTTGCATTAACGATAAATTTTTTGTTCAGATGTAAGTAAATATTTATTAATTTGGAAAGTATTAATACTGTTTTTGAATAAATGTGCATATTGTGCATTTAAAAAAAAATATTGCTTAAAAAAACTAAAAAACACCCTTTTAAGTTAACTTGTCTAAGTTGTAACGTACTCTTTTAGTCGCCAAATCTGGAAATGGAATCAGAAATTAGTCGCCAGATGCGAGATGGGATCTGAAAATGGGTAATCGTTAATCCTGATTGTCATGATCAGGACAATGGAACAAAATTATAAAATTATTATATTGTCATTGTCCTGGACATGTGAGCAGAGTTTCGAATTAATAAGACCTTTTAAAGTGGGTAAAAATATTGAGTTCAAAGAGTTCGTTACATACAAGGGAAGCTTATAAAAGGGTGTTAAAAATTAGATACGTTTCGATTTAAATACGTTCAATACACAATAAAAAGTTGTTTCTAAATTAGAAACATTTTTTTACTTTGCATTGAACATATACACCGTATATTCCTTTATATAAGCCGCTAATTTTTAGATCTTTTAAAGATAAAATAAAGGGACTGACTTATATACGGGTTCGATAATCTCAACAAAAAAAAAAAAGTTTAGGAAAATGATATTTTTTCCCAACATTTATATTTAGCCATGCGCAAGCGATATAAACCTTTTAACTTTTTGGATATCTCGAATAGAGCTTTTATTTTAAGAGAAAAAGAAGTCACATATATAATTCCTTCGAATTCACTATCTGAATTTCCAAATAGTTCTTAAAATTCACATTCCCTCATTGCAATGTCTGAATGCATACAATCATCATTCAACGAGTTTTTCTTCCAAAGCAGGAAACATTGATAGACGATCATATGCTGTATATGGATTTCTCTTCCCTCTTGTATCCCAAAGGGATTTTTTTTTCCAAGTAGGCTTATCTTTGAATTCAAAAATTTTTGGTAAATTTTTGAAGACAAAAGGCTTATACTTGGAAATTCATGATAAAACTAGATAAATTTCGTTTTTATACATTTTTCATTTGATCATGTTATAGAACACAAATATTAATTCCTACAGATAACTGGAAAGTTTAATGTTTGTAGTTTATTTCGAATTTTTCATTCTGTGTAATTGAGATTCAACATATGAATGTAATACGATTGCAATTTATTTTTAAATCCACAGGATTCTTTTATTAAATATACAGTGAAAATCCTTTAACACGAAACTGAGGGAACTGAAATATACATATGCATGTATTTAATAAAAATCAATGAAACAAAAACATTCGCAGGAGCTTTATGAAATTTAACGCAAAATTTTCACATCTTTTGAAAATAAAGCATTTATTGAATTTTTAAAATATAATCTGCTATTTTTTTTTGCTTTGTCTTTCTTAGCATCAAATTGCCAACAAATTGTTCAATTGTCCATTTTTTTATTCATTTCACCATTAGAATATGCATCTAAAAAACTTCGCATATACAGGTGATATGAGAACAGGAGCTGCATTATTCATTTCATTTTCGTCGTCGGAATTTGCATCAATGGTATTTTTTGAGCTTTGAACAAATTTCAAAATGTCTTTGTCTTCCAAAATGTGGTTTTGCATACATTATCATCATCTACAGCCAGCAACGAATTTTTCCGACGGTGATACTGTGTCTCTAGTGTTTTTCGTATTTTGTTCATTACCAGAAGGAAAATCTTTTCGTGTTAAGCAATTTTTGTTTTGTGTTAAGAGAAAAAAGATGCATGAAAATACATAGTAGTTTGTCGGGACCGTTGTATTATATTATTTCGTGTTAACAGGTATTCGACTACCCTAAAATTGTGAATTTTGCAATAAATCACAATTTTTCTTATGATTTTATTTTATAAATAATCTTATTTTCTTTATAAAAACATCAATTTTATAATTTTCCGTTCACTAGAACAAAAACTACAAATGCTTTAGTAAAAGCGGATGCCTTTACTTTAAGCAAGATATGTCATACTTTAAAACGCGTTTTATTCGAATTTTTTTTTGAAAATGCTCAAATGGAGACGGTGATTGCTCAAAAGTTTTGAAAATAATTAACTGAAATTTTTTTCTGTATGCTCTGTATAATAGTAGAAGTGTTTTACCCTTCAGGTTTATCAATCACTATTTTATTACAAAATTTACAGTCCCGTATGTGAATATAATCACTGTTATTTCAAGCAATTTAACATAATAACTCAGATAAAGT
This sequence comes from Trichonephila clavata, assembly GCA_019973975.1. NCBI lineage: Eukaryota > Metazoa > Arthropoda > Arachnida > Araneae > Nephilidae > Trichonephila > Trichonephila clavata. The sequence goes on along the minus strand of BMAO01020758.1, from coordinate 55,377 downwards.
GCTCTAGGTTTTGCAAAAATTAAAATATCTCTTATCCTGAAGATCATTTCAAAAATAAATAACATAGCAACGCATCAGAGTTGAAAATTTGTTTATAAACTTTTGGTGCAGAATGAGCCCCGTTTATGTTATTTTTTGTAACTTTTTACCAATTTTTTCTCTTTTTAGTAATAATAATGTCTTTTTCTCTTCTTAATTTTAGCCTATTTTTCTTAAAATGTACTAAACAAATCTAAAAACCATAAAAAATCCCCAAATCTCCGTTTTTAAAAAAAAAAAGTTGTCGCAAATAGTCGGATACTTCAAGCGTTTTCGTGTTCAACATATTTCAATTTATAAGAAAATTTAGCTTAGTATTTCCTTTTGTGTGTTCTTTTCAACTTGAAAACTTATAAACAATTTTTTCCCCTTTGGTATTGCAGACTAAATATGGCATGTCACCAATCTACAACGGGCTCCCCAATTCCAACAGTTACGGAGGCTATACGAACGGGGGCTATAACAGTCCAGTGGGAACTATCAATGAACTCAGTGATCTGTTTAATGATCTCAGTTTTGACTGCAACAAACCCACCAAACGACCTCCACCCAGCTACCTGTGCCACCTCTGCTTCAAGAAAGGACACTACATAAAAGACTGCCCACAGGTAATTAGTTCAAGCCTTATTTGATTAAAAAAATAATATTTTTCTGTGTGTTGTAAAGTAACAAAAGAAATTAATAATTGTCAAATAATTCGTAAATGATAATTGTTAAAAACGGAAAAGTGAAAATGATAAATCTTTTAATAAGACTAATGTTACCTTTTTATGTGTGCTAACTATTATAACAAAGAAATATTTTGAGAATGATTTCATGGAAATTACATATTAATTGTGTTAATATTTATATTAATTATGTTTATTATATATATAACACATTGGATATTTTTATTATAAAATTTAATCGATTAATTTACGAGTAGAAGTGGTATAAGGAAACTTGATAGCTTTAGATTTACTAGAAACCTGGTATTAGATGTTATAATTTTTTATTGAAATATATTTAAGGGCTATATGTGTGGTGACTGAAACTTATTTTTAAGGTATCCGAACACGTTGAAAATGACCAAATTCACAGTAAAGACATATTTTTGTTTTTTATTTTATTGAAAATCTTTTGACCTTACGAAATATACTTTATTTTGTTTCTACACTACCTAGAGGCTAAGTTACAATCAATTTTATAAAGTTAGAAAAACCGGAAGGGGGTTTTTGGTCTACCAGAAATGGGCATTTAAATTGCTCAAAATCTATTATGGCGAGTCTGATAACTCAAAATATTACGAATGTATTTCTATAAAACTTTTTGAACCAGATATTTACGTTATTTTCTAGAGAATATACTAAAATATTTCTTATTGTATGAATACTTTTTGAGTTATGACTTGTTATTTCAATAATGGTCTCATAAAAAATGTAATATTTCTTATAATGTTTACTTAATCAGCTCTAAAATTTTCAAATTTTAATAAAAAATTAAAATTTTGATACATTTTTTTAGATAGATTTTTGTTTTCGTAATACTTTTACTAATATATGTATATTACTTTTTTCTCTAACTGCTTTGAAGTTTTTCAAAAATATTGCTAAAATTTCACTTATAATTGTGATTTTCGTAAAAATCAGGTAATTTATTTTAAATTTTGATAGTAAAATAGTAATATTTATTGGTATTGAGTCCTAAAAGAGCATTTATAATGTTTTAGTATGCTATTTTGTTAAAAAATACTCCGAACGTGTTCGGATACCTTAATTGAATATGTTACATTCTTTCTAAGTCTTCAAAAAAAAAGTTGCTTAAAATGCTCTATTAAAATAAATTCTGATTTAACGGCAATGTTAAATGTCAAACCAATGTTTGATTGTCGAACAAAAATTACAATTAACAGCAATATTAGTTCAATTATGTTGAATTTTAAGGCTTATTGAAGTATAATAAAAAACAGTATCTTTGCGTACGCATAAGCATTTGCCAACAATTTTATTGCACATATTTTTGTATCGTTTTTTCTTTATTTTTCTTCTTATTTTGAAGCACATTTTACTCTCACTAAAAATATTATTTGCTTAAAAAATTATTTATTCAATGCTTACAAATATAAACCTAAATCATAAACTAAATTTTTACAAATCTGACATAAAACTAAAAAATATGTAAACTTATCAAAAGCACAGTGTAGGTCATAGTTGAGTGGCCACAGCTAGATATTACTAAGGTTCTAGTCTTAGAAACTATGATTTTAGGGTTGAACATTGTTTTAAAGCGCCATCCCTTTTGCCTGTATCCCTGGACTTAAAAAAAAAAGGAGAAAATAGAGTATGAAAAATATTTATACGGTTTGAAATATACTGCTCAAAACAATTAAAAAATGTTGAGGCTGGAGGAAAATACTGGGGCTGGAAAATTATTTAGAGGATCGATACATGATCGACAGTCATAATGGGCAATATAAGGAAAAATTGACACACGTTTGGTCGGAAAAAATGCATTTTATTGAGTATTTGGGCACAAAAGAAAAAAAAAACACGCTTTGGGCCTTTGAGGAAAAAACGAACAAAAAAAGTTAGTTATTTGAAAGAAAATCATTTTTAGTTGAAAGTAGTGTTTTTACGGACCGCCTGCAATCTTGAACACCTTTGAGGCATGGAGTCAGTGAGTTTATTAATGAGGAGCTCGGTATTCTGCTCCATTCCTGCAGAAGATCTCTTTCCGGTTCTAAGAGAGTTTGTGGGGATGGTAGGTGGACAGCAACTCATTTGCCTTAAATATCCCGAACATGCTGTATTAGATTCAAGTCCAGTGAACGTGCTGGCCATTCCATTCGTATGATTCCTTCCTCGAAAAGGAAATCAGCTATCAAATGAGCACGATATGGCCTGCAATTGTCGTCCATAAACATGGAGTCATCTCCAATTGCTGCAGCGTAATGGGCTACCATAGTTCTGAGGATCTCACCCCTATATAGGCTACCGGTCAGAGCTCCATTTAGAATGATGTGGAGATCGGAGTATCCATCAATGGAGAGATGCCGGCATGGACCATTATTCCCCGACCGCCTAGTCCGACGCATCCGTGCACGAATGCCGGATTTTTCTTCGTATCACGTTCCCTCCAGATGAACATACGCCTATTATCAGGATGAACAAAAAAATGTGACTCGTCAGAGAAAAGATATTGCGCCATTTATTTCTCCCCCAGTTCACATGCGCTGTTGCCCACTCCCTGTGAGTGCTGCGGTACCTTGGTGTTAACGTAACACATAACATTGTTCGACGAGCATAGGGACCTATTGCGTGGAGCAGAGTTCGGACAGTTTGTGTCGAAGCTGTGGTGCCAGTAGCCGAGCAAATGAGCTGTTGAAGAAGAGTGGCATTCATATTTCGGTGTCTCCGAGACAGCGTTAAATATTGATTTTCATTGAACGTTGTTGCAAGTATACGACCTTACCCTGGTCTTTGACTTACATTTCCAGTCTCTAAAAACGTTTCTAGATCTTGGAATTCACATTTTGTGAAACTGCAATGGTTTCTGTAACTTGGACTTGTGTTTGGCCCCGCTCTAACCGACTGTCAACTCTGTAAGCTTCTGATACGGTTAAATGACTTTGCTGAGACATCGCACTCATCAAAACGACCCACTTACTGAATGTCGATCATTTTTTCCCGCTTTGTCGTTCATTAAGTTGAAACCCAAATTTCATTCTCTGTAGCTAAAGCTTCATTTTAGACGTCAAACTCAAAATTTGCATACTCCGAAATTTGAAATTGAGAAAATTTAGCATTTGTAATCTCTTTTTTTTCATTTTTTGCAAAAAATTAAAAAAACTGCTGTACCATTTTTTTTTTTATGTAAAACCCTTACATTGTTTTGAGAAGTGTCATTTCTAAGAATAGTAAATCTAAACACTATTGTGATAGAAATTTTCGTATCCACAAGTAATAAAGAACAAACAAGATATCAATCATTGGCATGGCCAAGTAATTTTAGCGCGTTTTTCACATGTTTTATTTTACAATATAATGCAACTAATGAACTTTTTACTAACATAAAGTAGTGTACTTAAGTAACTATACTTAAAAAATTTTTTTTTTAAATATTTAAAAAATATTTAAAAATTATTAAATTTAAATATGATACGGCTCATCTAGGGCACAAATGCGACCAAATACCGGAAACTCGAGGTCAATCGGTTGCTTATTGGCTGAGAAAAAGGTACGACAAAATATGGAACGAAGACAAAATTTGCGTCCTATTAGCACTTTTTTTACACTACGTGAAAAACGCGCTATATATATAAAAAGCTTTAACTAATTGTTTTAGAGCAGTTTATTCAAATAGTGCAAATGACTATAATAACATTGCATTATTTGGAGAGTAAAAATTGAGATTGAATTTGTATTAAAAATTCAACTAAAATAAATGTTCTTTTTTTTTAAAAAAAAGAAAAAAAAGTAGTAATACTTCAATTGCTGACGTAATATGCAAAATTCAGTAATGTTTTGTTTTAGTAACTAATTAAGCATGCAAAGGTTATCAATAAATTTTAAAATAATCATATAAATTTAATGGAAACAAAGCGCTACCAAACGTATTGATGTCACTGCGGCTAAATTTGTGCCACACGAATCGTGTCATGATATCATAATAGCTAAAGCGAACAATAGAAAAAGTCTAACTCACTTGTTTTAATTAAAAAAAAATTAGTGAGAGAAAATTTTTAGGTGGGGAAATGGCGTGATTCGTGTGGCGTATATGTGGTTGAGGTGAAGCAATGCGTAAGTAATAAATAAATTAAAAGTAAAAAAAAAACTTTTTAAAAAACAAGCTTTTATTTAAACGCGCTAAAAAGAATAAAATAAACTTTTTCTTTAAAACTTTTTTTATTATCAACTTATAACGTCATTACACAATTTATATGATATAAAAGCTCTTCGCGAGATTAAAATGCTCATAGTTTGAAATTTTTACAAATTAAAATCAATCAGATCAAGTTATTTAATTTACTTGTTTATCTAACAAGTAAATCTCGCGACAAGCTTTTATATCATATAAATTGTGTAATGACGTTATAAGTTGATAATAAAAAAAGTTTTAAAGAAAAAGTTTATTTTATTCTTTTTAGCGCCTTTAATTAAAAGCTTGTTTTTTAAAAAGTTTTTTTTACTTTTAATTTATTTTTTATTTTTTAGTTATCGCTGGATAGGTATCTATAAGGCTGTTCATCTCATTCAACGCTGGTTTTAGAAAAGAATCATAAAATATGTGAAGTATCATTGTTTTGCAAAAAAAAAAAAAAAAGGGGGGGGGGATAATTTGTAAAAAAGAAAATTTTCGGCATTTTATTTTTTAAATCACTGATTCTAAAAGATCGAAATATGAACTTTTTGAAAATAATTTTCATTTAAACGCATCGATATTTATTTATTTTAGAAGAAATCATAAAATAGGCAAAGTATCATTGTTTTGTAAAAAAAAAAAAAAAAAAAAAAAAAAAAAAACCGTATCGGGGCGCAATAAATGATTTTACCTATTAAAAAATTTCTTTGGATGTTATTAAATGTGCAAATAAAATTTTGAGTATTTCTTAAAAAAATCAGAAAAATTTCCTTTTGAGGGGGGACAGAACCCTAGTCTTTTCAGCACGTAACCATACGACATGACAATTAAACCAGGAAGTTCTCGGCAAACAGTGTGAAAGGACCTTTAAAATCGAAGGTAGAGATATTCACACATCAAATCTAAAAAGCATTAAAATGAATACACAAACAGTCTATTTATTAAATAGGCAAAGTATCATTAATTTGTAAAAAAAAAAAAATCGTATCGGGGCGCAATAAATAATCTTACCTATTAAAAAATTTCTTTGGATGTTCTTTAATGGGCAAATAAAATTTTCAGTATTTCTTAAAAAATCTCCTTTTGATGGGGTACAGAACGCTAGTCTTTTCATCACTTAACCATACGACATGACAATTAAACCAGGAAGTTCTCGGCAAACAGTGTGAAAGGACCTTTAAAATCGAAGGTAAAGATATTCACACATCAAATCTAAAAAGCATTAAAATGAATACACAAACAGTCTATTTATGCATTATTTCATGTAATGATAGCATACATGAATATTTACATGCTTTTTTTTCATTTATAATATAAACTAAAATCAATTTTATGCATTATTTCGCGAAAAGATAGAAAACATCCGATCATTTATTAAATTGCTGATATTAGCATATGTGTTTAAAATCAAAGACGATTAAATTTTTTTAAATAAAAAATGAAATCTGTGATTTAAAGTAGAAATTTTTAAAATTACAAAATTTTACATATTTATTAAATGTTGAATTATAATTGCGAGCGTTTTTTGAAAACGAGAAAAAAGAAGAATTTTTTGTTTACTTAATTTACTAAATCACTGATTTTAAAAGAGAAAAGTATATGAACTTTTTTAGTTCAAACGATTTGCTCGTCAGAATTTTGAGAAATCCATACCTAACGATTGAAAAATTTCGACTAATGATTCCACAGAAAACAATACTTATTACTTAAAAAGTATTAATTTAAAGCACCACATTTAAAATAATGATATATTATAGAAATTTTTGTTTTATAAACGAATGTTTAAAATGAATTCTTTGAATTAAAACTTGTACAGAGAAAATGAAACAAAAATAAATTTTTCATTCGCATTTTTTTTACTCGCCAAATTTGTGGTGATTTTGATTATTTATAGGCACCATCTTTTCTAGTATAGCTCTATTTGTGCAGACTTCAAATGCAAGATGAAAGAGATAGTCATTGGGCGCCAAACCGGTTTTCGACGCCAAGCCTTAACTTACCGTAAAATCAAGTTTTTTATTAAAGTTTTTGATTTTTTTTGAGGGCTTAATTTTTAAGTTCTGATTTCCAAGTTTCACATATTGATTGCAAAACACGGTAATTTTTAAATAAAAAATTGGCAGTTATAGAGACTGCCGATAGAAGTGAAAACTTAGAACTTTTAGTATTAAAATTTGAAATTTCATAATGTTTGAATTAAAATTATCAACATCAATCTGGTTTTCACATCTATTGAGACTCCGAGCAGCAACTAAATGCATGTTTATATGGTTTTTTTATTATTCAAATATATTACGGGCTGTACAAGATCATGACAAAATATAAATAAAATTCAATTGGAAATAACAATTAATGTACAATCATATTATTTATGGATAATATTTGTATTTACTTAAATTTCAATTTACTTGATTTTTAACATTATTTTAATTGTTTGCATCATTGTCATCATTATAATTCCAACAATACCTAGACTTTTTGTACTTTCAATTATTTCATTTTCTTCTAAAAAAATACAATAGGCTCAGGGTAACTAAAGTAAGAAAAGAAAATGTTTGATTCAAATTTATCTAAGTATCGCATAAAAATCCCATCGATCGTGGTTTTATATTTTGTTTTACTGAGTTTTCGATCATTGGACGTATTTAAATTAAGTGTTTCGTTTAGAAATTCAATTAGTGGTAGATTTTTATCATCTCCAAAGTTAATATTGAAGTCTCCACTTAAAATCATTGGTACATTATCATATTTTTCACCAAATCTTTTTTCGAGTATTTCAGAACCTTCTTTTGTATAAATCATCAAATTTTCGAATAAAAATTGTTGCATATGTCTCATAGATTTTCGAGGCGAAATATAAACGACAACCATAAACATGTATTGCCCATTCTCGGAATCGCAACGAGCAATGCACATTATATATACATTGAATTTTTCAACAATCCATTCAACTTTCCTAATAAGATATACACAGCACTATACGTCAGCTGTATAGCTACAGATATACTGTTATAAGCATGTCGGTGACGCGAACGCACGAGATTTCACCCATCCAAAAAGGGTCTAAGGCGAACAGCACACTGCGCGTGCGCCAGTCAGAGCATGTCTGTGACGCGAACTCATAAGATTTTTCCCTACCAAAAAGTGCCCAACGCCGCTAAAGAAGTTTTCACTTCAAAAATTTTAAAAGAAATTCTGTATGTTTTTATTCTCGTAAAAAGTGTATTAGAGATGAAAAACACAAAAACTTTTTTAAAATCCGTAATGTTTAAGCACTTTTTCCAATCTTCACCTTAATTATGGATAATAATGTTCTACACACGGAAAAGAAGTTTCATGCGATTATTTTAATAAATGACGAAGTTATTAAATGTTTAATTTTAATTTTGAGTATTTTTTGAAAGTACATTAAAAAAAAGTTTTTGACATTTTATTTTTTAAATGACATATTCTAAAAGAAAAAGGCATGAACTTATTTAGTGTAGAATATCGTTTTAATAACACAGAAATAAATTCGTACGCAATGATTTAGAAATCGTTTTCATAAAAACGCATCAATTTTAACACATTTTTAAAAAACTTGTATAAAATACAAATACCATTATTTTGTAAATAATGATAATGATAATGATTTTTAATTCCGATATATATCTAATGAATCTATAGCATAAAATAAACATAAATTATAAACTAAATTAAAATAAACTGAAAGATAACAGGACCTAGAATAAAGTCAGTACTTACGTATTAGCGTCACCGCAGACAAATTGGTGCCATGCGAATCGAGCCATTTTCCACCAAAATCTGTGACTGATTGAAGTTTTCATAAAAAAACATATTTTTATTGTTTTGATATCATGGCGCGATTCGCGTGGGGCCAATTTTGCTGCGGCTAATACGTAAGTACCAAAGAGTCAACATTTTTTTTTGCAACGTAAAGACTTGAAATCCAAGCATTTCGTTTCACTTGAAGTTTATATTCAAGTATGTTTTTTGTATTAATAACTCATGATGGGAAAATGAATAACTGATAAAAGTAGCATATCTTGTATAATTTATCTCATTTATATTATTTCGTAAATCATTATATTCATATAATTTTCAAGATTTTCATAAAATGCCACTTTTATTAAGATCTAATCAAAAGAAGGTGCAATTGAGTTATACATTAGGGGTCTCAGGGGTGTTAACTTTTTCTGGAGGGCTGAAAATATAAACAATATTCAAATACATATAACTCTTTTAAATTTAAATTAAATAATTCGAATCTTTTACACATTATTTATAAAGGAATGAGGCTTCAGAAAAGTGTATAAAATGTTTAAAATATAATCATAGTTTTAAAAATTATAAACATATGAAAATAAGAAATTTTTTTATAAAAAATATTAATTAAGTTTTACTGCGCGCACGCTATTTTCTAAAATAGTAGCCTTTGATGCATAAAACTTTATAGAATTATAAAATGTATCATACACTTTAAGCACTAGTAAACTAAGAATAATATATGTCTTTTTTTATTTCAAAATATTTGAAAAATATTGAAATTTTTTTTTTAAATTTTGAAAATTAATTATTTTTATTTTTTAAAAAATATAATTTATTATCCTATTTATTTAAATTTACTACGGTGTAATAAGGATACATTTAACTTTATAAATCAACTTATTGATAGTAATTAAAGCTAATACTTTTGAAAATAGCATGCGTGCAGTAAAACTTAATTAATATTTCTTATAAAAAATTTCTTATTTTCATATGCTTATAATTTTTAAAATTATGATTATATTTTAAACATTTTACACTTTTCTGAATCCTCATTCCTTTAAAAATAATGTGTAAAAGATTCGAATTATTTAATTTAAATTTAAAAGAGTTATATGTATTTGAATATTGTTTATATTTTCAGCCCTCCAGAAAAAATTAACACCCCTGAGATTTCTTAACCATAAATAAAACAAATATTATAAGACTTAATTATTTTATCTTTATAGAAATATCTTTTTACCTTATTATCAAAGTCTTTTATCTATCAATAAACTGATTAAAAGTTGATAAGATTAGAACTTTTAAATTTAAGCGAAAATCAGGATAAGGTTTTATTACTTAAAACCAAGCTGAAAGTAAATACCCGATTGAGTTACGACTTAACTTGACTCTACGCCAGAAACGAGCGAAAGATTTTTTTAGAAAGATTAAATCCGTATTTCCATTCATCTTTTTTACTTCCTTCAGATCTACCCGGGATCTTTTCCTTTATGATGAAGAGGCAGAATTTTGAAGTTTTCTGCCCAAACAACACATTTCGCGAGCTTGGAAAACACGTACTTGAAAAAGATGTATATATTTAGCTGAGGATGTTGTCGCTTTTCAGTGGAGATGGAATGCAAGGCATTTTACTTTCTTTAGGCTTGATAAATAGACCTTCTGTGATCGCTTTTTTTGTTCAGAGTAAATAATCGTAAGCAGATCAGATTACGTATTGTGATAAAGTTTTAATTGGTAGCACACGCACAATAAGTTTGTAGTTTGTTATAATCGAGGATTGAAGCAAAAAGAAGGATTTGTAATACTCCAAGAAAGTGTTATTTGACGCGATAAAGAGTATGTTCCTTTGAAAGAAAAAAGATGGAAACAAGTTCTAGGAGCGTTAAACGAAAGATCAAAGGTATCAAACACAAGAAAGAATTTTTTTCTAATTTTAAAAGAATTCTGAGGATGGACATGATGAATTCCTTGTTCTTAATCGAGTATAAACACTCTCGTTACAAAGTATAAAATCTTTCTTAGTAAATAGAATTCCTTTAGAATAGTTTTGGGTAATAAGGCTTTAATGAATAGATTAAAAGAGTCTTTTTCGTGTGTGTGCTTAATTGAAAAATTAGTTGAATTCTTTCGAAAAACTTTAAAAAGATTTTTTTTTCTAAAAAATATTTATAATTTGATTAAAATCAAGCTGAAAGACACGAAAGGAAGTAGCTTCATTTAATTTCTTCGGAAATGGATATTTTTTTGGCCCATTACATGTATAATACTCTTAATATAAAAGCTTTTTCTCAAATATAATAAAGTGTAACAAAAGAAGACTTTGCTAAAGAAATTGATTCATAATTTATACAATGCACTGAATAGCTTCAGAAAGTTGATTATATGCTTATAAATTTAGATTTTCATAAAATTTAAAGAGAATAAACTATAGTTTAAAAAAAAACTAAAAGACACCCTTTTATAGTTAATCGAACTAAGTTGTAACTTAATCTTTTAGACGCCAGATCTGGAAATGGGATCTGAAATTAGTTACCAGATGGTGGATGGGATCTGAAAAGGGCAAATCGTTAATCCCGATGATCCTGATCAGGTCAATGGAACAAAATTATTAAATTATTGTATTGTTATGTCTGGACAAGTGAGCAAAATTTCGAATTAATCTGACATTTTAAAGTGACTAAAAGGTGAGTTGAAAGATTCAGTTACATACATGTGAAACTTATATAAAAGGGTGTTAAGAAAACGAACTAAGATGGATAGTTCGAATATAGAAAAGTGGCCGCGGTAGCCGAGTGGTCTAGGCATCGGATCGTGGCTAGCATCTCATGAGTTCGATCCCAGTACCACTGAAGACCCGCCGTGTAGGGGAGCGATGCACGTTAAATCTGTCGAGAGCTCAAACGTCCTCCCGTTTGTGTGGTGTGGTAGTTAGGAGAGGGGGTGCCTGCTCAGGTGTCGTTCGCGTCACTTGACCATGATTCAAAATTACGCCGACCGTCCCCAAAAGCCCTTGTGTAGCTGAACAGTGGGACGTTAATATTCACTCACTCATTCGAATATAGAAAAAAATAATCTAATCCGTCCTCCACATTTATTGAAATGGAATTATCTTCAAAATTCAGCTTTTGAGAAAAAATACTTCAGATGTGCCATTCAATTTAAAATAACATGTATCACAATTATCTAAAACATTGTTTTAGGCAATTTAAAAAAAATATTGTAAACATGTAAAATAAGACAATACTTAAAATGATAGCTAAAAAAACAATTTGTTTGCAAGGGTTTTTGTAAATATTTCAAAAAGTTGTCTTTTTTTGGTGGGAGGAGAAAAATGTTATTTTAAAATGGAATTGTTTTTTGGATAAACGAAACATTAGAGAAAATTGTAGTACATATTATCACTATTAATGGTTTTAGTTTGTTATTGTGAAAGGTATTACAAATATCTTAAAAATGAATTAACCACGAAATCGGCAATTAAAAAAGGGAGTTGTAAATTAACTTATATATATATATATATATTATATATATATATATATATATTAAGTAACAGTATATCTCACGTGTTTATTCCTTTCTATTAATTCTTCTTCCAGAGAGACCACGCTTATTATTTGAAGCTAAAACAAATGTATTCGAACTAAAAATAATCGCATCTTCTAGATCAGAGGTTCCCAAACTTTTTTGTCTCACAGACCCCTTTCCCTGTTTTTTGTTTTTGGGTTGACCCCTACTTATCTAATATTGAATTTTTGCAAATTTATAAGTTTAAGTGTCTTTTTGACACTTATGGTATCGAGTCTAGACTTGTTCTCTAGACTTTCTGGTATAGAGTTACTTACTTAAAAAGATTCAAATTTCTAACTGTAGTGAAGTATAGTGTTTAAAACTTAAGAAGCACATGTTAATTGAATAAATTAAAATTTAAATCACACATAGAATAACTGAGAAACTAACAAATGCTTTTTATGGGAAGAATGAATCTGAAGTTTCAATAACAAATTTTTAACATTTGGCATCAATCTATATAATAGTCAGATTTAATCCTAAATCTCATTGGCTAGTAGTGTTCAGTCTTTTTTTTGTTTTGGAGTTCGGCACCCGAACTGAAACTCCTTCTCACTAGGAAAAGTAATTAAAAACTTCCTCAAGATATTTCATAATTCGGGATAAATAACGGAATATCTTTTTAAATCCAAAAATGTGTCGACATCAGTTTCTAAACTTCACTTCAAGATCTCGTTTGTGTCTATTCCTATCAGTTCCTATTGTAATCTGACATTCTTTTTTCGACGTGACTATATGAATTCATTGTCTTCTGTGGTATTACCATAGTCAAAACATTCTCCAATCTAGTTTCAAAATCTGAATAAAGTGTATTTAAATATTGAACGTAGGTTAAAACGACCTTTACCTGGCATATTGTCTGTGATGAATTGAGAAACTGGGAAAATTCATGACGTACAATATTATACTCCTTTAGCCTTATTCTGACAAGAAACGCTGAAATTATGGTCCTTGTTTTCATAAAAATTATGCTGTTACCTTGGAAATGCAAACTAACCTTAGTAAATTTAGTAAACAAATCTGTTAAATAGGTAAATTCTGGTTTTCACTTGAACTTTTTCTTTTAAAATTAAAGTGATGATTTGGTTTAATGAGACCCACTATCGGGGACCCTCATTTATAAATCATTGACCCCCAAATTATTTTCCCGCTGACGTGGATCCCTTGCAGACTGTCATAGACCCTTTGGGGTCGATATAAACTACTTTTGGAGTCACTGTTCTAGATTCTTTTATAAGCCTTCCCGCTTGAGTCAAGGGGAGGAATTATAGATATGATTACAGAAGATACTATTTTAGTTGAGGTTTCGTGTTATAGATATTATCATTGTACACTTCAACTTTGATAGTTATAAAGAATTTACATCCCTTCTTCCCCATGACCTGGCTAGAGGTGTGGGAGGAACTAAATGATCAGACGACATGATGAACTTCAATTATTTTATTTATCACTATATTTAACTCAGACACAAACAACACTTAAACAAGATAAATTTATTTAGTAGTAGAATGAGAGTGAGACGAGATTACGTTGGGGAGAATATATTCAATCATGCAGTTCTACCTTTAAGATTACTTTATACAGAGCTTACGTATTTAATGACTATTAGTTTAACTTTATAAACATCAACTTCATTTAAGATCACAGTACCTGAACTCTTGCGTGAGTGAGTGAGTGAGTGAGTGCATATTAACGTCCCACTGCTCAGCTACACGAGGGCTTTTGGGGACGGTCCGCGTAATTCTGAACCATGGTCAAGTGACGCGGACGACACCTGAGCTGGCACCCCCTCTCCTAACTACCACACCAACGGGAGTACGTTTGAGCTCTCGACAGATTTTACGTGCATCGCTCCCCTACACGGCGGGTTTTCAGTGGTACTGGGATCTAACTCATGAGATGCTAGCCACGATCCGATGCCTAGACCACTTGGCTACCGCGGCCACCCTGAACTCTTGCAGTCTTCTATTTCTTGCGCGTTGACTTTAACATCTCTCCAATAGTTAAACTAAGCACTTTCTTAATATTCCAACTTCTGGCTTCCTACACTGTTTACGTATACGTTTCATTGCCGATTGACTTCACTTCCAATCTATTCACAATTCACTAACTTCCAAACTCGCGAATAAAGAATATATGTATTAAGCTTAATTTGCATATCAAGCTTCCTGGCCTTCGGAGAAGGTTGGTTAAAAAAATGCTGGCCCAAAAGAATTCCCCAGAGGTTAATTGAAGGACGCGTATAGATCCATCACATAGTGATAAATCGATTTTGTTTTAGAATAGTAATAGTTGCAACTTACATTTTACATATCTCTTACTTATAATAAGTAAGAGATAAGTAAGAGATATCTATTCCTCTCAAATAAAAATTCATTTTCCTTATTCCCTTCAAGTTGAGAGCTATATAAATGCTTTTTTTCTTTAAAGAACTAGAATATTTTAAATCTGAATTCTTGTAAATCTCTCGTAGGAATGTTGTGCATTTTCTTTTTTTTACTATTATCGAATATAACTCGCGAAATTCTAAAAAAAAAATATTATTTGGACTAAAATTTGGAGTAAAAAAGCAAATATGAGAATTAAATAATGAATTAATTAAATTTATTACATAAGTAAGGAAACATATAGTTAAAAATTAAAATTTTTATAAAAGTATTCTGCTTGTGTAACATGTTTGAATCAATTGTTTTATGTTGACATGGGAATTCTATGTAGAAAAAAATCACTTTTTTAATTATATTGTATCCATTTTTTCCTGTTTTTAAAATAAAAAAAAAATCAAATCTGTAGAGATTTTATTTATTAATTAAAATAAATATTCTAAGAATAATTATGCAATTCTCATTCGTGCTTTCTATATAAAAATTGATTGGTTGCTTGATTTAGCTTGCGTCAAACCCTTTGAATAAAAAGAGTTGACATCTTAATGATAAAAGTTTTATGTTTTCATTCGAGCTTTTTAAAAGCGAAATGTGTGTCATAAGTTTTGAAAAAATATTACTTTATAGAGTGATAAAGTTCCTATTATGAAGGAATTCTAATGGGAACTAATTCTCTAATTCTCTAATGGGAACTAATTCTAATTGATGTATGACGACCTAGAAGCGTTAGGTCATTTTATTTAAAAGATATTTAGATTCACTAGAAAGAAATAGATTAATTGACTTATAATTTTTTTATTTTTTGATATGTTATGTATAAATATATATATAAAAGTTTCCATTTATATATTATATATATATTCTTTAAAAAAAAAACATTTTCTCATACTTATAATTTTTTCCAAGCAATTAAAAGCAAACGATATTTACAATTTTAATTAATATAATTATAATTATATGTATACGAGTTTAATAACGAAATTTTGTTGAGAGGAAACGCTGCAAATTAAGAATTTATTTATGCAATGTGTTTTTATGAATTTTGGGAAGAAATTTTAATCTAATGGTGGAATAAAATATGGTTCTTGGTTCAAAATAGCATATATATATATATATAAAATTATAAAAACTTGGTTTTAACATTTCTAGCTTCAGTTTCTTCAGACATAGAAGACTGTACTCTGTTACCATATTACGTAATTTTATTGGAAATCTGAGATAAAAAATATATGAGATCAACGTAAATTTCCAAACACACGAGAGAAAAACGAGGAGAATTTAACATGTGCTGTAATTGATTTATATATATTTGATGCAATATCAATAAAATATTACTAAAAAAATAAGGCAGAGATTTCTTTTATTTTGTTCTACTACGAATCAATAAATTTTAACTTTATTATGAAGTTTTTTAATCGATTAAATAAATTTATTTCCATAAATATATTGTTATCTTTCTACTCTGAATAATTGCAGTATTTTAACATTTATTTTAATAAATGACAAATGATAGATTATTGAATGATTATATGCTTCAGTTTTACTGTATTAAATATTCTTTTGTCTAGATATACAACTACAAATTTCTTGTTTTTATTTTTTAATTAATTTCTGTAATACTTAGTTAATTATTAGTACGTTATTTCAAAATATAACGTACCACGAATCAATAAATATAAATATTTTTAAACTGTTACACATATATTAGGGTATTAATATTAAACTGTATGTATTTATTGTAGTCAGTTCTACTTACAATCACAACACATAATTCTTAGATTTATCAAAATAAGTCGAGCATTGTAAATTTAACACTTTTCTTAAAAATATATTATTACTTATTAAGAAAAATTCTTCAATGAGTATAATAAATTTGCCTCTATATTTTTTTTATTTATTTTGGAAATTTCACGTATGATTGCTTTTGTTTGTGTTTGTTTTAGACTAATAGAGTAATAAATACAAAGGATATTGAGCAGATTAACGTTAGATCCTTTAACATAAAAAGACATTAAAATACACAATTTTAAATGACACAGAGAAATGAATTGTTCTTGCACAAGAACTATTTTAACTACCCCATCATTATAAGATGAAGCCTTTTGAAATTAAACAATGGATAGTGAATTGAAACTGAACAATTGATAGTTGACATTTTCACAGAGACACGTTTATTTAATTTTTAAAGAAAAAAGACAATTGCAATTTAAATAAATCTTCTGCGTTTTTACATAATTTGAATGAAGAAAAAAAAAAGATTTATTGATACAATTCGCGTTCTCATCTGAAATTTACAATGAGAATCAACAATTACATTTTAGAAAACTTAGTTGTATTTTATTATTGTAAATAGGTTTATTTTAAATACAGTATAAATAAAATTTATAATTTCAAATATAAATTTTTAAAACTTATAAATTAAAGCAAATATCAGACTTTACATACATAATAGGAAAATTTTGAACATACTTAAAAATTCCACGGAATCCGTATTCATTGTATTTATTTCTTTTTGTTTTTAATTGCATCAAAAGTATGGAATATATTACTTGGATTGAAATTATATATTTATAGTTAACGCTCAAAAATTTTAAAAACTAACTTCGTTTGAAATGCTTGAAATGTGTTTTTAAAAATTAAACTAAAATTATTTTTTTATCGAATTTGCATTTCATAACATCAAATTCAAATTGTTTGCAAAAAGTTTAAGAGTAATTGCAAAAGTTGAATTTCTTGCCAACATTTTAAAAAAAAGTTTGGAATTATTTCTCACTGGTTAGTTTTATTACTTATTTCTTATTTGAAGAAACAGTTTATTTTTTAACGAAGGAACTCTAGAATCTGAACTGAATTTTGTCAATAGTATACGCCTACATTTGAAAAATAATTAAACAGCAAACGATTTTTTGGCAGCGTTTTCCAAGCATACAGTTACATTGGCATCCTTTCTAAGCTCATTGAGAAAATTGTAAGTTTTTAAATTTAAAGATATGAAATTTCTACTCTACTCATTTCTTTTTTGTAGATTCTATTTTTATTCCTATTCTCTCTCACATTCTCTCTCTCTCTTTCTCTCTCTGTATATATATATTTGGAGAATTTTTAAAACTTACAAACTTTTGTATATATATGATTCACATAAAAACAACACTTTTCAAGCTTCGAATTAGATTGCCAAGACATTACAATTTTTGTTTTAAAATGAGAATACAGCTGTTGTCACCCACACTCGAGTGATGGGTTTATCAACAGTTCCTTCTCTATTCTTTTAAAGCTTTTTATTCAGAATAAGCATCTTTTCAGTTACGAAGAATTTTTTGATAGACATTGACTGCCATCTAGTGGGCACTCTAGAAATTAAAGTTGTGATAATTTTCAGCACTGATGACCCGAAATAGACGTCTTTATCTGTTGATAATGATACGCAGGGAAATTATAGAAATGTAATAAGTTTACTTATAATATTAGCTAATACTTTAAAAAATTGTTTTATTTTGCTTGTGTTTAGAAAAAAAAAACTTTTTTTTTTGCTTCACTGATGGATTCAAAATAAGCCGTAATTTAGAATTCGTATTATGAAATTTTCAAGTGAACATTTCATAATAAGAATTATGAAATTTTAAGAGTGATGAGAGCAAAACCTAATATAGATAATTTGATTTGCAATTGTCCTAAGCAGAAGTTAGTGACAAAAATTCACTGAATATTATGAAATATTCATAAGTTTTTAATTTGTATACTTTTAAAAGAATACCGGATAACAGAAATACTCTTTGTTCAATGCATATATAAAACCCTGCAATTTAGAGTTTTCTTCGGAAGACTAAATTTTTACTCTTCTATCTTAAAGCAAGGAAACCGCAACAATTATTCATTCCAGGATTTTCTTTTTTTGCATTAGAATAAAATTTCCTTACTTTTTCCTAATTAATTATTTTTAAAAATGGACTATCGATATTTAAATGCTTAAAATATTACTTAATAATAACAAAGATGACTAAGAATTATCGGACTCCAGAGGTAAGAATAAAAATTTGTACTCGAAATTTATTTTTTATGTGAGCTGAACTTCCTTTATTTACAGCGATAAATTAATTCGTCACTACGAATCACAAAACAACAACCAAATATTAGTTAACAATAGATACCAGGAAAAATAAGGGTTCATTTTACTCATTAAAGTTTTTCTTATAAATCATAAGATCCCGAAGAACAGCAAACGTAATGCGCTTTAAAGAACCAAACTAAAGGCGAAAGCTTGTTTTTTGTAGAAAAATGAATATATTTTTTTTCTGCATGCGTGTGTTATGCGAATGTTTGTAAGCAATGAGAACGTTTAGTCCTCTGCTTACAGGATTGTCTGTTGTGTGCGCAGGCCAGACCCAAGGGCGAAGGGCTCACCCCGTACCAGGGCAAGAAAAGATGCTTTGGAGAATATAAGTGCCCCAAATGCAAGAGGAAATGGATGAGCGGAAATAGCTGGGCAAACATGGGTCAAGAGTGCATCAAGTGCCACATCAATGTTTACCCACATAAGCAGGTATGTCTCTTTTCTTTACTGTTTCGCTCATACTGATATCAGTTTGAAGTAATGGAAAAAAGCTTGATTACAACTAGTATATTTATTTGCATCACATCGCCTTTTATAATAACATTCATGTTTTGCGTAACCATGTGTGTGTGTTATTCTTTTTTAATTTTAATTCAAGCAAAAAATTAAAATAATTTTCTTTTCGCTATTAGTCATTAGAGTGGAATAATCTGCTATTTCTCTGAACTATTTTGTTTGTAGCTGGCAAAAGTTAAAAAACATTTAGAATTATTTCACATAGATCTTACTAACTAAATTTTAAAATTTTCTTTATTGACAGAGAACATTAAATTTAGAAGGCTAATAAAAAAATCACAATCGAAAAATCAAGTATGAGATACACATGCCGCCCAACAAGCAAACCAAAAAAATGTTTATGAACAAAGTTTTTACTTTTCTTCTTGTATCAATTAACTCTTTTATTACGGAATGAACCTTTGATGATTTTGTGATTAAAATAATGGTTTCGTTAAAATTCTCTTAAAACATTTAAGTTTCACTGTGATGGAAAAGAAAATTAAACTATTTGATGTCAGAAAAAACTCGTACATTCGGAATAAATAAATTAGTTATGTAACTTATTTTCTGCCAAACTAATTAACAGATATATTTATCTGCTGCTTAAGTCCTCAAATTAATATGTAAACTGCTGTTTGTAAAAAATGCAAACCCATGAAGGAATCATCAGAATTAAATGAAATTTATTGAACAAACGATTTGTATTAGCACAAATAAATGACGGAATTTTCAAAGCAAAAAAACAATATTAAGTGTCCGAAATCAGTATTTGGTGTAGCCCCCACGCACTGCAATAAGTGCTGCTACACGACGTGGCATGGAGTCAAAACAGATTTTGAGTGTCTGCTTGTGGAAGAGAATTCCATATTGCTTGTATGCGCAGCAAACACTCGTCTTTTGAAGCCGCAGGATGCGGATCACAAGCGAGACGCCAACCAAACAAATCCCAAACATGCTCAATAGGCGATATATCCGGCGAATAAGTAAGCCAAAGAAGAAGTTGTATATGTTGGGCTGAACAGAAGTCTCGAACAGTCTTTGTAACATGTGGGCGTGCATTATCCTGCTGAAAGATAGCTCCATGGATGCCTGAAGGAAGGGAACGACTTCGGGCTGTAGCACTTCACGGACATACCTGTTGCTATTGAGATTACCCTCAACAAATAAATAAAAATTATATTTGTACAATCAATCTCATTATACTTTTTTTGTTGAAAATCATTTAATTAAAATAATTAAAACTGTAAAACAAATTTCCTGGATTAACTTTTCCTAGACTTTATTCGTTTAAAATAGAATATGTTTTATTTCAACATATCACTCTAGAGAATGCATTATTTTTTAATATATTATTTAATTTAAAAATATTAATGAGTGTGTCAAATAATTTTCTTTCCGTGTTGAATAATTCTTGATAAAATGATGCTTCAAAGTGATTGCATTACCAATCTCTTTTTTTTACCCTATCACTTTCGGATTCATTTGTTGATAATAAGAGACAAATCTGCCATTTGTCTATATCAAGGGTCGGCAACCTATGCCACAAGTGCCCCATGTGGCACGCGGTACAATTCTTAGTGGCACTCTGCACTACTCTACAAAATTTTGAGTGGATGGAAGTTGATAAATTTGTAATGGACCTTATTTGACAAACATCTTCAGAATTATGAACATTTAAGGAATTATGGGAAATTCTGAAAGATAACTCTAAAGATAAATTTACAGCTATTTCATAAATTACTTAGTGTCATTGCTGAAGAGATTTAATTGTTTAAAGAGAGAAAATATCATGTACTCTGTTTTCCGCTTTTAGTTCTACATATCTGAGTATAAAAACTTTTTCCTCATTTGAAAAACATTTCGAGATCGCAAAGAAATTGTTTAATAAATGAATGCTCAAAATCGTGTCAAATGGATAGTCACAAATTACTCGTATATCCCTGATTTTGTGACATGAAAGTAGAGAGGTGTAATTACTAGGCTCGCGCATTAAAATTTTTATTTATCTTTTTATTTAACTATAATGAAGAGAAATACTTATATTTTAAGTTATCTGTTTCTTTTTTAATAAATATGTTTAAAAATACATAATATATATGCAATTAAAATTTTTTTTGGTCGAAGAAATAGTTATATTTATGCTCTGTTTACTTTTATATACGAATATCTTAAAGTGATGCAAAATATTTGTATAATGAAACTGTAAATGTATTTTATTGACCTCTATTCTCTAACTTTGTAACCATTATCGCGGGAATTGAGTTGTTTCAAAAATGTCCTTCTGTGTGGAACGCTGAATCGTATTGGTAGACTAGTTTGGCATGCCACAGCTAAAAGGTTGCCGACCCCTGGTGTGTAACAACTTAAACTTTTTTTCACTGTGCAACATACAATTTTCAGAATAATTTTTATTTATAGTTTATAATAAAAATAAGTTAAACGTATTCCCATTAAAATTCATCATAAGTGGTTCATTTATTTATTTATTTTTGATACCTTAGGAAAATAACATTTACTAAATTTATTATAATAAGAAGAAAATTTATTTTAATAAATACAATTTCTATATTTGTTATAATTTATAAATTTGATGCTTCTAATTGTAGAGACCTTTGGAAAAACCCGATGGATTGGATGTTTCGGATCAGAGCAAAGAACATCCTCAACATTTGTGCGAGAAATGTAAAACAGTGGGTTACTATTGCAGACGCGTGCAGTGAATGATTTTGTGAATTTTCGTAGATTAGATGTTTCCTTTTATTTATCCGTCTGCCATTTGTTTAACTCCCTGGAATGGACAAAAAATTTTACTTGAATTTGAATGCAACTTTTCCACAGATGAGAAAATAATGTATATTTAAGTATTTATACATTTAAAAGCTTCCATTGAGCTCCTGTGCTTATGAAGCAGTTAGTTATAAGGGGAAAGTGTGTGAGAAAGAGTTATACAGCCTTTTAAAACTGAAGCATGGTTGATTCTAGTCATACTATATAGCCTAGTCTTATTTGTAGCGGAAATATTTACTCGAAAGGGAAAATTCAGTGTTACCTATTATGTATTTTTTTGTAAAATTGTAATCTCGAAGGGTATATTTTAGTGAAACTATAAAAAAAAGGTTTTCAATACATATTTTTATACACTCAAGAGCTTCATTTTTATGTTGCTAAGTTATAATTGTTTTAAAATTAGCAAACTATTCAGTTTTAATTATTTTATGTCTACTAAATAATTTAGTTCGAGAAATGGTTTACGTCGTTTGTGTCATAAGATCATATTGATAAACAATGTTCGTGTATCATGCAAGATGTGATCAAAAATTTTCAAATTAATTTCGTTTTTTTCCTCAATGTTAAGATTTTTTTTTATTTTAAGTTAATAACAAAATATTATTGTGATTATGTTGAAATATATTGGGATTATATAAAACACAGTATATTCATAAATAAAAAAGTAATTATAATTCTAGACGCAAAACATTTTCATCTTTTAAGATAGAAAACTACAGGGGGGAAATCTCTAGTTGATTGGGGTGTTTTTTGGAAAAATTATTTTCTTATAACGAAAATATTTAAATTCGGTTTCATTATTGTTTTATCTGTTGTCCACATAAAATACAGATTTTTTTGCTGCTGTTTCCTCACTTTTGAGAAATTTTTTTCCCCATGATTATAAACTTTTATCAGCAAAAAGGAGCTTTCAGACTTGAATCTTCCTTTTGCTTTGAAACTCCTTGAACTTTGAAAATCTAGACTTGACTGAATTATTTTTTCAGCATGTAATATAGACTTATTATTTAATAAGAAACAATTTTTAAAACAGATGTATAGCATTTTTTATGTTGCAATTGATTTTAATTTTATGTTCTTTTTTCAATTACACCTATAAATAATCTTTTATGAATAAAGAATTTAAGATAGTTGCTATTTTTCTTAATTATATAGCCCTTAAAGAAATGTTGCAAGCAAAAACAAGCTTTAACATTATTTGAGTAACATTTAGTATGCTCAATGTGTAACGTAAACTAACAAACCTAAATTGATTGGATTGATACAAGCTTATTCAATTAAGAATTTTCATTCTTGTTTTGTACTTTTGTATTCTAGGATCTGTTTTTAGTTATCGTCAATATACAGCTGAAATATTTTAAAAAATTATACATAATTAAGAAAAATAGCAAGAATTGAAAATTCTTAAATTATTAGATATTTTATTGTGGTTTAGATTTTTAAAAAACTGTGAGATATTTTGAAATAGTTATATCATTTAATGATGGTTAAACAAGTAATTTAATTCAATACTTAAACTCATCAAAGTAACTATTTTGACATTTAGGTGAAATATCAAATTTTCCTTGATAGAGATTTGATAACAGAACCTAAAAATTTTGTCCATTTCTGCTTAAATAATTTTTTAAACTGAAAGCAAATTCAAGAATCCGAGAAAAATAATAGCTGAGATTTTGAAAACACAAGCCACATTAATAACCTATATTTCGAAACTACACATTAAAAAAATAAATGAATAATAATTAATTAAATAAATGAATTAATTAATTAAATGAGTACAAAATATGTTTTTTTCTGTAATAAAAAAGAGAGCTTACATATCCAAAAACTGTTCATGAAACAGTGCTCAGAATTCGAGAAAGTATTTTTAGGGCTTGCTAACGTAGATATCGACAACATAAAATTTAACTTCATACATAAAAAATACTTTAAGAGTATTTCTTTAGTTTTAAAAAACGAAACTACAACTTTTTTGATCACATCCTGTATTAACTCAATTTCTTATATTTATATACACAATGCTTAAATTATTTTATGTTTAGATTTTATTTATAAAATAATAAGAAATGAACTACAATTTGTTTTTATTTGTATCGCAGTTTGTATTAAATAAAATTGAATTTTTTTTTTAACATTAAATATTTTAATGAGTGTTTAGGTATCTTGGCAGTATAATTTTGCTTGCAATTGGTATGATATTTATGTCGATTATATATATATTAAGAAATTTAATAGCATATATTATGTATATGGCGTTTTTACAGTATTAGAGTATATTTTGTGTGTATATTGTTGATGCTTCAGAAAAAAAGAAATTTTCATTTTTCTACCTTTGAGTACTTTATATGTTATTTTTACTTAGAAATTATTACATTATAAATTAGAAATTAGTTTTTATTTTAAATTACTGAAAAATGCTAAAGAAGAGCCTGCAGGATACGAGAAATATCGACCAAAATATCAGACATGTGTTGGATGTAGAATGTGAGCCTTTGTATTAACCTGTGCCTTGAAATTTTTACTAAACTCTCTTTTACATTTTGACTTTCTATTTTTTAAGTATTTCTTTGTTTTGAAGTTTCTTTAAAACATTTTTTTTATAATATTTACTCCTACTTGAATGTGTTTTAGAGCGTACTTGTGTATTACAAAGTAGTTAAGTTTTACCTTGACATAGAATAGAGTGTGCGTTTTTTTTTTCTTCTTTTTTTCATTCTGAAAAATGTTTTTCATATGTTATAATATCAGGTACAATATATTGTTGAGAGTATTCTTTAAGAAAATAATGTTTCTAAGTTTCATCATTTTGTGATTTATGACTTTTGGGTACTGTTGTTGCTATATCACTGTAATTTTTGGTTTATATTCTAATTGTTATCTGAAAAGTATACTGAATTGCTACTGAAATGTATATATATAAGGTTTTTGTTTTACAATTTGCAGGATTACTTTTGTATATTATGGATCTATATACGAAGAAATTACACTTTCTTATGCCACGCTTATTGTGGATATAGACCTGAGATGGATGTTCACATAATTTATCAATATTATTTATTATGTTTATAATTGTTTTTAATTACAGAGTTGTTGATTTTTATTTCTGCTTCATACATGAAAAATAAAACTTGTCAGATTCCTTGCTGTTTGGGTTTTTCCTTACGATTTTAAGAGTAAAAAAAATATTACAAAAATATAGTCTACGCTCAAATGCTTTTAATATAGACATAGACCTAAATGTTAATTTAAATGAATTCATTAACATTTTCCTTGAAGAATTTAGGAGATGTAAAAAGTTCAATGAGTTTCATGAACGTAATCAAATATGCACATCATCCTTAAAATGTTCAATATTTCATTTGAGAAACTTATTCTAAAGTGTTTATAAAATATATAGATCAACTTTTTGCATTAATAATGTATCAGTTTCCACAAATTTTTATGTTTACATGTATGCTTTTTAGTTTCCTTAAAATATTCTTTCAACCAAGGTAATTTTTCTGCATTGATTATTGCACATCAAATTGTTAATGGTTACTTATTTAAGCATCCTTTATGAAATTGGAGATTAATTAGCATCTTCTGCTTGATGTATTATCTATGTCGCATTCAGGAAGGAAACAAAAAAGAAATTAGCAACGTACCTCAAAATTTGGAACCACGATCAAGTTATGAGGAGGACACCTAAGCCAGAAACCTTTCTCAAAACAAGATATTCCGGAAATTTTTCATTCCATTGACAAAATAGTAACTGCTTTCACAGAAAAAAAAGGTTAAATAATTTTCCCCACAAAATTTTAAAACAATTCATTTATTGTCAAAAGAAAAAAGTTCTTACGTATTATGGCAACCTATTGGCGACATTGTATGAAACGAAGCACACGATTGCCAATTCAGCGCGTACGACACATGCAAAATTGGGTTTGCAAACTTGGCAAGGTATCTTGAACATTGGCGATTGTTGCGGTAATACGTAAGATCCGGAAAAATAACTAAGCAGCTTTTTTTAGATAGCAATATAATTAATTACGTATTATACCATCGATCGATTTCGTCGAATTAAAAGACGTAGAAAATGCCACGATACACAGCCAATAGTGGAAACTATGCCCGCACACGTTGGAACACATCAATAATGACGCTGACAACATTTGGCGGCATTTTGTTTTAAATTGGCGATGTATTTTCGTTTAGCAAAATTGATCGGTGGTGTAATACATAACTTACTATAATAGTAATAAAAAAAATTAGAACACGTACAAAAGTTATCTGAAAAAAGCATCAACATACATCAATTTAAATATTCCATTAACTGGCAATTGACTTTGAAATATAGCATTGAGCAAAAGTGAAATAAATTATCACAACAAACTGAAAATTAAATTACGATTTTCGAAAAAATAAAATATATGCTAGTGAATGAAACACATTCATTTCATTCAAATATTTTTTTTTCCACTTCGCATAATTCTTTTAATGCTAAAATTAAACAGAAGTGTGCCTTTTCAGCTGAAGAAAATGCTAAAATTGGAAGACCTAGTGATAATGTGGCGAGCATCCAAATACAACACAAGCGCTGTGAAAACGTCCGCAACCCAAAGAGAAATTATTAGTAAGGAGGTAGGTGTCAAAAGCGGAAAATTAATATATCCTCAGCAATGTTTGCCAGAACCTTAATGTCTTTTTGATGAAGAAAAGCAATACTTCAAAGAGATAAAAAGCAGTTTTTACAGAAATTTTGGCAACAGTTTATGTTGAGATATTAAATCTAATCAAGTATTTTAAATATTTCATCTTGTTTAAAACATTGGTTTTTCCAACACTTTAAAGTATTGATAAAGATATATAATTGGACAGATTTATTGTAATTGAATAATTTTTTTTTTTGTCCTGGAAAGCAAGTCGAGGAAAAGCACGTCATGATTTCAAAACATGTTTTTATGTTTGTTTTAATATTTAAAGTTGCTTAGTGAACTGTTTCAATTCTATTTCTGGAATATATCATACTGGGAAAGGATTTAGCTGAGAGGAAGAGTTCTGTGTGTTTAAATCAAAACTTGTTTTAAAAAAATGCTGTCAAATGCCTTTGCAAGAGAAAAAAGCAACGTGGCAAAAGTTTTTGTTGTTAAGCAAAGCCTCTAGAGCTCTGGCATTTCTGAATATATTTATTTATATTTCCATCTTCAGGTCATAATTCAATTACAATAAAATAGAATAAATTTTAATATATGTACAGATTCTTTTAATGTCTTTTAAAGTATTTAAATTCATTCAAAACTCAAAACATTTTCTCCCTTCCCATACGTGTAATTATATAATGTATATAAATTCAGTTCTTTACTTTCACAAATAGGCGTCTTTTAAGTAACGAAACACGACTAAGCAATTTATTTCAAGTTACCGTACCCTTTTTTAGTTTTTAGGTATATTCTGCGCATAACGGCATCTCCCTTTTTTGCGAAAGAAGTTGAATTGTACAAATGCAGTACTCTTATATTTTGAAGTTATTTATTTGAAGTATTACCAGACTTTTCATAAAAAAGTATATTCTAGAACTACAACTCTTAAGTTTTCATTAGACAAGTGTCACATTCCTTTTAAATAAACAGTATTCCGAACTATGTGGAAGTCTAATTTTTTTCTTATGCTTATGCTTTTGTTTATTTTTGTGAAGCTATCATTTTTATATCGGCGTATAACGCGCACTCGTAAATTTTGATCTTATTTTTTGAGTTAAAAATGCGCACGTTATACGCCGGATTTTACGGTAGTTTAATTTCAGCTTTTGAGCACGTTTTATGTAAACTTCAATTAGGTAAAACATACATTTCTATATTATTAGCAATGTAGAATTTATTTTATTCTGCCTCTAAATTTTTAGACATTTTTTAAAGACTGATTACGTTTTATTACGAGTATAGTTCAAATTCATTTATAATTTCAAAAAAATATTTCTCTCAAAATAGAATTCATTATACGGGATTTTTTTTAAAGTAGCCTAAATATTAAAAATTACCAGTTTATTTAATGAAACAGTGTAGAACTCTTCATTATTATTTATTTATGGAGTTCCAAATGTGTATTTTCAAAGAAAAAAGTCACCAACCTCATTCTTTTTTTTTTACATACTTCGAAAATTTCATGTGAGACGTTTTTGCTTACTTAAGATATTCTAATACTAACTCGGTCGAAAATTTCTTTTAATAAATGAATAATTTTTCTTTAAAAATTAAAGTTAAAACATGAAAAAAAATGGTGTTAAATTATAAAATTAAAATTATCTTAAATCTTTAATACATAAATTGTGATTCCTTACGACTTCATGAAATTTAGATTTTTGCTAGCAAATTTTTAAATATTCTTAACTTTTGTTTCAAAAAGGCTTATCTTGTTAGCTCACAGCATCTTCATTTTTTTTTTGTCTTTAAATTTTACAAACCACATAAAAAATAAGCACCACCATTTTATCAGTATAAAAGAATTTCCTCGAAATATTTCAAGTAATCACACCCTTTATTCTATTGTTTTCTATCCTTATTATTTGACTTTGCAAACAGCTATTACAATATAATAATGAAATAACTCCATACTTCACTTAGACGCGTTAATTGACATTATCCATCTCTTTCTAATAATACAATGTTGACATTAATACAACACAATGGAGCAATAACAATTAGAATCAATTTGGCACGAGCTTGCACGTTGTTGAACGTGCCTGATTCGAGAAACACTCATCACCAGGGAATGTTACGTGCATTTTTCCATAGGCAACGTGGGGGGAAATTACCCCTTGTTTCTCTCGCGAGGTGCCAAGAGACTGCGATTCAATAATAAAATCCTCTTCGTGTCGTCGGCCTCTTGGAGAGGGGTTGCCAAATATGGTTCACCGGGGAGGTGAGCTATTTTTAGAACCTCTGTTACCTTCTAATGCACTCTCGTTCGACATTTTTTTTTTATATATATTTTTTGTCTGAGGCTGGACAAAACTCTAAGCAAGAGGAACTGAAAGGTTTCCAACATTGAGTAGCAAAAGTGAAAGACTCGTTCCGCTGTTTTCCATTTGTGAAAACAAGGAATTGTTCTACTTTGTGAGTGTACTCGGGAATAGAATTAAGAAATGTTCCAAAGAAAAAGTCGAAAAACAATGACAAAATTTAAAAAAAAACAGCTAACTCTTTATATATATGTATATTAGCTGGTATACTCGTTCTTCGTACGAGTGAATTGAAAAATTAAACAATACAGATTGAAGGATAAAGAAGTTTTTAATGAGTTAATTTTACGTGAATTGCAAATTAAGCAAAAAAAAAAAAAGAAGCTTTTTGCATCTCTCAACTAAACAAAAAAAAAAACATATTTGTTAAGTTTTAAGTCCAAAGGTCTAATAACTGTTAAAAAGGATTTTTTTTTCATTTATAACGCCCCGTAACTCTCTAATGGGTCTATTTTCGAAAAAATATCTTCCTAAGCTGATCTCTACTCAGCAAAAGTGACACATTTTCCCAATTTTGTGTAATGAACGCTTATAATAGTGTAAATAATTTATATCTGGATGCGTAATACGTTAATATTACTTTCTGTTGCATTTATTTTTAAAATTAATATTATGTTGCATTTATTATACGTTAAAATTACTATTATGTTGTATTTATTACATGTTAAAATAATTATAATGCAAATAACGCCGTTCCTTGCATTATAATGGAGATTCAATGGAAACGTAGCGAAATGTTGGTGATAGCGCCAAGTTGGCACCGTGTTTGGCGACACGTTGGCCTCTAGGCGATTGATTGAATGGTGCAGAAATTAATATGCTATAGTGCCACCCGGTGGGAAGCTACAACAAAGTGGATAGCACAAAAACTGTCTCCACAGAAAATACATATACATGCCAATTTCCATAGTTATTGGTGAACGGTGTTGGAGTGTAGCGAAAATTTAATTCGAGTTTTATTAGAATTACAAATTTTAGAAAATATAGACTCCAATGAAGAGCATATTTTTTCAGCAAAATAAGAAGTAAAAGAAAATTAGCAGGCTGTTAGGAAATTTTGAGGGAGGAAAAAGAATCTTTGATCCAGTAGACTATTTTGCTAGATTTTATGTAACTATCTTCATCAAAATAACTTTGGATGGCTATTTTGTATTTGAGTATAATCTAAAATTTTACTGAACATTTTTTTTTTCTAAATTTTTATTTTCTTTCGTCTCTGGTCCCAACTAAAAATTATTTTAAAACTCTTATAGGCGAAATCATACCCCGACTTACACGATTTTCACTTATTCCCATCTATCACGTAAGTTCAGGTACTGATATATGTAAACACACCCACACATATACATAACAAAATTGTTCTATATTAGAATATTTTATTGTTACAAATATTATATCTTGTAGCACAGCTATGAGAAATCTAAAATTCTAAATCTCATCTTGTTTCGAAACGATTAT
Source organism: Trichonephila clavata (assembly GCA_019973975.1). NCBI lineage: Eukaryota > Metazoa > Arthropoda > Arachnida > Araneae > Nephilidae > Trichonephila > Trichonephila clavata. The sequence goes on along the minus strand of BMAO01020758.1, from coordinate 24,929 downwards.
GTTTCGATAATTATTCTTAAAATTGTATTAAAATAAATATAAAAATATAATAAAAATTTAGATCAAATATTTTGTGTGATAATATCGTAGAGATATTAGTAAAAATGTAAACAACAAATGCTTCAATCTTTTTGGAGAAAAAATTGATTCAATAATTATAACCAGTTTTTGTATTATTTCAAGTAAATTCGATAACCATGTTATTCAGTTATAAATAATAGATTATAGAGTTAAAATAAGCTATAAAGTTAATTTTTCAATACGATTTATCACAAAGAAGTATGAAATTAGACAGCTCTTACATGTATGTAGTTTAATTGGATTAAATTAAGTTTTAATGAATTTAAAAGTTGCCTTATCATAATTGCTGATTAATTTTTTCATATTGAATCAAAGTTATCCCCATAATTGGATTTGATATAAAAACAGTAACTACAAAATAATAGAGAAATTAGGTTTTTCTTTTACATTTTTTCAAAACCGTCTTTTATATTTTCAAAATAGTTTTGAGAAAATGTCCATAATAAATGTTGCACAATTTTTAAACTCTTTTTAAAACGTGTGGAATAACATACTTGAAAAGTTTGAAGTTCTTTACATACCAGTTTGTCTTGATAATATTTCCTTTTACAAAATAGATTTGATTAAATTTTAATAGTAGATTTAGATTCCTTTTCATCTTGTGTCATTACATGCTTTGTTACAATTTAAAAATAATATAAAATATCTCAAAAATTCCCTAGAGATTAAATTTTTATCATTTATATAACGACAATAAATAAACACTATAAAAATGTGAATGTTTTTATTATTTAAAATTGCTATTTACACAAATAAACTATGCATATAATTTATTTACAAATAAGTTAAATCATTGCACAAGAATCACAATAATGATGTATATATTCTAGCGTTTGATTAAAGAAGAAAAAGGTTATATATACATATATTTATCAAGCAAAAACGGAATGAAATAAAAGGAAATTGATCCTGAACATATGAAGGATGAACAATTGCGCTATATAAAGCTATGTTTTGCTTAACTCATATTTAAAAATATTTGATGAATCAATATTTGATTTTTTTTATTTCAGTTGCTGTTTAGAGTAACACAGGACTCGTGGGGATGAATTCAGTAGTTCTGAATTCCAGCCAAGTGATGAGGTGACACGTTACTTGCCATCTCTTTTTTCTTAGCTTTAACAACGCACGTGCAAATTTAGATTAGTTATTTCGTGACGTCACATGTTGAAGTAATACGAGGGAAATTAGGGACGAATCATACAACTTTGAACCATAGTCTAGCAACGAGGACGACTCCTAAACGTGAATCGCCCTTTTGATATTTCCATACCACACCACTGCCACTACTACCACTGCTTAGAGTGCTACCACCATGTCTTAGGACATGGGCCGGCCGCAATGGGGGCCTTGTCTCGTTCTCGGCTCAGCCTTGAGGAGATCATAATTCGAATAATTTCAAAGGTCAAATGTTATTTCCGGTTGCATTCTCCGAAAAACTGGGAATTTCGGACGATATGTCAAGTGGCTACAAGTGATCACCGTAGTCTTAGTTCAGGCCTAAGTCTACCACCATACACCATCCAGTGTCGATTTAAGCTCATTTCAGGCCCTAGGAGTAGAAGATCTACGGGCCCCCTTCGCACTAGTAGATCGAAATTTGTTACCAGAAAGCCTGATTAAGTCCAGCTTAACTGGGCCCTGGGCCCCTGCCCGAAGCCCTCAATGGATAAACCGGTACTGACACCACCATTACTCATACAGTAAAAAGGCGGTAGTCGATCGAACTGGCATGCGCTATTGTAAATCATGTACATTTATTTGTTTCGGGTTTTTGTTTGTACGAGTATTTGACAACGTATGCTATGTACTGTCTTCTTTTAAGGGTCATAGGTGGGGCCTACATTTGCGAAGGGGCCCAGGGTCAAAAGAAGTCTTAAGACGTCCCTGCACCAGCGTGGAGACACAACGCGTACGTGGAATATCTACAGATTTAAAGTACCTCAACTCTTGTATGCGACGAACCTTTTGTGGCATCAGATTTCGAACACGATTCAGCAAGATAAACACTGGTCACTAAAGTTTTCATAATAGCTAAGCTACCTCCACTTCTTGAGGACTTAGTAAATTAATTTTACTTAACGTGCTGCAAACTTTCCTATTTCTGTATTTTTAGTGGCATCAGGGTTCGTACTCTTTGCTGAACATCAAACTCATGATCATTGTCATTCAGTTACTGCATCCACTGAATAAATATACAGTAAAAATCAAGTTCAAGTCATGCATATGTATGTTGATATATCATTTAAATAAATCATATTAAAGTGCGAAAGTATTTGATTTCTATACTTTCTTCTTTTATATTTTTCAGATTTATTCACCAGTTTCTTTGACTTTAAAAAAGCCCAATAATATTTGACTCTTTATAACTGCATAATTCTTTATAACTATATGTAATATAGCTCTTTTTATTTGAATAAATGCTTCTTTTTAAATTTAATACTAAATTACTCAGTATCATTGGCATAGTCAACCGACAAACAGTCCTACTTACATTCAGTTAGCTAAGAAAACCCCAAAGGCTGAAAAGTAAACGAGATAGTTATTTTTAAATTAAAATAATTTCCTAATATTTTTAAAATAATTCTTGATTAACATTAAAACCCGTTGTTCAGAAGGTATTGTGCTTGATAATTAAGAGTAATAGCGCTAACTTTTTGTTGCTATTAACTTTTCTTGAATTTTTTGTAAGAGAACATAGAATTACAGCCATTTAAAATTTAAATAAAGAAACATATAAAAAGCAACAATTATAAATTATATAATTTTTAGTCAGTTTCTCTTATTTCTCTCATGCGCATAAACGAACATATTTATAAAAATTCTTAATACATATATACTAAAGTTATATATCAAAATTTAAGTATACTTTTTAAATATATTATCATCCATATCTATATGAAACAATCACATTATATGACTAGAAGTAAAACAAAAACATATTCATGACACAGTTGTACATCATAAATATTGTAATCTTCACACACATGGAACAAGTAATGTGAAATATTCTCAGTACATCTGATTTTCTTTCAGAAAATCAAGTACTTTTTCGTTAACTCTTGTTTTCTCTTGAAGATTTTCGAATCTCTTATTTACCAAGAGAAAAGAAAACATCATGATGTACAATCTCCATTCGATTTTAATAGATTTTTCCATCTTCTAAGAATTTAGTAGTAATTTTGTTTTCAAATCGTTAGGAATATATTGTTAGAAGAATCATCTGAAACAAAGAAAAGATAACATTATTAGATACTTTGATTTAGGATTTATAAATCTTTCTATAATTTCAGTTATGAGGAGAAATGGAATTGATTATTAGATACTTTGATTTAGGATTTATAAATCTTTCTATAATTTCAGTCATGAGGAGAAATGGAATTGATTTTGAAAATATGTATCGTACTTTTTAATAAGAGCTTAAAGTTACCCTAAGAATAATCTAAATAATTTTCTCCAGTAACTTTACATTGTAACGGGTTCTTTTTGCACCTTTCTACTAAACCTCAAGGGGAAATACTTTTAACAAATTGTTTTATTTGAGGACCTCCTTCTGTAAGGGAACTGCAGCATATGCAAAGTAGAACTACTATTTAAAGTTAATCGAATCGAGTTCGAGTAGGAAAATAGCAGTCAGATATGTTTATGTTAGTGTGAATGATATTTGCATTTATACTGTCAGCCTATCTAAGAACGAGACTAGGAGCTTTGTAGTTCGAGTCCAAGGGATTTAAACGTATGTGTATATATATGCTTTACTTTAGTAATAATTATTATTATATTGATTAAGAGACAGATTAACTCGCATTAGCTGAAGTGGCGCGCATCCGGAAGGAAAGAACCCAGTATACCTTTGGTTCCGTATGCACATAACATACCACTGGACCAAAATGATCACTTTATCCCGGAGGCTGTTACTGGCTTATATAGATGATACCGCTACACACTCTCCCACAAGCGAGTCGGTGGATAGGCGAACGAACAATATAGTTGTTACGGCGAGCGTGGGAGTAGTTGCGGTTGATTGGAGGAGTTACGTCACGTGATTCGGACGACTTTGCTTGCTGCGTCAAGTGAATCTGACGAGATTTATTGGTTGCTCTTTTTGTGGGCAGATGGCGCCATGACAAATCAGTAGGTTGCGCTTTTCAGAGTTCAACCAGGGTCATCAACGAAGTGGCGTGCATCTGGAAGGATAGAACCCGGTACCTTTGGTTCCGTAAGCACGTAACATACCACTGGACCAAAATGATCATTTCAGGCTGTTACTGACTTATATAGATGATACCGCTACATAGCTATTGCAAAAACTGATAATTGAAAGTGATAAGAATAAAAACTTGTTGAGTTTTAGAGATGTGTGGCGGTGAATTCTAAATAAGACACTAACTACCTCTGGACTGAGGTGATCATTTTGGCCTAGAGGTAGGGCGTGTTCTTTCCGAACGGAAGGTACCGAGAACGAATCCTCCTTCATTAGTAACCTTGGGGAACTTTGAACAATTTCGATCAGCAATCGAGGCGCCATCTATCCACCGCAGATGCAACAAAGCCGTCTCACACATGACACAATCAACAAGCCGTCTTATACATGACGCAATCAACAAGCCATCTCACACATGACGCAATCAACAAGCCGTCTCGTACATGACACAATCAACAAGCCGTCTCACACATGACGCAACCTTTAAGCCATCATATAGTGACGCAACAGCTCACACGATCGCCATAACAACGATATCGTTTGTTCGCCTTACGGACTCACTGGTAGGGGAGTGTGTGGTGGTGGATTCTATATAAGACACTAACTACCTCTGGACTGAAGTGATCATTTTGGTCTAGGAATAGGGTGTGTGCTTTCGGAACGGAAGCTACCAAGAACGAGATGTTTCTTCCTTTAATTAATACTCACTCTTCCGCAATGTTAAATACAACATAATCCTTACACAGAATCCTTAGTATATTTACAGTAATGATATAAAAAACGAATTTTAACACTGATGATTAAGCTATTGATATACATATGCATAATATCTCGTAACATTCAACCGCCAGAACTTTCAGATATCCATCTGAAATATTGATATTAGAAACGGACAAGATGCTTAAAAATTATAAATGAAACTATTTCATTAAGAAAGTTCTGGGATCTAAAATATTATCTTTGTTAATGTGTTAAAAATTTTGTACCGATAATGTAAAGTTTTGGTAGTTATCGATATTCGCTCTTTTGATTCCACAATTCTAGAGACAAAACTCATAAATTGCTTGAAGGATTTCATTTGGCATGACTTCTTTCATCCCCCCCCCCTACGACCAATGCTAAGTGTGAAGTCTTCTGAGGCATAAGTTTTTATTTTGATTCCTTTTGTCATCTGTTGCATTTTACTTTTATACGTGTGTCTTTTACGCGTGTGGGGAATATGAATTTCTGTAACGCTCCAAAAACTTTTTTTCTTTAAAAAGTAGCTGCTTTTTACATAAGAGTGGAGTATAAATCTAAAGGTCATCGGTATACATGTCAATAACAACATTCACTTATATACCTTATTCACTTATACTCTGTATACATATTTTGAGAATGTTGAAACAACGTTTCTAATTGCTTTCGATTTGTTTTAAGGAACAAAAAGCTTTACCTCTTCTAATGTCATTCCATTTTCTTTCATCTTCTTTTCAACAGCAGTAAATCTCTCTACAAAAATAAAATATGTTTTATTGTAAGTTTAGGAAAGGAACTCTATTTTCGCATATTCTTTATAGTTGCAATTCTTCATAAGAAACAAATATGTAACTGTTCTACTTTCGTGTACAAAAAACATTGTTATTTTATAGATTAAGATACCAATGAACAACAGTTCTGTCATTTCAGAATAAAGTCGAAATCACTGAGATGCTCCTATAACAAATATAAATTCTCTAAAAAAAATCGAGTAATTAACACTTCTTTATAAGCTTCACTTGTATGTAACGGAATCTTCGAACTCAATCTTTACCCACTTTAAAAGATCAGATTTATTTGAAACTTTGCTCACTTATCCATGATCGATGACAATACAATAATTTCAAAATTTTGTTTTATTGTTCTGATCAAGATCATCAGGATTAACGATTTCCCATTTCCAGATCCCATCCCGCATCTGGCGACTAATTTCAGAACCCATTTCCAGATTTGGCGACTAATTTCAGATTTGGCGACTAGTTCCAGATTTGGCGACTATTTCTAAATTTGGCTACTAAAAGATCAAGTAACATCTCAGTTCGATCAACAAAAAAAAAGAGTGTTTTCTAGTTTTTTTAAACTATAATTTTTTCTTTTTTTCATGCTAAAAATATTTTTGTAAAGATTTTGCCTTCATTGATGCAACCCATCATTCATTGCAGAAAATATTAACCTTTCTGATTGATAATTTTAGAAACAAATGCAGTTAAATTTTTACAATGTAATGTTTTCAATTACACAATATATTCTCGACATTTTGAAATTAATTTTTTCTTAAAAGAAATACGACTTACCATGAGCCAAGTATAATTTGACTAGAGCCAATAAATATGCTTCCGAAGACAAAGAGCTGCTTTTTGTAAAACGGAGAACGGCGCATTCCAAAACCTTATTACTTACAGTAACACCTATAAAAGAGAAAAGAAAAAAATATATGTATAATAAATAAATATCACCAATAATTTTATATGCCTCTCTCATATTGATCAACAAAATTCGATTGATTTAATCGTATCGCTCAAAAATAATTTTATCACCACACATTCAAAGAGTTTAAATGCCTAATCTTGTAGCACTAGAAAATATTCAAAGATTAAATATTTTTAAGAGAAATTAAAAATATTATACTATCAAACATTACGTTAATTTATGAAAATACACACTGATAAAACTTTTCGATTGCATTCTTTTTTAAAAATATTTGGCAAAATAACTGAGCATAAAAAAAATTAAACATCACACTATTTAACTAATTATAGTTCAAAATGTGATAAAACTTTTTGTTGCAAATTTAGACATATTTTTTTGTATAGTTATAAAGATAAATATTGAACTTTTAAAAAAAAAAAAAAAAAAAGTAACTCACAAACGATTTCTGATTTAAAACAGAGAATATAAAAACTGTATTTGAAAAGCATTTATCGAAATCTATTCATTTTTTATTTCAATGAATGTTTTACACAAATATTAAATTTCGAATTTTATTAAATTTTTCCTATTTTTGTTTTCTGCTTTTGTCAGTGAAGCTTCTTTTAAATTATTTACTTGAAGAATATTAATAGTATTTACATTTAAATTCATTACTAGGAACTTTGAATACTTTCTTAAAACTGGAAATATTTATTATTTTCTTTATAAATGTAAGAATTACTTAGTAAATAAGGAAGTAAAGAAGTTTAAGAATCAGATCGTTACAATCTTAATTGTAAAACACTTTTAACAGATAATCCTTTGGATGAAATACTATAATATTCGATTCAACAAATAAATAATCCTAGAATTTTGTATAAAATATAGATTTTATGGAAATGGAATTTATTTTTAAGCAAACTGAAACTTCTTAAATACGAATTATATAATGGCATAAATAAAAATATTTATATTGTATATAATTATACAAATGATATATAAGAAAATTATATTATGCGTGTTAAAAATATATTTTACCTGCATCCCAAAGGAGGTTTCGGAAATTGAAACTACTTGTTTTACCGCGATTATTAGGATCCTGTTTAGCAAACGCCGTCTAAAAAAAAAAATAAAAGTCATAATATATAAGTTTATATACAGTGGGTACAAAAAGTATTGCACACATACATTTTGTTCACAATTTATAAGAAAATGCATTAAGAAATACAAAAATTGCATTTAAAAATAAAATAAGCCTATTCGTTTAAATTAATTACAAAGAATACACAATAATATTAATAAAAAACATTTTTGCAACAATATTAAAATATCTTATGTCAAAAAAGTATTTGCACACTCAAATCAACTTTAGCAAATTTGCATTTTTTTGCTAATTATTTGATAGTCATCCCTCAGTAAATAACATACGTAAGACGACTATAAAAGGAGGTATTGTCGAAACTTTATCAGTTGATTGTAGATTTCAAATTGTAATGGCACCTAAGAAATCTGAATTACCGATTTCGTTGCGAGAAAAAATTGTTTCTCTACGTGAAAATGGCCTAAGTTATCGAGAAATAGGTAAAAAAGTAAATGTTTGCTTCTCTACTGTTCGGTATGTTATAAAACGTCATAAAAAAAGAGGATTTACATCAAATAACTTGCGCTCTGGACGCCCAAAGAAACTTTCACTGCGAATTAAGCGAAAAATCATAAGAGAAGCAACGAAAAATCCATTTGTTAGTGCAATAACATTAGCCAATGATGTCGCTTCAACATCTGGAGTTCAAATCTGTGCCCGAAGTGTTCGAAATGTCCTGCATGATGCACAAATTTATGGGAGATCTCCAAGGAAAAAACCTCTCATAACTGAACGAAATAGACTGAAGAGACTTGAATTCGCTAAGGAATATATCAATAAGACGAATTTCTGGAAAAATGTCATATTCTCCGACGAGAGTAAGTTCAATATCTTTAAATCAGATGGCAGGAAATTAGTTTGGAGAAAACCTTGTACTGCTTTTCATACCAAAAATGTGTTACCTATAGTTAAACATGGAGGAGGTTCTGTTATGATTTGGGGTGCATGGCTAGTAAAGGAGTTGGTAATTTGTGTTTCATTGATGGGAATATGACAGCTCGAACCTATATTGATGTGTTGCGAGATAACTTGCCACAAAGTGCAATAAAATTGGGTATCAGTAATTCGTACTATTTTCAGCAAGACAATGATATTCCTTTAAGTGAATGAACTATTGTGTAATACTATAAAAATTATTTTTAAACACCTATAATTTCACAATAAATTTAAAAAAAAACATCTTATTATTTATTCCATTATAGTAGAATAATTATCATGAGATTTATAATAAATATTTATTATAATGAAGTTCAATAGTTTTAATATTTCCATATTACCAAAATTTTAATTCTAAGCTATTAATGTGATAACCTTTTAACAATTAAGTATTTAAATTTGAAGACAAATAATAATCGCTTCAATATTGTACTCTGGAAACGACTATAAAGTTAAATTACTTTAAAAAGTGATTTTTGAAAACAACGGAGAAATTTAACTTTACGATAAATTTTGCCCATTTATAAAAAATTTAGGATCATTTAGGCTCATATTACATTCTGAAAATTTTTATGATGATAGAATATCAAATAAAAATTTACTTTAAATAAATTCACCAGTAGCAGATTGATTATACATCAGTACTGCAATTGATCATGCGTTTATGAATGCATATAGCTAAAACATTAACTTTAGCTTATTTCTTAGAGATTTAGGAAATTTCCGGGTAAAAATTAGCTATGCAGGACGTAATTAAAACAAGAAAAAGTTATCAAAACGAATGACTCTCAACCCTTGTAAGTTAAAAATTTCCTGTGAGAAACAATGAAAGATATCGGATTAAACTATTTAATAATTATCCTAAAAATTATTATAACTATTTTATTAAAGTAGAATATTATAAATGTCAGAAAATATTTTCAAAATAACACAAAATTTCTTTTTTACTTCAGTCGAATTTTTTTCAAACCTTTGTACGTAGAAATATATTGTTATAGTTGTAAAGAAATTGGAAAAATGTGGGAAGAATCAATAAATCCAAAACTCTATAGAAAACGAAAACACCTTACATATTGCTAATAACATTTCGGAATAGTAAATATTGTTTTTGTAAGAAGAGTTTGAATGAAAATTTTAAAAAAAATCATGTCTTTATTTTTAAACACTCAAAATAAGTTTTATATATTCCTTTTTCGTTATAAAACTAAATATTCAATTATTTCATCCCTTTAAGGTATCCGACTACGTGCGACCACTTTTTTAAAAAACAAATAGAGATATGGGATTTTTTTGCTGCTTTTGGATTTGTTTAGTACGTTTTAAGAAAAACATGCTAAAACTAATAAGAGAAAAAGAAATTATTATTACTAAAATGGGAAAAAAATGGGTAAAAATTTATAAAAAATAACATAATTGGGACCCATTCTATACCAAAAGTTTATGAACAAATTTTCAATTTTTCAATTCTGATGTGTTACTATGTTATTCGTTTTTGAAATGACCTTCAAGATAAGAGATATATTTTAATTTTTACAAACAGTAAAGCCCTTTATATCAGTTATATGAAATTGCTTAAGAAAACAGTGATTATATTAGCATAAGGGACTGTAAATTTTGTGATAAAATAGTGATCGATAAATCTGAAGGTTAAAACAATTTTACTATTATACAGAACTTACAGAAAAAATTTCAGTTAATTATTTTCAAAATTTTTTTAACAATCGCTGTCCCCGTTTGAGTATTTAAAAAAAAAACACATTTCGAGTAAAACGCGTTTTAAAGTATGACATATCTTGCTTAAAGTAATGGCATCTGCTTTTACTAAAATACTTGTAGTTTTCATTCTAGTAAACAGAAAATAATAAACTTGGTATTTTTATAAAGCTAATAAGATAGCCTATGAAATAAAATCATAAAAAAATTTGCCAATTTTTGGAAAAATTCACAATTTTAGGGTAGTCGGATACCTTAATAATGCCAAATTGAGTAAAACAGTACTTTTATTCTTAAAATTGTCTACATAAAAAAGAAAAGTGGAAGTGTGCAAATCAATTAATACCTTATTTCCGGAAAAAAATATTGAAACCTACCTTCCAGTACTGTAGAGTATAAAGTAATCCAGGTAATTCATTTCTATTAATTTTACCGGTGATCATGGGCTGAAAATTGAGTTAAGTTAAAACATTTCCAGGAATTTAATATATATAATAATGTAATATATATACAAACATATATTTTTTGAAAGTACCTGTTTATATTTATTAAAGATACTTTTTCAAATCAATAAAAATATTTTGGGAATTATTTGATAGTTTTAATTCGATCCAATGTGAAAACCAGCAAAAATAATTCTTCCTATCCCATTTATTTCCTTTTTTAAAATAATTTGATAATTACATCGCTTTTTATCTTCTTTTGAATTATTGACGATGGTAATCATTTCCTAATGTTTATAAGAAAACAATATTAAAGAGAATACACGTTTTAAATTAATTTAATAAATAATATAAAAAAGCGGAAATTCATAGAACATAACAGATTTTTAAATATTCAAATATATTTCCTTCAAAAATCAGTGTTATATTCAATTAAATTTCAGTATCTATGAATTAATATGTCTGATAGTCAATTACGTATCACAAGATTGCAGTTACTGTAAAATTACGAAGCATATTTAATAGTAAATAGTTGAGCAGAACTTCTAAAATCATTTTGTTTTGATGCACTGTGAAAGCAAAGATTAGTATTTAGTTAGGTCCTAGAAACAATTGCAAAAAAATGTACAAAATTTTCATAAAAGTAATTGAAAAATAATATGAAAAAACATTGTTTGTTTATTATATTATTTGTTTCTTCTGATTTGTATGAAAATTGTCACTATTGACTAATTTATATTTATTATTTTACAACCATCCGAAACTGTGAAAATTCTTGACAAATTTGGCAAGAGGTTTCAATAAAAGCTTTCCAACTAATTTTTTGTCTACTTAGAATGAAACTTAAAATTTTTTTAAAGAAAAGAAAACTTTAAAAAGGATACATCTCGAAGCATAATAAGATTTCGACATAGTTCAAGACTGGGCTTTTCACACAACAGATTGAGAGCTAAAATAAAAAAAAATGCTAAAATTAATTGGGAATAAATAGTGCTATCACAAATATTGTTCAATAAAGTTAAAACCTTTTTTAATATGTATAAATGCTAAAATAAAACCATAACACAACATGTGAATTTAAATCCAAATGTAAGAATTTGATTTTTATTTTGCTTTTATATATAAATGAATCTTCTCCTTCTATATATACAGATATGTAAAACTGATGAGGAAAATAATCAAGGCATTCATTTAAAGAAGAACTATGACTTAGAGCATCCTCTTCCTCCTAAAAAGTTATACCTATTTTTTGTTATTTTACAAGAGAGTTACTAATTACTGATAAATATTTTCTTCTTATTTTAATACACTTTCCCCAGTTCCATCATATAATCTTGGTACCAATATTGACTTAATCAACCTTTTTCAAAAAAGGTTTTTAAAAATTGCTATGAAACTAAACACGTAAATTTCTGGTCTGACTGAAATCACTTTTGTCAGCATTACATATATCATTTAAAAGTATTCTTAGAGATTTAACAGAAATTAATGTCTCCGTATCTTAGGAGATACTGGTGTGTAGAACTGGGGAAAAGATTCTACATAAATTTTCGTTCTGGGGAAACTCATTTTCAGCATAGTAAGATGAAAACCATTTATACATCTTAATGGAATATTTTTAAATACATAAACTTTATCAACGAAGTAAACCAGTGGTATCGAAATATAAATAAATCAATAAAAGTATGATATAATGATTCCTTTTAACACTTTAAGTAACTACATAGAAATACATTCCATTTATTAGAAATTTCAAGTTAAACGTTATTCATCACATACTAGTCAAAATGAAACAGGGGAATATACTTATGGCTCAAAGTACCACACCAATTGGTGTTGAGCAGCTATTACTAATAAACATCCATACGCTGCTATTCATAATGTACGAAAATCTGTAGTTGGAAGAATTGTGATATGGTAATAAATTCAAATAATTGCCATAAACTCTGAATATTGATGAAAGAGAGTTAATTCTCAACATAAAATGTGACTATAATATAGTATAAAAATTACACTTACTTCTGCTTTGTTTGATGAAAAATACAGTTAATCTAACAATTATTTATTGGAAATATCTTTGTTTTCGAATGAAATGTAACAAATAAATTGCCATTAAAAATTAAAATGAGTTATTTTTCCTTATAGAACATAACTCATAAATTATTCGATATTGTTGAAAAAATCTGCAAGGAATTCATGTTTTTCTAGTAAAAAATTCTTTATCAAAAGGAAGTATGAAAATACATGTATTACAATCAAAAAAGAGAAATAAAAAAAAAAATTGAAAATCACATATTTAATTTCAAGAGAACTAAATTGCTCTTTTAAATAAAATCCTTCTAAAAATATTTACAAATTTTTGGATTATGATCGCTTATGCAATTGAATAAAATTGCAATAAAATAAAGATAATAGTTCAGAGAAAAAGTTGAAAATGTTTTCAGGATGTATTTTAAATCATCCACTTACATCGCCAACTAGAACGCAGTATTTTTTGAAGAGTGAGAGCATCAATTTCTGGTGGAATCTGAAAGTGAAAAGTAATGTTAAAAATAAGTTAAATTAAGTTTTCTTTAAAAAATTACCAAGTAATTTTATAAAAACTGATTATAAATACATAACGAATAGGAATTCAAAAAGTAATTTTTCTAAGAGATTAAGAATAAGGGACAGAGAAATCGAAAAATAATATTAAGACTTCTCTTAAAATGTTATAACAAAAATTATGCTGTCAATTACATCTTTAGGAAATATAATACTTACATTTTTACAAGAAATGGAATTTTTCGCCCCGTTAAAAAAGGAAAAGAAAAAAAAAAAAAAAAAACGATTGTAAACTAAGCGAGAATTGTTTCGATTTTTTTTAAAGTAAAATTTTCAAGACTTCAGAGCAGTATTTCTTTAAAAAAAATCCTTCTAAGTGATTCTTGGAAGTAGGAAAACATATTTTTAGAATGAGTGACTGAATATTAACGTTGCACTGTTCAGCTACACGAAGTCTTATGGCGAAGGACCTCGTAATTTTGAAACATGGTCAAGTGAAGAGGATTACACCTGAGCTGGTATCCCCTCTTCTAACTACCACACCACCCCCAACGGGGGGACATTTGAGCTCTCGACAGATTTAACGTGCATCGCTCCCCTACACGGCGGATCTTCAGGAGAACGGGGCTCGAGCTCATGACACGCCAGCCACGAGTCCGTTACATTGACCACTAGGCTACCATGGCCTCCCTATTTTTAGAAAGAGATTTTAATTCTACATAATTTTTTTTTTTTATCTAGATTCTACTTTTGCTTATTATGTGTACAAAACCACTTTCCTTTGAGCAATTAATTTTCTTTTTGGTAGTTATTAACAGATAAATACAGAGTCATATCATTTAAGTACTTTTATATCTACATTGAAATGATAAATGTCACAATATGTAATTATTTAGATTGCAATACCATCGTGTAATAAATATATAAATGAGCAGTTATTGTCTCTCAAGGCTTTCATTTCTACTAAGGGATTCCTGATAAAAGTTTTTGATATGATTATCAGTAAACCCGCACATCGGTAATTTAACAGGGGTTAAATTTTACTGTGAAATGCTATTGGAGCTAGATGCATTGAGTATCTTATTTCAGAAATGGTTTGAGAATTCAGCATTCCTGGATCAACACATGTATACAGTCTCATGCATTACCTCCTACTATCGACAAAGCAGTGGCAGAGAGAGTTTACTTGATGTTGAGCGATTACGGCTCAGAAAAGTCTGTATTACCAGGCAAGTAATATAATATCAAACAATAACAACAATGACAGTTCAACGAACTAATTATGTCCAATATACGCGTTCGTTAATTTGTGATTATATTCGTTTTTTAAAAGAACAAATAAGATTCATAAAAACTCAAACTTGTTTAAAGATAACACAAAATTAATTTTTAAAATTAATACTTTTGCCGAAATTTTGCAATTTTCTAAATCTAAATAAAATGTACAATTCGTTTTATTTTGAATTTTGATCATTGAGACCGCAAAAAAGGACCATATATTGTAATTAAAAATATAATTTACCTTATGTAGCATTTTATTCAATACAGGAAATTCATTCTGGAAAAGGAAGCATTAATATAGTTTCAAGAAATAACATCTACTAAAAGTTCATTTGAATATGAGAGTATACATATTTTTTTCCCGAAACTTACTTGTAAAGACATCATATCAGTATTATATGTGAAAGTAAGCTCTCGACAAATAACATTTTCGTCATTCACTTCCCTAAAAAAAAACAGAAAATAGTGAGAAAAAAGGCAGCTAAAATTAGGAGCAATTATTTATATTTTGGATGCAAAGTACTGTTGATGTTATTGTGTTAGAACGTTTGAGAAAAATACAATTTTAATTACTCCTTTAAAAAATTAATGCAGTCACAATTTTAAATGCATAGCTTGTATTTAAAAGTTGACAAAACTTTTTGAGGAGTATTGTGCAATTGCTTGAAAATAACTAAATACTCAATATATATTTTCAAATTATAACACTATTTATTATCATTATGATTTTAAAATTATGCAAGAGTTGCGTTACAAACTTAAAAAATAATATTGATAATTTTTTTAAGCAGATACGAGTACGATCAATATTAGACTGCAAGTA
Source organism: Trichonephila clavata (assembly GCA_019973975.1). NCBI lineage: Eukaryota > Metazoa > Arthropoda > Arachnida > Araneae > Nephilidae > Trichonephila > Trichonephila clavata. Next base: position 9,336 of record BMAO01020758.1, on the reverse strand, counting down.
ATTTAAAATAATTTCGCAAATTGTGAGTTTCTTATAACATGTATAAATAATTGTAAAAAAGCATTTATGTATAATTTTGTAAATAATTCTTTAATAGAAGGGACATAAAAACATTTCAAGTAAATATTTTAAGAACTCAAGTAATACCAATAGGGAAAGTCACCAAAATTAAGAAGAAATAATTCACTACAAATTTATTTATTTAATTTATTTTCTTTTACATTCATGTCATCAAATAGGTACTAAAGTCGTATCCAACGGACCATTTTCATAAAAAGTAATTTCCGAAGTGAATAAATGGTTACAGAAATGTGCAATAGATGGCGGCACGAGACACATATACATACTGAACATTTTTAAATATGAAAAAGTTTGTTACGAAAAGCTGGAAAAACTGCTGCATGTTGCGAAACTTGTAATGAAAAAGTAAAGTGTAAAGTGTAAACTGTAAATATGTTTAAATTTCAATATAGCCAAAAATGACAACTTTGTACATCAGTTAAGAAAACTTTTATGTGTAAAAAAGACTAAGTGTATATAAATTGTAGATCTTGTGTTTTTACCTATATTCATTAACATCAAATTAAATTACGTTCAATTTTATAATCCTAAAATCAAGCATCAATGTGCATCTTCTAATTATTCCTTAATTCTTCAAAGCAAATTGAAAAATTCATTATAAAAAAAAATTATAGTTTAAAATTCGTAATTTTACAAATTTTGTGTTTGATCTGTGATTAAGAAAGTATAAATACCAGATGTTGCTGACTTCATCTGTGAATATCCTGAGCAAAAATTTAGTCTCACAGTTCGATTGGGCTGTAAATGGTATAATAACAAAATCACCGGGTGGTAGAGTGAAAAAAATGACGGCTTCCCGTATTGGCGAATGCAGAACGACATCGAGAGCTTGATGTGTGTGTACGAAATTAGTATTAATGCGAGAAACATTTGGAGGCACCTGAAAAAAATTAAAATTATTGTTAATGCTATATTTAACCAGGAAATTTTAAAATAGTAGTTTCTTAATCCGAATGAAATTTTAGAAGTTATTTTCTTTGGAATAATTTTCATGCATTTTCATTATAAATTTCAATCTATCTCAGATGGAACGTGATACACTTAAATATCATACTCTGACTTATGATGTATTTAAAACACAACATAGTTTTACTAGTGCACTGAATTAAATTTCTACTCATCGATTTGTTCCTGCAAAAAATATGGGATCAATATTTTTGCATCTATATTTCAATGTCAAATGAATATGCTGACTTTATAAGAAACGATACAAAACTGTGTATTTGACGGATATTTTCTAATATTAAGGTCTCTCTGTATGTTAGATGCGAGGTATTTCACAGCCATACAAACTTATAGTGAGACATTTTACTAACTGAAAGTCGAAGTGTTTCTTAGTCTGAATCTCGATCTTTAATATCAGGCAACAGTAGTCTTAAAAAAGCCCTATTTTGATGGATGTTATCCTTAAGGACTCTTTTTCCTATTAAATTCTAGTAGCAAAAAAAAAAAAAAAAAAAAAAAAAAAAAAAAAATAAAAATTAAAAACGCGCCGAAGCAGGTAAAAATGCTTTGAGAGAAAAGAAAAACACTGTAAGCAAATAACATTGAATTAACCAAAAAAAATTATCAAATCGGACTATTTTTCTGTCATAAATGGCAATTTTTGTATTAAGAAGCTCCCCATCTTTAAATTGCTCTTTAATAGCCATTATTTCTTTCTTTGAAATGAATTTTTGGTGTTCTAAAGTTTATTTGCTATTCAAATTTTATTTAAAAATCGCACAATATTTTAAAATTTTTATTTCCTGTTATAAACAGTCATTTATGGACATTTCCGTGACTGATGTTTTACTTAAAAATTCTAAAACTATAAAATATTTTCAAGTGTTTTTTCCAAAAAAATTGTGTTAAATTTTATTTTTATAATGGAAACATGGAAATTTTTTTTGTATTGTATTTAAATACATAAGTAGAAATTTTATAAAAGCATTATTTTACGTCGTAGGGAGTACTATACATTCTATTACAAATAGTTTAATTATTAATGAAAAATATAAAAACTCGAAATGTTATGAATACTATGTTTTATGTATATCAAAAAATATTTTTACCGAGTTTCATAAAGGCTTCACAAAAAATAGAGATTTTGACATTTTTTGTTCTTTGTTCTTATAAGGGAGATTTAAAAATACTATATATATAACTGGGATAACTGAGTCTTTTTTCACAATATCTTTTAAGAATGTGATTGAAGGCATTCTCACTGAAAATATTAGTGACGTCATAAACATGGTTTAATTCTATATTAACCATTTTTATAAAATATTCTCCGTGTTGCCAGATTATTTTAATGTAGCATATTTTAATAATTTTTTTTGCTACAGACTACGTTAAAAATAAATAATAATAAAATAATAATGGTATTTAAACACATCTGAACATCAGAATTACATTTACAACCACAAATTTACTTGCATTTAACAGTTCTTAATACACTACAATAAAATAGTTCTCGTTTAGAATCAGATCATATCGACAGATTAAAATGGAATTTGAAAAAATGTGTACGTAAATCAGCTCACAAGAAAATTATTGCTGACTTATCATGCAAGAAATATGTACGTGTTATATGTATTGTGTACCCTTACCATCACAATGCCCGATCAAAAAAATCGGGTCCTGTTGGAAATTAGAATTATAGAACAATTCCAAATTAAATTTTATCGTTCCGATTAAAAATAATTTATCATAAAATTGAAAGAGCTGATGCATCTTTTTTCAAACAAAGAATGTTAGAAAAATGACAAATTGTGCGGTAAAAAGTAAAATTATGAAGTAAAGTATCAAGTATTTTATGATTCAAGAGTGAAAAAAGCTTTTGAAAATATTTTTAAAGATTTGTTTTATTTTACTATTCTTTCAACTATTTTCTAATGTTTTATTAAAATAAAGATTAATCAAATATAATGGATCAAAAATATTTAATTTTTTTTTAGATTTACATTTTACTTCAGTCAGCTCAAAGTTTAAAGTGAATTTTTATTTTTAATTCAAAAATTTTCACATATGAAAAGTAATGCTTGTGGAAATTACTACAAAAGGAATGACATATCATGTTGATTTTCTTTATAATGTATTTAATTTAAAAATTTCGTTGAATAGCTAAGTATTATGTATTTTTATAAAATAGTAACTTAAAATACTAATGCTTATTTGTTAGATTATGAAGTTATGAGTTAAAAGTTTGGTATTTGATATATTATTTATTGGGACATAAAACAAAAGTAAATGTTTTTAGACCACATGCTTTTTACAATTAACTATGGTTGGCCTCCGAAAAAATAAGTTTCGTGTTAAAAACAATAAAACTCAAAACAACTGTCCGACAAAAATATTTATATGCGCACACAAACACGACAAATGAATTATTTTCCAATGATAAGATTGATGAGTCTGATAATTTGATTATTTTAATATATTCATACAAATTTTTCCCCACAGGGTGATTCTAAAATCTTGGAACAAACTTTGAAGGGTGGCAAAGCTCACTAAAACAAACAATTTTTGCTTAGGAATATATGGGTGGAAGTGCAACGTCTGAGGCACAAACAGAAAAAATAATACAGTAATGGAAACCTAAAATGTTCATTAGTAGCATACTTAGCGAGTGATTCAGTAGAGAAAATGTTAAAACAGTTTTAGAAATTGCATCCACCAACCCTCATGTATGCTTGGTGACCTTTATGGAGTGATTGGATGGCAATATGGGCGATAGTTGAAGGCAGCAAAGCGGTGTGCAAGTGATCTGCTGCACCACTAAAATCAGCATTTGCGCTTGAGATTTCGATCGTTATGGGTAATTTTACTGATAGAGAAAAGGCAGACATACATCTAATGTACGGTGCTGCTTATAGTAACGGTGGAACAGCGCTACGGATGTATCAGGAACGCTTCCCAAGTAGGCGAATGCCGAACCCCAAAATGTTTCAGCGATAACATCGACAGCTGGGTGAAAATGGTTCATTTACCTCCAGTACTGATGGAAGGGGTAGATTGAGGACTGTACGACAAACACACTTGGAAGAAGTCATTTTGGACAATGGGGAAGAAACATCCGGCACAAGTTCAAGGGCTGTAGCATGTCGCCCACATCACACTCAACGAACGGTTTGAAGAGTTTTACTATTGTACTGTTGGTTGATACAATTTCTAAAAATATTTTAGTATTTTCTGTAAGGAAGCGCTCGTTGAGTATGCTGCTAATGAACTTTTTATGTTCCATCACGGTATCCGACTAATTGCGACAACTTTTTTTTTAAAAAAAAAGGAGATATGGGGATTTTTTTTGTTTTTTTGTTGTTGTTATTTTAAGATTTGTTTAGTTCATTTTAAGAAAAATGTGCTAAACTTTTTTAGAAAAAAAGAAATTATTATTACTAAAATAGGAAAAAATTGGTAAAAATTGACAAAAAATAGCATAAACGCAGTCCATTCTGTACCAAAGGTTTATAAACAAATTTTCAATTTTTTCAGTCTAATGTGTTGCTATATTATTCATTTTTAAAATGACCTCCAGGATAAGAAATATTTTTTTTTTTGAAAAAACTACAGCACTTTATCTCAGTTATTATATGAAATTGCTTAAAAAAACAGTGATTATATTCACGTAAGGGACTGTAAATTTTGTAATAAAACAGTGATTGATAAATCTGAAGGTTAAAACAATTCTACTATTATACAGAGCTTACAGAAAAAATTTCAACTAATTATTTTCAAAACTTTTTTACCAATTGCTGGCCTCATTTGAGTATTTAAAAAAAAAACACTTTTCGAGTAAAACGCGTTTGAAAGTGTGACATCTTGCTTAAAGTAATGGCATCTGCTTTTACTAAAACACTTGTAGTTTTTATTCTATTGAACGGAAAATGATAAACTTGGTATTTTTATAAAGCTAATAAGATGGCCCATAAAATAAAATCATAAGAAAAATTTGTCAATTTTTGGCAAAATTCACAATTTTAGGGTAGCCGGATACCTTAATGTGTTATTTTTTTAGCTCTACCAACTCCCAAAGTCTGTCGTATGATTTTAGAATCACCCTGTAAGTTTTCTGTTAATTTAGTCAATAGTTAAATCTGAATTTAAGCTTATTAATAAAAGTAAACGCTAAAAAGGGAAAGCAAAATATGCGGATCAGGAAACCCATTACTGTAACAAAAGGGCGACAATTGGGACAAAAAGTTGTTCAACAAATTAGAATCTATTAACTAAGAAACTGTTAAATAAATGCCATTTTAATCAATATTAGCGCTGTGTTTCAATTATTAAAAAAATCACCAGTTTTTACAAGATACATAGATAAATAATTCTGCCTCTTCGGTTTGAATAATTTATGACTCAAACTTATCGAAGTAAGACTCTTAAATTTATAGAATTTAAAGAATTTTAATAATTTTTAAATTAAATTCGTAATGCAAATTTTGTAGGTTTTGAAACCTGTTTGAAAACTTACATCATAATTCTGTTATTATATGCAAAAAAAGAACTCTTGTTTTATTCAGCCATAGTTGAATTACAGAAACACTTCACATCGCACTAAATTGCCCATTATTATTAAGTATCTGCAATTTTATTTTGTTGATCAAAGCTATACCTACTCAATAGCCACCCATACATTAATATGCACAGCCACCAAACAGGACTTCAAGTTCATCTCATTGTTATGCAAACGACAGGTAACGTGGGAGAACTGTGACTTATGTCAAGTTCATAAAAACGACAAGGAAAAAAACATGCTCTTGAACTCTACTCATCAATATTATTAGTTTTTTTCGATTGGAATATCAATAGACTTGATGCTCTTTATATTATAAGAGCTCAGAAAAAAAGTTGAAAAATTAAACTGGAATTGACCAGACGGCCACTTTGAGATGACAAAGTGGGTAGATTGACAATTTTTAGTACCAAAAATGGTTAGAAAATAGTGAAATTAAGAACTTTCAGAAAAGAAGTGAGTTGACTAAATATTGTTGCAAATGTGCGTGGGGGAAAGCAGCCGACGTCTCCAATTATTTGAATAATAACAGATTTATTAATGGACAAAACAGATAGCTATACGAAAACAAAATTACATATATACACAAAGAAATATTATAACAGATTATTAACAGTAATGCAAATTGCACTTGCTATAAACAAGCTTTGCAACGTTCTAGAAACGTCTCTCAAAACAGTTCCACTTGCAGGAATTCTGACGGATAAAGTCTCTTTTATCTCAATCAACGCACACGATTGAACTCTTTTCTGAACTGATTTGACCTTTTTCTCAAAAGTCCCTCATGGAATTTTCCAGAAATGTCGATTTTGGAGACTTCTCGGTGGATCCTTGGTGATAAAAATTGTTGCCAAATTTCTCGCCAAGGGCGATAAAGTTTATTATTTGGCAACCTTAATCAGATCTTCTAGGGTTGCAGAATCTTACTTTTCAAGTTCATGGGGGAAAGGGAGCTTCGCTTGTTCAGCTCAGTTTTCCTACAAGGAGAGTACTGTTGCAGGGAAAACAACTCCTATGGGTGTTTCAAAAAAGTTATAAATGCAAACAGTCATTGTAATCGATTTAAGACAAGAGAAAAGCTATTTGAATTAATCACTGTTATTTCAATATTATTTAAAATGTTTTCATTTTGCACAACCATATGTATTATTCTAATTAGTTCCAGACGAATACATATAATTTGTTTCAGCTGTAACTGTTGGTGAATTCTTTATCTTACTAAGGAAATTTTTTTTAACCCGAAAATGGAATAAAATCTATCCGATTATTATACATATTTTATTAGTAGAACACATCTTGAACGATTTACCCTTTCTAACCAGTTTTGAAATAGACGAATCTAATTCTGAACGTATCAATTTCTACTTCAGAGATACACTTTTGCTCTTACTTATTATTTTTTTTGGTAGTTTTACGACGGTCAAACATACAAAGGTGTACTTCCCACCTTAATGTCAATGTAACGATAGAGATTGAAGTTGAACAAAGAAGTCATTAATATAGCTTTTTAAAGATATATCTTGTTATTCATTTACATTTACACCTTATTTCATCTATTTTGTTTGAATGTTTAAGTTGACTTCCTCTTTTAAATTCGATAGTGCAATGTTGATAACTGTAAAGAAATCATTATCTCTCTCTCTCTTGATACTGATATTATGATCGAAAAACATCTGCATTTAGTAGAACTTCTTTATTTAGCCATATAAAGTTGGTTTCAAAATACAATTTTTATTTACTTTCAAAAACGGATTTGAATAAATCTGTATTTTGCAACAGCTCTTACCTCGTAAACAGTGAATCCTAAAGGTAACAAGGGAGACTTTTTGGTTTGTTCTGCATTTTGAGGTCCTAATGTATAGTACTGCAAAATAGAGACGACCACATGACATTTTTTGGCACCATTTTTTGCTATATGAACGCGGAATTGAGGATTCATTGCAGTGGTATCTGAAAACGTATAAAAAGATCTTATTTAAATATACGTAAAAATAAATTAAAACATTTTTTTACTGTATGGAACCAATAAAAAATAATAATAACTATTAGAAATATTTGAGAATGCTTTAAACCGCGAAAAGAAAGGTTCTCAATCACTTAATTTTTCAGTGAGTTTGGTAATCAGGTAGGTTTTTATATTTTTAGTATAAATTATAGTGATATTTAAAAAATAGTTGTTAATTGTTTTTATATGCATATCATAATATAGATATACAGCATGTGAGGGAGGAGAGATAGGTTAAGTTGTCCGAACACTAAATGACCAATTTTGACCATAACGCACATTTTTGGTTTCTTAAAAATTTTATTGAATAGAGCAATATTTTCGCTTTACAATACATATTTTATTTTGCTTTTACGCTACACGCAGAGGCATAATCAAAATAAATTACATAAAATTAGAAAAACCGGAAGTGGGTATTAAATATTTTCAAAATCTATCATGGCGAATCTGATGACTCAAAAGGTTATAAATGTATTTTTCTATGAAGTTTTCTGAAAATGATATTTATATTATTTTCTAGAAAATGTACCAAAATAATTCTTACCGTACGAATATTTTTTGAGTTATGTCCTGTTATTTCAATAATAACTTCATAAAAATGTCGCATTTCTTATAATACTAATTCGATCAGCTCTCTAAAATCTCTATATTTTAAAAAAACATTAACACTTTTTAGTTAAAAATATAAATTTTAATAGTTTATTTTGGTAGTATTTTTTTGATAAACTTTATTACTTTTTCTCTAACTGATTTAAAAGAATTTTAAAACATTACTAAAATTTCACTTATAATTGGGATTTTTGTAAAATTTAGATGATGTACTTTAATTTTGCTCTAAGAGTATTTATAATGTTTTAGTGTGGTATTTTTATATAAGAGTACTTGGAACGTGTTTGGCTAAATTGATTGTAATAAAAGCATTTATATATTTTTTCTTTTTCTTTTTTTTAATACTCTGAAAAAATATGAAATAATAATTTTTTTAAACATTGTGTTTAGGGATTTCTTTAGATTTCTTTTTTTTCTTTTGAAAGCAACGGATATTGGAAGTAAAGAGGATGTCAATTTCTCTTAAGAGTAGTTATAACGGGATCATAAACAACCATTCACCACAAAGATAATTCAAATAAAACTACATTTTTTCATTTAAAAAATAGAATTTTTATGAAGTCTTTTAAAATTGCCTGATAATCTTAGCTAAATTTTTTTTTTACCAAAGACAAATATTTTTTTTAAAAAAAAAAGGGCATCATGGAAACAAACTGGCAATTCACAAAGTTCGTTCCCCTTTCGTAAACATAAAAAAAAATCAAAATCAAACAGCCCCAAAGCGAAAATATTTTTAAGCATTATACTTCTTTCAGTTTTGCACATTCCTTTTTCTAAACGAAAAATCGCGATAATCAGCACACACAGGACAACCTCAAAGCCAAACCGACGCTAAAAAAAATTACTCTCCACGCATCCTTTCAAGTTCAGCATCAAATGAGGGCTTGTCTAAAACACTGTTCGAAGGAAATTACCCGAGGCAAAATCGAAAATCAAGGTCGGACAGCACGCAGAAGACCACTCGCGTGGCATGGAAGAGCCAACTCGTCAATCAAGCCAATCAAATTAACGAGTTTTGACTACCTCTTAGAAGAACGTATTTTTTGCGCATCATTTCATCTTTCATGTTTCTGCCCCTTTGTAAACAGTCTTATTAAGTCGTTGTAAAAGTCAAATTTCCTGCCTTGAGGAGCTAATCATTGTA